>VWZF01002261.1:821195-1220901 GCA_013396755.1 Sclerurus mexicanus | reverse complement strand
GGGGGGGGGGGGGAAGTGGAGAGTGGGTTTTTTTTGGTTTTGTTTTGGGGTTTTTGGAGGGACTATTGTTGTGGTTTTGGTTTGGTTTTGAGTTTGGTTGTTTTGTTTGTTTTTGGTTTTGTCTGATTTTGGTGTGTTTTTTCTTTTTTGAGGGGGTGCTACTTAGAGGGGTGTTCGGTTGAGGGACAAGGGAGTGTTTCTTTTCTTCTCATGGCTCCAGAATGCAAAGTTAGAGGATAACTAGTTTTTCTCAATACATTGAGCACCTGTACTTTTGCTCCAGTTTCTATTAGGATGATTTCATCTTTCCTTCACTCCTCCAGCCACCACAAAGGGGTTTGGCACTCTCACTCTTCTCTGCTGTCTTTCAGGTTCTCCTGCTGCTGCATTATAGTAATCTAGTTAAAACTCCAACCTCTCACTAACCATCACTTAAAAAGCAACACATGACACACACTGTTCAAGGTCCAAGCTACTCAACTGCTGTGGAATGAGGGGTGACCCATGAAAACCTCCCCTAACTCAAGTGAAACAAGTTGAGGATCCCTCCTGATGGAGCAACAGAGGAGAGTTGGGAAGCACTGACTGATCTCAAAGTTGTACTCCAAGCCTTCATAGACAGCTTCTGAAGAAGCTTGAAAGGCAGCTACTGATGGAAATGCCAGTTCTTGGCAGCTTCCCTGAATAAGCAACGGGAAGTTTTATTTGCAATAGTCAGAAAGGAAAACTCTGACTGCAAACATCTGGAAGTGTTTGACTACGAATGAGACTTTCACATGAGTTAAGTTCTGGTGAGTGAAGAACCATTTGATTTCTTCAATCCCCCATTTTATGTAAATCAGGAGTCTTGCTAAGGTTTGCAGTTCTGTTTTTTTATTAAATAAAAACTTACAAATTAAGAACACCTCCCTCCCTACATTTTAATAGCAACAAGCAGATTTTTTTGGAACTTAGTTCCCCATTTGTTACCAAGGAAACTGCACAGACTTGGAGAGATTCACATGCAAATTATTTCCTAATCTGCTCTGTCATAAAAACACAATCTAGCACTTCACTAGTAATATGCATTAAAATGTAAAGCCCAGGATTATCAGTGAACTCAGTCTTAATTTTGACTCTGTTTGGTTCTTATACTCACAGCAGTATCCTGCCATGAAACTGCTGCTAAAACACTCGGATTTGGTGGACAATGGTCTTATACATACCCTCTGCAGTGAAGCCAGCAAGGACCAAATCCCTCCTGAGCACAGACAATACACTCCTGTCGCACATGTCAACCTAGGCAGGTGCATCCAGCCCTCATGTCCCTACACCATATAGACAGACCTCCTGGGCACGGGGCTGGCAGAACTCACCCGGCTGGGGTCCGAACCTGCTGCTACAAAGGTCACAGCTTTATTAGCCTTAACATTTGGGCTTGCTCCAGGGAAAACACACCGGCCAAGCGCAGAATACTCAGAGAAAACAAGGATTACAAGCCCAACATTAGCAGCGCTATTTAGTACATTTCACTGAAGGATTTCACACTCAGACTTTTGAGTACATGTTCAGTGCGTGTTCACACTGCCTTGAACTAGTGAATCCATGGACCAGCATGGATGGAGTTGCAGGGCCAGAGCCTGCACCTGTGGCAGAAGCCAGAAACACCTGAAAGCTTCTTGCAGCTCTTTTGGGTCCCGGCTGCTGTCCCTTGACTGTGTCTCATGCCTAAGCATAGCAAGATTAACAACTTTGTACCTGCCAAACACAGCAGTGTATGTACCTTCAGGGAACGAGATATTTACATTAGAGAATGATAAAGGAAGTTTATTTCCTGTCACAACAACATCATAGAAACCCGTCTGCTCCTAACTCCTTCCGCTCACTTGAGAGAGGATGTGTTATCAGCCCAAACACCCAGGTAAGCAATACTCCAACTCTGCTTTGATAGAAACTCATCAGAACCTGACAATGTGCATTTAAGCATTTGATTACATCACCCATTGGTCATTAAGGAAACCACAGTTGCATCTTCCTGTTACACTCTATTTGATTAAGTTATATGATACATCCTCTAGCATTATTCATGCCCATGTGCACTAGAAGCTAATTTCCTTTGCTGCATGTCATCCGGTTTTTATTAATGTCTCCTCCAAAATGAACTTTTTGAGTTATATTTTTTCTTTTCTCATACCTCCTCACAGTTCAGTCTAGTTTTCACAGACATTTTTATTAATTTATCTGAAGAATATACCGTTGTCTAGGTATATTAATAAATTTTATATCATACTTTCTTATAACTGAGTTTAATCTGGATTTAACTGCTTGTTCTCCTTTCTGGGGGGATGTTTATTTCATGGGTACTTATTCAGAGCAGATTCAGCTCTGAACCATAAGTGACTGATACAACTATTACAAATTATATATATAATTAAAAAAATAAATATAATTAATTATAACTGCTGATATTAGAACAGGGAAGATCAGCCAACAGTTTAGAACACTGACTAAGAACATGAATTCTGTCACTGTAATGGGCACAGGCTGTGGAAAAATATAACGAGTGCAGTGTTTTCACTATACCTCTAATAGCTTCAAAACATAAAGCACACACAAAGACAGAAAACTAGTATTTTGAATTAAATTAATCCAGTTATCACATATTTCAATGTACCTGAAAATGCTCAAGAACTTGAAAGCATTGCCAGAATTGCAGCATAACACTATAAAATAGATAAATCAAAACACAACATTTACTTTTCTTTCATATTAATCTGATTCCTACCACAGATGTCCTGGAACAAGTATCCCTCCCCAGAAGATCTTGGATGCAGTAGCATGGTCATGGCTAAACCTCCACCCTAAAGGTTAAATAATGCCTGATTAGCACTTGAGAATCTGAGTGAGAGAGAGTTTTGCTCTGCTGGTAGGACCATTGTCTTGATCCTGCTTTCAGTGTGTGCTAACACATACACAAAACCACTGAGGTGTTCACAAAAACACAGTGAGAGTAACATAACTTTTTCCACTTTTCTCTTTGCCAAATCATATGTGGTTATAAGTGCCTGTAAACTTCCAAATGTTCTGTCTGCACATGGACATTTCTCCTAAAGTCTTGCCTCTTTTGAGTTTATGTTTGGAGTGCACTCCCTCCACCAACTTGGAGGCAAGAGATGAGCTGTCAGGAAACAAGGAATACATGGTAAAAAATTCAAAACTTCAGAGAGAAGCCGATACATGATGTGCCTTATGGGTAGAAGTGAAGAGAAGACCAAGGGAAGCTCAGAGGTTTTTGAAAGGGAACTTAATAAAAGATAAAAATGCTTTGAAGTGATTTAAGTATTTCAGGATTATTTAAACATCGTCCTGAATGTGGGCAAGGCTCAATTTAGTCTTCCTTCCATAAATATGTGCTTGGGTTTCTAACACAGATCTTCATAATCCCTTTTCTATCCTGTTATTTTGGCTAATTCCAAATGTATCAAATACACCTACAAATTCTGTTCCTAATTGCCACTAAAGTTATCTTTAACATATGTTAAAATAATAATTGCCAGGAAAAAAAATCAAGTTTATATTATTGCTTCTATATTATTTTTGTCAGTTTCACCAAATCTTGAAATACTGTGCTGTTTAAGACCAAACAGGGTTTAAAAAATAATTTGTATAACACGACATCAAGGAAGAATTACTCTAACAGAACTGTGAGGGAACACAGCCTTCAGTGATGAAAACGGTCTGAACCTCCTTCATCTCATTAGTCTTGAATAAATTAGGCTTTATTTATTCATATGGCATTAATGATTATATAGAGCCTATAATTGTCAAAGTTTCAGAAATTCTTGGTGCACTTTGATGGCAAGAGGAGTTCAGTAGCCCTGTAAGAGATAATAATCTAAAGTTTGCATTCTCACATTAAAACACCATGCTAATCTTTATTCTTGTCCTGAACTTTTACAATTCATAAAAGCTTCAGCCTAATTTTTCCCCCTACAGTCATAGAACAGTTCAGTTTCAAGTACAGAAAGCACATCCATAATGAAAGGCTTCCATAAGAATTATGTGTTCAACTGCATGATTGCTGTATGATTCATTATGTTCAAAACCAACAGCAGATATTAGGAGGATACCATTTATTATATGATCACTATTATTGAATTCTTGGTATTTAATCTTCCTGCATTTAGTATTCTACTTTTTATTTAGCTCCTTTCTAAAGAAATACTGCTTGCATGTTGCAACATGGAAGGAAAAAATAAGGGAGGAACACAATTAATATTTCTTGGGAATATGTGCTATTACTTTGATTTGTGAATGCATGTGAATAAAAAAATCTTCAGGTGCATTACTGTGTTGGGTATACATGCATCAGATTTTAAAAAAGGAAACTAAAAATAAAATATGAGAATTAAATATGCTTTCAGAAAGGTTAATTTTAGAAAGTGTATATGAATTTCATTTGACACAATATAAAATACCTTTGTAAGTTGTTTAAATGTCAGCTAATTCCTCAGAGAAATACTACTACGATGCTTAAACAGAACAGATAAAACCCAAACAGTTTGATGCACTTACATGTCAGCACAGAACAGCAGAAAATCTTCCTTATTTGCACTGAAAGAAGGCAGATGCTTAAAACCTGCAGAGCTCTGTTTGGTGCATGAGCAGAAGCAACAGCACTGGAAATGTATTTTAAGAAGGGATTCATGGAACAGTCTATCACTAAAACTGAGAATGGGAAACCCAGCAGAGCTCCTGTCTATTAGTCCAAGCACCTCAGAATGCAGCCACAGAACTGCAAAGAGAAGGACCAGGAAAACCCTACTAATAATACCACATTATTACATTTCTGCTTTGACCCTTCAAGGGGTCTGTGAAAAAATAAGTTGGCCAAATAGTATAAGCCTTTTCATAAAATCTAATATGTCAATGGCATCAGACAACTATCAGCAAGAGGCATTTGCTCAGGCACATCACAGCACCCAACAACAGACTTGTGAAGGCTCCAAGGGTGAGCATGAGCTACCATTTCCAGCCATTAAAAAAAACCCTTGCTGCTTTTGTTTCCTGTTTTGGTTTTGTTTTTGTTTTTTTTTTTTATGGTTTGTTTTAAGTTTGGTTTGATTGGTTGGTTGGTTTGGTTTTTTTTTGTAGTTGGAAGAAGTGAAATGCAGACTAGATCTTATCACTTGTACATAATTCAAACAAAAAGAAAAATTACTATTATAATAATAATCTGTCCTACAATACTAAAAAAGAAATGCCCCAAAAACTAACCAAAAACTCCCCAAACCAAACACCAAACAAAAAACAAACCCAAAAGCCCAAACAAATCCCCAAACAAGCAGACAAAACCACAAAATAAACTCCAGCCAAACAACACCAAAAAAACCCCAACAACAACAAAAAAGCACAACCTAAAACCCCTCCTTGGTTTTCTGGCAAGTGCTGCTTACACACAGAGCACAAAACAAGCTGGTGAATGGATCAACACAATTAATTATTCCCATAAAGCTTCTGGGCAATGTTACATATTCTCAGAGGTACCTATCACCACATTATCATTAATCAGCAAGGTTATATATATATATACACACATACACAGGGAACTCTGATAACATCCCTGAATGTTGTTAAAAGGAAAATCCAACAATGTATGAGAATAAGACAACTACAGAATAAGACAACTAAACTTCTTTCTCACTGCTTTGTTCTGATTTGGAAAGGACATGATCTTTGAAAGTATGTTTCAAGTAAAGAGTCTATCAAATAAGTGCCATCTAATAACCTAAATATTTTATTTAGCTTTACCTTTTCCCCCCCCGGTTGGCTTGCATTCAAAAATAAGATTTTAAAAAATAAAGTAAATTTCTTTAAGCAAAAGGAAGAGGATTTTCACCCAAGGTATCAAGTACAATGTGGACTACTAAAGAATTTGAAAACTGAGGAAAATATTTAAATTTATCTTCAGTTAGATGCGGTTTCATAGAACTGCAAGTTTTCTCTGAAAACGATTCCCAGAATCCTAGCCAGCTTAAAGCAAAACAAAACATAGCATAAAGACTGAATTGTATGTATGTCTTCCCAGCTTCAGGAAAGAGGAAGAGAAAAGGAGCAGCAGTGCACAGAAGGTACTGCTTGATAAGATTTATGAAGAAGGCTACGGATTTGTTTTTCACAGTAATGATGAAATTGAAAGTCTCCACTGGAGGTTGTCTGGCTGAGTTCCTGTTAAAATAATTAATTCAACACTGTGGGGATGGAATTGTTATTGATGTGTTGAGGCACCAGGAGATTTGGACAGGAACTCTTTAATTATTTATAATCTAAGCAAATAAATACAATTAAGTAATATGTATCTTTATGAAATTCAAATTGAATCTCAGAGGTGTGTGAGATCACCTTTACTCAAAGTTGATCTTTGCTTACAAACCAATGACTTGGATAAACTTTTAAAGTTCTAGTCATGTTCTGTTGCAGATGAAGAGTCTTTACTTGTAGGAACTCGGGAAGTGCTATGTCAGTTTTTATCAATACAAAATCCCAGTTTTGTCAAGAGAAAGTCAGGCAAGTTCAGTGACAAAGATGAGAGAGAAAATAAGAGATAACCCAAGAAAAATAAACAGACCAAACCGGAGAGAGAATTAAGGGAAAAAATTCTTAAGAAATAGACAAATCAATCACATTAACAGCACAGAAAATAGTCTAATTAATGGACTTGAGCAATTTCATGTGGGTACTCTTTAGTGAGATTGCTATATAATTTAGTCATTCAACAAGAGACCACCACATGTAGTTCCAGCTGTCCTCCTTGTCCTTCAGGGGGTGACCTCATTATGACTTTTCCCTCACCAGTTTCTCTGTTACTTGGGGTAACTGGGAGTGGGCCTCGTTTGCAATCAGAGTACCCTGCACAGCCAGGGAGGGAGACAACAACAACCACCACCAATTTGTAACAGCGACAACTACAATGGGCGAGTACCACAAATGCTAAAAAGAATCATGATAGTTTATGGAGAAATAAATTGAGATCTATAACGGTGTGAAGTGAGGCACCTCAGAGAAAACAAAGGAAAAGGAAGCCATTTGAAAACATTGCCGGATTTGTGGATGCACAGACATGAACTGAGAGCCCTGCTGGAGAGAGGTTCTGGAGGTTCTTGCTTACTAAAACCATCATATAGATGGAGTGGCCAATTTATGATGATACTTTCCTTGAGCAGCCCCCCAACAGGGTGGAAAGAGTCTCCTACCATGTGGGTAAGACAGTAAGACAGAACATTAAAAAGATCTTGTTTCTACTACAAACTGTTCAATAGTTTCATCCAAGCCAAGATAGAACATACAAGTGCATTTCAGGGGGGTTCTGCTGATCTAAAATTTTTAAATGTAAAACTTGCTGTTTAGAATTTTCTGCAGTTCTAGTGGATGACACACTTCATTTTCAAACTTTTTAGCCTCACAAGAACCTAGGAAATCTAGAATACCTATTTTCTAAATAGAGCATTCTTGGTTACAAAAATACTGTAATTTTGATATAAAGGGCTAGATTTTCAAATCCAGCTCAGAACTAAAGATGAAAGGGCCCACCTTCTGTCCTGATCCTATGGCTCCTATACTGTTTGATTGAGACATATTCCCAGCACCATTCCATTAGAAACCATGTGCAAGTATGAATATAGCACACACAGCCCAATTCTTTGTAACACATATATTGCCTTTTGAGGACCATCTTGGGGTCATGTGATGTAAAGGAAATACACTAACACTTCTGGGCCATTACTCTGTTTTTTTCTCTCCGTATAAAAGAAAGTGTGAAAATTCACCATCTGTTCCTTGTGAGCTTCTTTTCTATGTGCATTTGCAGTGCTTTTCTCTATTACATGCTTTATCTTGGGATACTTGCTGATGAAGTTTTTCAACTTCGGAAGATGTAACAGCAACACCAGAATTGGGTATGTTCAGGACTCGTAGCAGCCCTGAGACTCCGTGAAACCCGATGAGTTGTCAGCTCCACTGGGCTCACTCACATGTCATGTCAGTTCTGCTTCGGGCAGGTATTCCAGCAGAAGTGTCTTTGTGCCACTGTACCAGACAAAATCTTTTAAAAGGATTCTCTTTGATGTGTAACCAAGGGAGAGCACAGGTTCCAGGTTCAGTTAAGCACGTTGTGAACATTAGCAGGTTTGGCTACAGAAAGCAAATACAAGTGACAGCCTGTTAAGTCAAGATATCAGTTTGGAAGATTTGCTGCAAGAAAAATACTTGAGACAAGGAAACTGCAGATATTGGGGATTTTTCAAGTTAATATTGGAGCTCCTGAAAAGCATCACTGCCCAAAACTTTGCTGATAACAATACATGTGCTTAACAGTGCTGCCTTACCTGCTCCAGAAACAAAGGAAAGAGCAGGGAGAGGGGAGTATTTCCTTTTCCTTTAATAAAAATACACTCAGCATTGAATTGCATCTTCTAGTCACAGCATACAGTCTGGACTTTCAGTATGGAATGCATTCTCCACTCTTGGCATTCTGCCTTCCCCAGCCTCAGGACAAAAACCTCATGTTACAAACAGGAGGGTAACACTGTCCTTCAGACCTTAACTCCCTGGTGAACACAGGTCAACCAGGGTGAGCAAATTGGTCTAAATTGTAGTCACCAGTTAAGCCTAAAGAAATCTTCTACATAGATCATCATCTTGCAAATGAATCAATGGGCCCACTGTCTAGGAGGTAGTACATAGTCTTTTTCTACCTCATTAAAAATATTCCCTTAAGCAAGAGATTAGTCATTCTGAAATTTGTGGGTCCTTCACTTTCAAATTTTCAAAGGGAGTTTTGAACTCAGCCTATGAAGCATTAATACATGGTTTGAAGTCCAACCAGGACTTCCAAGGTCCGTAGTAAGAATAGTAGCACAAAGTAATCACTGTTACTGTTGGTTTAAATGCCTCATTTATTCCTTTCACATGAAAAGCTATTAAATAAAGCTATGCTTAACTAATCACTTAACATTAAAGAAATTCTTTTTTTGCACAGACTGTTGCTGTACACTGTCCCCAAAGCAACCAGTTTCTACAACTGGTTGTCTGTCAATACAGTCAATGTATCAGCCAATACATGTCTATAAATAAACACGTAGTATGACAAATTTTTTTTAAATAGAAAAAATTAGCATTTTCCACTGGTCTAGAATGAAATATGAGTCAGTAAATATGAGAAGTAAATTTTCAAAACTTATTCCTTTGTTTTTAATTACTGGTAGAAACATGTATTTTAAATTAAGGAAGAATAAAGAACAACCATATTATTATTCAGAGAAAACTGAGTAATAGGTGTATTGCAATGAAAACTTTGTTATTCTAACCTGTATTTTTTCACAGGGGCACCAATTTTCTTTTTACACAGCTGAAGTTCTTGAGAACCAGTGGGATATTGTTTACACAAATTATGCATATAAAGTACTGACTGCAATTACTCTAAAAGTGCACAAGACATTGAGATCAAACGCAAGAGGAGCCATTTGCTACTCGCCTGTTATTCTTAGCTGGTTATTTGCCAAGTCCTTTCTTAATCTCCACAACACTCCCAGGCTGTGTCCTGCAGCATTACACCATGGTTATCACCAGTGGGTTGTGTTTGACATTGTGCTTTTTCCTTAATCATACCAGGTTTTTCTCTGTTCACAGTTTAACTTGTTTTATAAGCCTTAAACACAGAAACAAATTATTTTTTTTCCCTCTTTGGAACAGCCTTTCATATACCTGAAAACTGTTACACTGTCTCCCTCATGATTTTCTTCTAAAGATTATACAACTGCAGTTCTTTCAATCTCCATTCTGGGTTGCTCTTCCCTGGGCACCAACCAATAAATCTATATCCTTCTTGAAGGAAAATCATTGTATTTTTACACAGGATCACTACATGCATCTTTGCAGTCTACACTGTTTATACAGCCTAAAAAGGTATTTACTCTTCTCAGCAGTACGACATTGTTGACTCATGTTCTGCTTGTAGAGCAAGAGTTACTGTTCTGTCCCTCACTGAGGCACAGGGTAGTGATTTAACTAAGTCTCACATCAGAGGCAAACAGAGGACTGCAAGCTCTAGACACATGGCAATGCTTTCTTAGGGCTTTAGTTCTAAATTCAATCTCCGACTGAAGAAAGGGCAATTCCTCGCAAAGAAAGAAGGGAAAAAAAGAGAGAATTAGGAAAAGACACAGTGAAAAAGAAGCAGAACCCTGATAACTTTTGTTTTTCCAGTCAGTTAATTTTTTTCCATCTGTACTCAGTACAGAAAAACCAAAACAACTCCTTTATGGGTCTGTCTGCACAAGTGATGGTGTTTTGGAAGGGCAACATTCACAAGTGACCAAATCCTACTTCAGAATCTGCCCGTCCACACAGCTGTAACAGGGGAGGCAAAATCATGACTAAAATAAACTTCATTCAAATTTGGGGGAGGAAAAAAATCTGGTGGAAAATTTATTGGCATACAAATCTGTATTTATGCAAAGACATTTTCAGAAAGAGCACAAAGTAAGAAAAAGGTGCCCCCAAGGCAGTACCAGTTGTCAGAGGGAATAATATGATTTATAGGAGCTCTCATAGCTGGGGCAGGTGGCACAAAGATATTTATAGCCATCTCCCCAGCAGAACAGGTGTGCTTTGTGAATAAAGTTAATTTCACACAGTTTCATTAGGCAAATTTTCACAGATAGGGTCATGATTCATCAGATCACTTCTTCTATGATTATATGTATTTAAATGCTTTACTGACTCAGGTTACTGCATCCAGAGTCAGGCTCAAGTCTGTAACTTTTGTTAACAACAACTCTGTCACTGTCTTCAGTGGGAAAATTTCAGACAATTTCTTCTGAGATTTATTCAAATGTCTCAATACACAAATACATCTGTTGAAACCCTGGTCTTGAAAGAATAAACATTTTCTATTTTGATTCTGGTATTTTTATTCATCACATGCAATGGCTAAATTAAATGCTAGGTACAGCATTAGATGGAATTCATTTCTATAAGCAATTGGGTTAAATTATTATCATCTAGGCAGTATTTATACTTAAATATGTGAGCAAGAAGGTATTTTTAGCAGTTTAAAACACTCAAGGGAGCTTAGAATTTGCTTTATAGCATCTCTGTGGTCAGTGACCCACATATTTGCTCTGTTACCACCCTCTGTTCACACCTCTTAACACAGACTGCCTATATCACAGAAAGAGCTGTTTCAAAAACGGATGAGTCTGAAGGTAGATTTGGTGACTGCTTCAGGTCATACACAGGAGATGGGGCGGGGGGGTGGGTGTGTGTGGAACAACACATTTTGGTTGCCACACTACTATAGTCAGGCTTTTTAGGGGGGAAAAAAAAAGTGGTTTAAAATAATAAGCACTTAATTGAGCTTCTCCTTACCCAAATCTTTCTGTCTTTGCAAATCAATCTGAGTTACAAAAAAACCCCACCAAAATTGCCTTGACTAGACATCCTGGTAACTCAGACACTTAAAAACTTTAAAATGTTCTGAAGATTTCAATAATAATTATGAATAACTTTAATCTTGAAAAATTACTATAAGACTTTTTCCAGCTTTAGTTATGTGAAAGACAATGAAGAAGCCATCTTTTCCCCAAAATATTTCCACCTTCTCACTCATCAAAACGATCTTAAAACAGGCCTGACAATTTGTTAATCAGCAGAGAGTTGTTATTATACAGAACATGTCAATACATGTCCTCTCTGATGTTATTCTTACATCTGACAGGTTGCACAAGACACTGATACTGGAAAACTTACACATACAAGCTACTGCACTAATGTATTTCACACAAAGTTAAATTCAGATATTTTACACAGAGGTAAAACTAGACCTAAGATATCACCACTGTAAGGCTTTACCATCATTATTCCATTACAATAGAATCTGTGAAATTAAAAACCTCAGCAGGCTGCTAGGACCCAGCCCTCTGGCAGGACACCAGTTTATCCAAACACCACATCCACCTGTTCTAAACCTGCTGGCTCCGTAAAAGATGCTCACCAGCACTGATTTCTCAGTCAACTGCTCATGGTGAGACTGCATTCACAGACTTGTTACCTTTGGATATGGAGCTCCACAGCCCTGTTGCTCTCTGGGTCTTCCCTGTTGCTTATATACCTTTTAGCAAGTGGCTGCCCACCTTTTGGATAGTCTGTGCTTCCCATTTAACCACTTCAGATGCAGTGAATTAAGTCTATTACAGAATTGTATTATTAAGAGTGAAGAGAAGAACAACCTATGAGCATGATCATGCCTGTCTCAGTTTAATCAAGCCTGATGTGAGGCTCCTTCATCTCTTCTTAGAGATATTGCTCAATTAGAATTTTTTTTGGCAGATGTAATTTGGCATTATTTAAAATTCCATTCTTTTTCTCAACCAGGACCAAGATAAATGGTTCATCAAGCCAGAAAGTCATGGAGAAATAATCAGCACAGAAGGATTCTCAGATATAGTGAAAGCTGGGGCTACACTGTGAGTTTAATGTCACAAGAAATGGTAGAGTTTTACACCTCAAAGTAAACATGTCACATGGTTACATTTACAACTCCAATACAACCATATTCCACTAACAGTCTGATGTTTTATAAGAAGTCAAGGGTATTGTATGGGACCCCAACTGACTTTCTGGTTATAAACTATCAAATACAAAACTTAGTCTCTTCAGTTGTTTAATTAATATTGTGTGAAAACAGATTTTTGCTACACCAGTGTATCTCAAAAGGGTTTGGACAGGAATTAAATAAAGAGAGAAGTGGTACAGTCACACAGCTAATGGAAGAGCCACAAAACACCCCATCTCTCAGTATATATATATCTGTTATATGTTCCAAGATTTTGATAGCTAAGAAACCTCCTAAGATACAACATAGATTTTTAAACTCACTAATTCCCCTGACACACAGATACTTTTGAGACTACCTCTGAAGGTACTGTCAGTTTTCCTGAGAAATCAAACTTCTAAAGATGAGAGGTCAGGGACAGTTCACAAAACATATCTCTACAACATATAAAACTTGGACAGGAATACAGCTAAGGTGGAAAAAGCTTAAGTGATTTTAAAAAAGTAAATCACTAGCAAATGCACAAAGCAAGCTAAAACCTAACCAATGTCTGAAGTAGTAACGCTCCCAGAGCTTTTGTTCAGTAACGTGTCTCCTTTATCCAGATGAAGGCATGAAACCAAACTGATGTTTTATCTAGTACTGTTTATTTTTATCATATTTATATGGCGAGTGCAACATAACTGATAAAATTAAGAGCTCCTGAAACTATAATTTCATTGCAAATCATATTTGACATATGTGTATTCTCACTAAAGTTTAAGTGATGCTCATACATCTGTATGAGCAGGTTGCTGTTTTAAATTGGTGGCAGATTTCTACCTGCAACATACATTCCAGATGGATTAGCACATGACACTTTCAGAGTACTTTACATTTACAGAAAATGACGGCCAAAGTGTTTTTTCACTACAGAGTATGAGTGGACAGAAATTTCATCCAAAGCATTTTAGCTATTATCATCAAAAGGCAGCTTTTGCAAGTGAAAAATTGCTTTTGTCTATGGAAACCCTATTTTTACTCACCCTGCAGATGAAGGTCAAAGTTGAAATATATCTTGTTGGGTAATGAAAACATAATAAAAATGTGAAGTCATAAAAGAGAAGGCGATTACAAGCAGTGTAATAGATGCTCTGTTTACTCTGCAGATTGCATTACATCATGTAAAGCTAAGCTATGATACTTGCCACTACTACCCACAGCAGACAATAATTTTGACATCTCTTGGGAAATGATACCTTCAAGTATTTATTATATTTATGAGCAACACGGTTCCAAGACGCATTGATGGCCTGAAAAAGCCCCTTAGACTATTTAATACAAAATTGCTCTCCCTGTTACCATAAAAGAATTTGATGAAAACAACTTCCAGTGCAAATCTGCCAAAGGCTCATAGATAGTCCATCCTTGTAGTTTTTTACAGGAGAAAAAGGATGGCACTCTGGTCTCTGTGAAAAGGAAACATTAACAGGAAAAATAGGCAAGGCAACTGTACCCACACAAAAGTGATAGGTTAGAGTACAGAGGAACAGAACTCTAAGCAAATAAGGTCAAAAAAAGAATTATTCAATTTCACAGAAATTATAATAAGTTCAAACCACCAAAGTTGTATTATAGTGGAATGCATTTAAAAACATTTCTGTATACAGGTGATGCAATGTACTTATGTGTGTACATTCAGGCGACAAGGGAGTATGGAATGCAGTTTTGGAGAAATGCAGAAGCCTTCAATTCCACAGAGCAACTGTGCACACCAAGTCTTGGACACACCTCAACATAAAAGTTGTTAAATAATCTTCCAAAAGGGCTGAATGCCATTTCAGTATGAAAAAAACTAAATATAGGACTCAAATACTCCATATCAGTGATTTATTCTTTTGTCAAACAGAGAAGATGTCTGAAGTAAGATAATTCCACAGCACAGCTTGAGTAATTTCATCTCTCCTCACTGGCTTTAACTTCACACCATTCATGCTCTGACCTCTTCCCTGATCAGCCTGCACTATGGAGTGTTTATTTTGTACAAACATACAGGTATTCAGTCAATTTTTGTAACTAATCCTATTGACTGGAATTGCTTGGGCAGTGGGAAATTTTGGCAGTAAGCCATCTTTGAGGCCATTTTCTTTGGTAGTGCTTTCAGTTGATGCAAGAAGGTCCTTAATTCTTGGATTTTGTGCCATCAAAAAGTCTACAACATTAGCATTTCATACACACCTTTGATTTCTAAATAGGAAATACAATGTATTCATACACTAATATTTAAATATTTATTTTTGTTTACTCTCAATGGCTTGTTCTTACCTCCCTGCTTCCCCCCATCCTTTCCCCAAAACATCAAACAGCAGATCCCCAAAACATCAAACAACCAAAAGAAGAGGAAAGAGGACCCACAATTACAAATATGCAGAATGACTTGTAGCAATGAAACAGGAGGGCTTGTCCATCCCAACCTGACTCACCCGATGCACTGTGTGCACATTCATCCCAGCACTCCACAAGGATGAGACACCCACCAGCTGCCCCAGTCTATTCACAGGCTTGTGAGACTTGTTTAAGGTTTGGTTTAAGTAATAACATGACCTCCTTCACTAAATTCAGAATAACTTATTGTAATCAAAAGACTTGTTGGGAGCAGGGATATCGCAGAGTCCTTTGACACAACATATAGAGCACCACAGAGCATTTCTTTTATTGAAGTCTGCACTGCTGCTGTTGCCTTGGTGCTTCTGTATTGTGGTCAGAAACATTCTTCTCCCTCTCCTCATGATACCCATCTGCTGAGAAACACTTTGCTAAGAGATGGTCTAAGGGATTATTTATTTTACTAACTCTACTTGCTGTTCGTTTAATGAATTCAAGAACTAGTATTTTTTTATAAATAATAGCTTAGGTTCCTGAATGCAGAGAAGATTTAATACTAAAAACAAGTCATTCGTTAATGTTGTTAAGAAAATAAGATGCCAGTGGTTCCTTCTGTCCTCTCTTCTACGTAGAAATACTACTTCAGGAAAGTCTAGTGAAAACTTACGTTTTCATATCTCTCATGAAGGTCTATTGGAAAACTTCCCTGGTATCTTCAACAGCAAAGAAAAGGAAAGGAATTAACTGAACCTTTCTGCTATGGCTTTATAATTCTTGAGTCCTTCCTTACAGTTTGGTCATTAAGTGGTCCCACTTATGCCCCGCTTGACTTTCTGCTTTTGATTTAAGAACCTTTGACTAGAAGCTTGAGCACCCTTCGCAAGCTGCTCTTCAAGTTTTCGGTACTCTTATTTCCTGTCTACGTTTGACCTGCCATGATTTATGGCCTTCTAGTTCTCATTTGGACAAGATTTGTACTTTTTAAAGGAATTTTTTTAAGCCTTTCCCTATGATAGCCTCCTTGGAGTCATGCTCCCAGGAGCCAGGTCCCTTTGATGGCTGATGGCTTTTCTTAGTTTGCTTTTTTCCTCTTTTTTTTTTGTGATAGTTTACATGGGCTTCTAATACAAGACTTTTTGACACTGCAGGCCACTTGTAGGCATCTTGTTTTTGAGACTATTAGTACAATTATTTTGCTAATTGACTTTTTAAAAAACATGTAGTCCTGCTTCTTTAAGTATTTGCACATTGGATTTATTCAGTTTGCTCTGTCTCAATGCAACATAAAACTCCATTGTACTGGGAATGTACTGCTATGGAGGGTTTTCCTTTAATTCACCTTGACACAGACCTTGTGTATCACTTAAGACAAAAATCAGAATGGCTTTTTTATTTTTTTCTTTAAGGTCTTAACACTACTGTTCAGTACCACAATTCTTCCTCTAGATCTCATCCTGATGTAACCTTGACTGTACGTGTCTGTAATGCATATAAAACCTGTGCTATTACCAAATGTGCTAAATGCACTATTTTTGATTTCACTCCATATTCCCTGACCAGTGTCGCGTTCCAAACGAGAGTTTGCAGTACATTCCTAGTTATTTTTCTTAGCTAATTTTTACTATTTAAGTGGGCAGAAATCCTGTGCAAGGCCTTTGCAGAGCTTCTCACTTTCTGCAATATTTCTAACATTACAATTTTCAT
Source organism: Sclerurus mexicanus (assembly GCA_013396755.1). Lineage (NCBI taxonomy): Eukaryota > Metazoa > Chordata > Aves > Passeriformes > Furnariidae > Sclerurus > Sclerurus mexicanus. The sequence goes on along the minus strand of VWZF01002261.1, from coordinate 1,204,241 downwards.
GCTGTGACACACTCCTGCCTGTACATATTATGCTCTCATCCCTGCAAGGCTGGTAGCCTGGCAACTCTGTACCCCATTGATCAGTATCCCATTGATCACTCTCCTTCCACCACATCTGAGATGCATATCATAGCCAGCTGTCATCTGACAGCCAGCATTCCTGCTCTATCTCACTTTTTAGGCTTCCAGCACTGGCATAGAAGCACTCACTGGTTCCATCCTTCCCCTGCTGTTCAATATTGCATGTGTCAGCTCACTGAAGACCCTTCTCTGTACTGCTACTTTATTTTTTCCTCCCCATTTCCCTCTATCTCCCCTTTGGCCTTTTCAGACACAAACTGTGAGCTATGTCCACCCTGTATTTTGCATCACCAAAAGCTAGGTATTTCTTCATCCTGATTTCCTGGTTTTCTGTTCAAGTGTTCATCTGGAACACCCCTCGCAGGAAAACAAATCTTTACCAATAGAGCTAAGGGTCACCAGCTCTCCCTGCACCTCCCAGTAAGTTCTGCAGGGTCTGCTACTATTACACTTGCTGGGCAAAATACCCTGTTGGCCCTCTCAGGGGTCATCTGTGCACATGAGGATAAAGTCTAGCACCAGCACTACCTCCTGTCCCTGAAATTGTCCCATGAGCAGGAACAACTGTGGAGCAAGACAACACTGAGACTCTAGGGACCTTTCATTCTCATTGCAGGAGAACATGTGTTTTATCAACACTAGGAGCTTCTTGCACTGCACAGACACACTTACCAGACCCATCCAGGTACCTGCACATGCTGTGCGCTACACAGTGCCCCAGGCAGCCTCAGCTCTCAGTTGCTGGGCCCTATGGCATCAGAAGCAGAAAACTGCTTGGGCTTGAAAATGTTTTAGTTTCATTTCTTCAGTCAGATGATGCCCTCCTCACTCTAAGCTATCCCTGTAACTAGCTGAAGCCCACAGCAAAAGATATACCTGTGCAGGGAGAAAAACTTCAGACTATCAATAAAACCACAAGCCCCAGCAGCAAGCTGACCCCAGGGATCTCCAGGAGAGATCTCCAGCAGCACCTCTGCTGCCCCCACACACTACAGCCCTGGTCACTCAGAGACAGGTGCCTTGTCCTCTCCTGAACCCAGATGGGCTCCACACTCCAGATGGAGCTCTTGTGTGCACCCCATTCAGCCACACATGAGGAACAGTCCCCCAGGGGCCACGACTCCTGTCTGCCCAGGTCACACACTGGCTTCCCAGAGCAAAGAAGTTGCTTTCCAGCTGTGGGTTGACTACCAGTGTTCCTGATTAGTTTGAAGATTTTGTTACAGTGGATACACAGCCAGGAAAACACAAGTGTCAGCACTGCAGTTCAGCTGGTGTTGCCACTCTTCAATAAACCAACACCTCTAATTTACTTTTTTCAGCTGTAGTCAAGTAAACCACTCTCCCTCAGAAGGGGCTTAAGAGGTATCAACCAAAGGGGAGAAGGCAGCAGGAGGTCTAACTTGCACTGCCATAAAAATCAGGGTATGGCAATCAATAGAGCACTTTGGTTTCCTTTATGCTTGGATATTTAATGCAAAGTTTTAGGACCAGATTCTTTCACCCAATGCTTTCTATTTAAGATTAATCATTGACTTCGCCTTTTTGCAACAGCATGGCATTTTTTACTCACGTTTTTCATCATATGCCATAACCCACAAACTGAGTGTCTTTTTATGATTATTTTATCATCTTAAAAACACTAAAAGGAATGACATATACTATATATAAGTGAACATCATTAGCATTTTACTTTCAAGTATGCTACTGACAGCAAAAGTAGCATTCTCATCTTCTTTCTCTGTTTTTCCTTCAGACTCTTACTCATACTTTGTAACCATTAGAGCTTAAAAATAAACTTATAGCATCTGCAGGCTTACCAATATTGCTAGTACTTGAGCTCCTTTCACCATTACTCTTCCTGGATTTTGTATTTCAATCATCATTATACAGGCTTTGTTGATTCAATATTGTCTTTTATGCACTATGTTCGTAAAGCCTTATTAAAGTTTAATGAAGACACGGAATCGGATAATATTTGCATGTAAAATAAATCTGTAGTCTAAGTAATACAAAGTATCTATAATCATCAAAACAAATCACTCAGCACAAAAGACAATAAAAGGAGAACAAAAACCAAAGAAGGAGAATTCATACGGAATCTCTTCCTAGATGTCTCGTACCAAAGGTTCCTAGCCATAAAAATTTAAACCCCAAAACTTCATTTACTAAACAGAATTGCAGTTTATATAATCATTTTTTTACCTTTAAGAACACCAATATCTACAAAACTCACAGAGTAAGTATTTGTCCTAATTTTCAATTCTTTCTAAAAGTACAACTGCAGAACGTATCAGTAATGGATAAACTATGACATATGTGGGCTAAGTGACAGATGAAAGAGCCCTTTGCTGAAATGCTACCCATATTAGGGATAAGAGAAAGGAAAGAATCAGTTTCAATATACCTCTAGAAATTAAAAAAGGTAATGAAAATCAAGATGAAGGTACATATTCTTTGCTCTTCTACTATCTGCAGAAGATCTAAGCAATTTGAGACATAATTTATTCTAAGATCAAAGTTGTCCTAGTTCAAGTCTCTCTTCTGGCAGAAATGATTTTACACTAGCAAATTATTTTACTGTTTTTATATCAATTCTCAGATGTGTTTTTAAGTTCTCTCACTGCAGTATGTGATTACTGAAGACCAGGGAAATATTTTGGCTGAGTCAAAGCTAGATCACAAGTCTGCTTCTCCTTAGACACAGGTAAAACAGCACTGGTTGTTCTTAACCATTATAAACACAAATGATAATTCCAGTAGGTAAGGCAGGAGAAGACATCACATCCCCAATGAACTGTCACTAAAATTGAACCAATGCCACAAAATCTTACCTGCGAATATTCATTTCAATTTTAAAACACATTTGCTTTGACTTCAATTTTGCATTCCTTTGGTGTTGCATTTTGTCACGTTCTAGTAAATTAATTACTAGCAGAAATGCTTGCTGAAGCTGTGGATTTTCACTAAACGCTACAGAATATTTACTGAAAGTGCCCTTTAAATTTACAGTTGTGGTTATAGCCAGCCACAATCTGATTCTGGAGGTTAATTTAGGCCTGTCAATGGAGAAGAAAACAGCAGGAAACCCCATCTTTAAATTCCTACTATCAAAATCAGCAAGAAACCATTCATGACTCTTAGTGACTTAATTGCATAGCTACAATAAACAATTTTGGATGATAAATACTTCAGAACATGCAAATAGTCCAAAAATGTACTGCAAGTTAAAGAAAACACATTTGTGTCAATTCAGAAGTTATGCACAAGGCTTTACAACATTCCTAATGCTGGGATTGCTGCAGGAATGGCAGCTTCTGTCATATCTAGGCAAACACTTCGCTGCTGGCAGTTTTTTGTGACTCATTCTCCACCAAAATTAGAAGCTTTCATCTTAAACTTTCATGGGAACACAGTTGAAAAAAAAAAAATCACACTGGCATGTGACCTGTACATCTCAGTATTATTCAGAACAGTTCAACATGCCATCTCAAAGATGGGTAAAATCCATCTTTCCTTGTAAAAACAGAGTATGGTCTGTTTTCTAGAAGCATCCACAAGTTGCACAGGCATTGCTGTGATGGCTGTGAAGCCTGGGATTTCAACCCAGCCTATTACAACAGTTAACACCATTTGGGCTTTTCACTTGCAGCTTGTGCAATAGTCTTGTTTTCCCAAACTGCACCACTTTGGAATGCTTACTGATGGCAGCAGGGAGGGAAGGTATCCAGTGATGAACCCCTTGGTCAGCACCAGGACCCTGTTTGATCTCATTTGCTGACAAGTGCATTGCAACTCTTTCTGGCCAACCCCAAACAAACTCATAATGTTATAATCCAGGTTAAAGAAATGCACCTTACGCTCTCCAAAAAATACATGCCATACAGTAATTAAGGTAATGAAATATGCATTTATAGAATCTTACACGTGCCTGTGGCAATTCACAGTGGAGAGCCATCCCAGCAGAGTGCCCTGACTCTTCCCTGCTTAGGGAGGTGCTTCACTAACATACCTCTTATCAGCAGTACTAGATGCTTCAAATTACTGCTTTGCAGCAGCTGTGAATTGTCTTGACCTGGAACAGGACTATTGACAAAGCAGGAGAGCAAAGTAATGCAGCTCTTTAGGAGAGGATCAGGTTTGCAGAGTCAACCTCATATACTGCCAGCTCTAAATAAGCCTTTTTCAAAAAGCAACACATCATCCCATCCCTCAAGCTAAAGAAAACCAGTACAAGTTTGCATTGCAGTACCCGTGAAATCAAAGAGAAGAAATGACCTCTGAAGACTCAGTCTTTGGATAAACATAAAGCAGCATAAGAAACAGACACTTGCAACAGATCAAGCATGAAGAATTATATTCACCTTCTTGAAACTGGATGACTTTGGGAATGAGCAGATATTAAGAAACAGCAGAGATGTTCCCTCCAGAAAAACATTCAGAATTGTATGAAAATGGTTACAAAATGAAAATATGTTTGCCTTAATTATTTCTTAGGTAAAGAAATACAGAAATTTGAAATATGGAAGGACATTTGGCTGAAAAGTTCAGCAGAGTGTTTTGCTATTTCTATATACAGGGGCACATAACCCTAAAGAAAAATCATGACACAAATCATGAACCTTCTTGGGACTATATATAAGATTATTTTTACTTTTCAAGTTACAGTACTTCAGTTTTTTGCTTCTCTTGTCTAAAGATATTTTATGACTAAATGAAAATTTATATTTTTATTGGGATGGTTACACAAGCAAGAAATTAAATTCCCCTCAACTTTGGCAAATAAGCCTCAGAGGAACCCTTCAAAATTTTACAGATTTCTGTCTACCAAAAAGGTTGTGACAAGCAACCTTTCAAACAGAATAACTAAAAAAGTAATAGAGGTAATTCAAAGAAACAACAATACTTCAGGAAGATGTCTTCAACATTCAGTTTTTGAGTATTGGGCAATGTAGCTACAGATTTTTCACCAAAAAAAAAGAAAAAAAAAGAACAAAAGTGTTCTTTACTCGTCTTGGTGTTTAAATGAGAAAACTTTTAAGCCTTATCATTCTGACTTCATTTTCATAAGGCTTAAAGCGTATCCTACTGAAAACACAGCAGGAGGGGAGCTGAGACTGTTATTTGTTAAGCTCCTAGCTTTCAGCAAAGAAGCATCTTCCCATTGCAAAGGTCACTAGTGGAAAGGCAGATTTTAGCAGGATACAGACCAGGCACCTTTATCCTTCCCAAGGAGCACTGCTGATGTCCACACCCCCTTCCTGAAGGATGTTCCACACGCGAGGCAGGACCATGGGCTACATGTTCCCTCCACCTGCCCTAAGTTTTCTCCCCAGCCAGCCTGGGCAGTCAGGTCAGGACTCCAGAGAAAACTGGCCTGGTCAAGAGGTTCCTCTCTGTAAGCAGAGTCTGCCCGCTGTGACTGCAGAGAATTCTGCTGGGCTGCTGAGACATAGCATTCACTTCCAGATGTAAAAACTAACACTACTCATAAACATAAGAGTGTTATTTTCCTGCACTCCAAAATGTGATCTACACACAAAATGATGAGAACACTTTTGTAACATTTCCTCTTCCCCTTCCACTCCTAATTTCCCAACAAAAAGTAACCACTAGCTGAGTAAATATACAAAATGTTTTAGTATATAATTTTGCTCAAGTAGTTACATTTTTCTTTCAGAAGTCCTTTAAACCTATAACACTAGAAGAATCAAAAAACTCCAATAATTTTGTAAGAAAAAAAGAAATAAAGGAAAATCTGCAATTATTAGTTAAGGACTTGAAGGAATGGCTTGTTTTCAAAGCATGTTTGAAAACACTAAAAACTGCCATGGACATTTACTTCAAGTTGAATGGACACTCAATCATTTCCAAATGCCAGAGAGATAAAGGGGTTTGGGGTGGAGGGAATATATTTCACTCACTTCCTGGAGAACTCCATTGATACAAGAAGTCAGATAAGACTCGCACAAAGTTCATTTCACAAAGATATTCAAGATTGCAAGAACTAGATTTTACCTTTGGATTTTTTTGTCTTGATCTATGAAAGGAAGTTCTTGTTTACAAACTATATTAATGACAAATATAGAGTTGCCTGACTACTAAGATTTCTGACTGTTTACATGATCTAGTATGTCAACAATGAGATGGCACAGTCAAGTCATGGAAAATGGTTATAGAGCTTGAAGTTTGGAATAAACAGGGCTCTGTAGGTAAGAAGGGCACTGGTCTTCCATTTTTGCCAAACACTAAAACTGAGCTCTAATCATGAAAATATAAATGTTGTGTCTACAAACTACAACAGAATGCTAAATCACAGTAAATCAATGTAGAAATTACAGTATAAAGACAAACAACCCCCCAGCTTACTGAATAGTTAAAGTGAACATGCTCAAGTATTGACATACTTCTCAAAAAATGGCTAACTTGTCACAGCATTGTCTTGGAAACATATGGGAAATTGTCCTTCTCTCTTTCTTGCTAAAATTAAAATGCCTTCTCCAGGAGGAGAGCACAAAGTATCACTGTGCAACCCACATCAAAACACAACTGTCTGGTCAAGATACTCCATGAAAAGACACAAAGTAAATTAATTACTCCCCGGAGCAAGTCTTACTAGGAGATGCAGTCATGGGTACACAAGGAAGATGGAGTAAAAATACAAATTAGCTCAAACGTATTTCAACTATTCCTTACTGACAGAAAAGTATTGACAAGTCTTGAGATTGGTCAGGAGATCAGGGCCTGGAGAATACCAGCTCCTCCTGAGCCTGTGCTTGAGATACCAGTTATTAGGATCAAGTATCAATAAGCCCACCCATAAGACAGTGGCAAGTCTTGGGTACAGTTCCCCTTAAGTGAGTGCAGAATTTCCCTTTCAGGGCTTCTCTGATTCCATCTTACCCTCAGTATCCATTAAAAAAAATAAAAATACGTTGAGGGCATGGGAGCAAGTCTGTAACATACAGCAGTGTTTGGTCATTACTACACCACTTCATGTCCATTATGCTCAATGCTGTTTAAGAATGTCCATGATATTCAGCTGTAAGAACTCACATTTTTCACCAACCAAACAAGCAAACCCACAAAAACACACTCAAAAACAAACAAAACCCCCCAAACCAAAACCCTAAAAAGACAAAACCCTCCAAGCAATCAATGAAAAACTGCTCAGATAAGCACAGACAGAAATAAAAAAAACTCTTTGAGTATTTTATTAATTTTCTAAAAGGATATATTTCTACAAACTAAATACATAAGTTAAATTTTACTACAAATTAAAAGGCTGATTATTGCCAAACAATAACCATGATGTTCTTAGTCTACATTCTGGTATATGAATGTGTAAATATTTATATATTAAAAAGACAAACACAGTAAAGATGGAAAAAGGTGTCAGGGGATTGGGTGAAGTGTATATTTCCTTTAGGATATATTTTCATACAGACATTCTAACTGAGGCTTCTTTATGCTAAATTTAGGAAAAAAAGCTGCAAATAAAGCAGAATTTTTCCATTTTTTATTCTGTTTCTAATACTTAATAATCAAACACAAGTAAGAGGTACCTTCTCAAGTCTACCTTAATTTACCTGAGTGTAGTCAGATATGCTCTCAGAGAACACCTAAAAGTGAGAAAAGAAAAACTGAAAGTATATTCTGTAATATAATACTGTGTATGCCAGCAGGACACTAGGTTAAAATAACAATATCACTACCATGCCAGATTCATAGAAAGAAATCCAATACTGAGACTAAAGCTATCTACCTTAGCAAACAAAAATGTCTTCTACTTCCTGCTTGCAATTATTGTCACTTTTCCCCTCTCTTCAAATAGCCATAAAATCAGAAAACATAGCTGTGGATAATCCATTACCCTTGGAGAGCAGCCACAGCTTTAGCACACAAGACCTCTTCAGTTCTCAGTGTTTTGTGGGGCTTTTCATTTTGTTTTGGTTTGGGAAGTTTATTTTTTAAAAAATAAACTTTCACAATGGATTAACACCTGCATAGAAAGTACTTTCTATACCACTTTTGTCTGGTTTATCTTCTTCATATACTACAAATAACTTATTGTAGTCAGATCTCCCTCTGCATCAAAACTATATGCAGTTATCAAACCTTATAAGTCTTCCAAGTTCAGTTACCTTTCCTCACACTTTCTAGAATCTAAGGGCAAACAGAATAATATTTTAAAAATATAATACAATAATTTTGAATTTACTTTGACCGCTCTGCTTATATCCCTTGATTCCAACAGCTCTGTAAACCAAATGACCTGAAAAGGGAGCAATGCATTACAACTGCTAAAGTTCCTAATGTGAATAAAGGTGTTCGTTTATGTGATATTATTCATCAGCAGCAGAGCACATCTTTTTTCCCTGTGGTTAGAAACACAGACTTGCAAACACTCATAATGGAGAAAAAAGATGTCAGAGAAAAGTCGATCAGCACACAGATTTTACCTGTGAGATAATGTCTCTTTCTTGTGAATACAAAAGAAAACTACCAATAAGTAGTGAGGAAATGAAAACACTCCATTAGAAGATGGGAATTATGGAAAATTTGGGGGTTTTTTTGACAGCAAAAAGGAGAGTTCTCGTTGTCTATGTGACCAACAGGTGTCTAAGCCACATTAATATCAGAGTCAGACACTATTCCAGAGCTGATACAAAACATATCTTACAGCACACTTATTTTTCCCTCACAATGTGGGCTGACTGCTAAAATCATGTGTGCACATAGAGTAAGTTATTTGTACTCTGAATTAAACTGCAGATCTCCCTCTCTTTACTGACTGACTACATACAAGACCTAGAGAGACTAAGACTTCCTGCTACTCCATTTTTTTCTTGACCACAGCATGGGTAAAATGTTCACCTACCAAAGAAAAGCCTTTCCAGTGATTCATCTTTCGTGTGCTATAATAGGAGCATATACAAAAACTAATAATAAAAAGGGAAACAAAACAAAAAATACTACAAAGATGATAAAATTATCACCTTGGGAATAGGAGAAAGAATGAACCAGACAACAGATGTGAGTTGCATCAGTTAGTGTCTAACTGCCAGGCTCTTGGATACTGAAATGGTGAAAGAAGCCTGACAGAATATGACTGGAAAGGTAATGGAAAACAGACATGAACCTTTGATTGATGGTTAGCTAAAGCACTAAATTCAGACTTCAGAAAGGATGAAGAATAGTTAATTCTTCATTAAAATGGTGCTGAAAGAACAGTGTCAAACCCAATTCACAGCTAGTATTTTAGCTAATTGCAGTCACACATTTAAAATTACTACAACTGTGGGGGGAAAATTGAAATTAAATCTGTGTAGGGAAGCATAGCAGTTAAACAGTGATTATCAAGGAAAATTATGTGGCTTCTGGGAAGTACTGAGAGCACTGATCCCAAATAACTTACCATTCTCGGGTAAAAGTCTATGCACATTTTATAGTTCCATAGAGTATTACTTGGTCTTCAGTGAGAGAAGAGGCACAGCCCTCAGCAAACCAAAGGCCTACTCATCTTGCTAGAAGCAGCAGATAACCACGATTGAACGCAAGAGAAGCTCAAGCCTTTTCTGCATCAGACTATGCATTTATGCAAAACTATTCAGAGTGACTTTTATAACCTCTATTGAGACAAGTGAAATCTTATTTTCCTGTTCCTCTGGCTGTGGCTGTGTCTGTGCAGGCAGACAGTGCGGAACAGTAGGAATGGAAGTGCGGAGAAAAACACTTGGTGCTGAGGACTCAATTCTGACTAGACATACATTTTTAAAGACTGTATTTTAAATTCTCTACTCCATACATCTGACTGAATGATCATTAGGGGTTGGATGCACAAGAGAGACTCATGGAATAGTTTGCTTACTTTGAGTCTATTTGCATTTAAGTGCAGGTCAGAAGAAAGTCTTCCAATTGCCTCCTCTTACTAGGTCTCAGTTCACCCAGCAAATGGGCATGGGACATACAAAGTGGATTCCTATGAGGTTAAACCCATCAAATATCCAGTCTAGGAGGGTATCTGGTGAGCTCCAAGCACCTATAGCTGTTCAGTACAGGACAAGATAATAATGACTAAAACACTAATTAGTCTAGATCCTCACTACCAACTGGCCTGCTGTAAAGGTCTACTGCTCCCACTGGGCTAAGCTTCTTGGTTAACATGGTCACAGCCAACGTGCTTGCCTTAGGATTGCACTACTTTCTCTTAATGGCACTAAAAGTTGTAAAAGAAAAGATGAAATCAAGACAAATAAGAAAACTGTGGCAGGAAGTAGTTTTGGATGAAAAGCTGTTTGTGCAGATCACATCCATTCTCATGTTTAAAGCAATGTTACTCAACATGCAAGAAAGACACAGCCTGTGGAGAACAATGTCAACGTGATTAGCAACTTAAAAAAAATAAACACAACTTTTTTAGTTAATGATTGCTAGGGTAGAAAGCAGACTTTTTCAGCTGCACCATTTAATTGCAGAACCAACTTGATGGCAAAGGCTTTCAAGGGAAAATATAATTAGCACTGATTCAAAAGGAAAATAACTTATGCTTCCCTCCCACCAAGTAGGCAATAGCTTTAAAGCTATATTTAGGCTCTAATAAAGCCATTTCCCAATCTGAATTTTATAGTGAAAAACATAGTGAAGTTAAAGTTAGGGATAATGCACTCCTGAACACAAGCTAGAAATCTGATTGGATCTAACAAGCTCCTGTTAAATAATGTTGAATTATCTTTCCACAGTGGCCAATCCCATTCTTCAAGTTCCTTCCTGACTTCCATTCATCATCTCCAAATTCGTGCTACATATGTGAGGAGACAGGGACCACCCTCTCATCATGCAAATGCTTCTACTCCTGTGTCTAGCCCTCACTTATGACGTATTAGGACACCCAAAGCAAAACACAACTAACCACAACTTCCCCTTTTTCTTTAAGAAAGAGCTGCATTATTTAATCATATTTTAGCGCCAAAAACCTAATCATGTTGGAAAAAACAGCTGTCATCTCCTCTGCCCCTGTGTTGAATATCTTTATCAATGATCATTGAGGCCTCACCCTCAAGCAGTGTGTCCATCTGGGCCCCTCAAACCAAGAAAGACAGAGATGAGCTGGAGTAAGCCCAGGAAAAGGCAACAGAGCTGTTGTAGGATCTGGAGCTCAAGTCTTTTGAGGAGGAAGTGATGGTCACCACATCTGGAGGTATTGAAAAGCCACATAGATATGGCACTCAAACACGGTTTAGTGGTGGACTTGCCAGTGTTAGCTCAATGTTTGGACTTGATCTTAAAGATCTTCCCTAACCTAAAGAATTCAATGATCGAATGAACATCAGCAAGTAAATGGTGGAGCCAAAGGTCTTCCTTCGGGGAAACAACAATGCTTTAATTACTCTCAGCTCTAATTTGTAAGTTATATACAGATTTCCAAGCCAGAGTGATGACACAATGACTAATATCATTGGCTACTTAGTCTTTCTAAAAATGTACAATCTTAAACACTCATTGAGTAATTTACTTCAGTACATTCATCTTAATTCTTTCTCTGCTCAGGTCTTCAAGGAAAAGGACATTTGAACATCCATAAGAAGTATGGTAATAAAAGGAGTATATTGATAAAAATGAGAAGCTTTTGATGGCCAAAATAAATTGTTATGAAGCACCAAAAATAACTATCTTTCAATTCTTTTATTATTCTTCAATTGTATTCACATCCTGATGTGGATAAATGATAACAAAACACTATGTTTCTAAGTAGATAAAACAACAGTCATGTTTGTTAAGAAAAGTGAATCCTTCAGGGGATTGTTTGTTTTCTTTCTTTTCAGTAAAATGCAGGAAGGGAACCATTTTTATTTTGTTTGTTTTGTGTTATTCTGATTCATTTTTTTAACTGGGATTGGGTTTTTTTGTTTGTTTTTGGGAGGTTTTTTGTTTGTCCTTTTGGTTTTTTTTTGTTTATATTCAAATGTCACTGGTTAATTCCTGGCAAACAGCGCAAGTACATTTTTAGTGACATTCTGAATTACTTAAGTGAAAATTTCAAACATTCATAATTCAGAAACCTCAATTCCCTAGGCATGCATTTCAACACCAAACTATTTACCTTATGTTACCTTAAAAGTAACTTTAAATCTTCGTTTTAATCATTAATTTTTGGGGTTTTTTTTTTTAAAGAAAGATTGCACAAAAGCCACTTCTTAATGAACTTTTTAACTAGGATAACAGAACGCAGAATAGCACATGCTCATGGAAATACTTTTCTGAGATTATGCAGTGTCTTTGAGAACATGGAAGTTTTTACTTTCAAGATAAATATACTGGTTTTAGAAAAACAAGATTCTACAGTTTGCTGTCCCCTGACACCTTCCAACTATAACTGGCCTGAGCCAATTAAGCTTGACCACCACTGAGCAAAGATGTGCAGCTTTTAATTAGATAGCATGGGGGTGATGGCTGCAGGCCTTCTGGATAGATCATGGTTATTGTGCCACTCAACCTATAGAATATTGAACAGCTCTTTGAAACAGAAAAAGGGCTAAAAATCACCTCATAATCATAACAGGCACTTTATCCTAAAGCTTTTTGTAGTGTTTTAGGGACTTCACAGAAAAAGTGAATAATTATCTGAAAGAAAAGAACCAGTGGACTCATCAAAATGCAAATAACAAATGAGAGTAAAGTACAAAATAAGGCAGTTCTGTTTCCACATTTCCTGAAACTGTACCAGATGGCCCAGTGCTTGCCTTTCATTAACTAGTGTGCTGGGATAAAGCTGTGTTAATTAAATCACTAAACTACCACTAATTCTCTGTTATTTACTAATTCAACAAATTTAATTTTTTTTGTTTTGTTCAATACAGCAAATTCTAATTAAGTCTTGTAAAGTTGAAAGGATCAATAATTAAATAAAATAGATGAATAATGATATGTGGTTGTCTGTTATAACATTAGCCATAAAATACAAGTTCAGGCACAAACTACCTCACATGGAAGGAATATTTTGCACTAAAGAGACCCCACAGAACAAAATATTCAAGCAAGAACTTTATAATATACTTGCATTACAAATGCTGCCAACACACTAATGGAGATGCAGGCTGTTTGGCACTGAGCTGTGAAGCTTTTCCCTGAGATAACCTTTCAAACAGGACAGTCCAACAGCCACCCAAATTACAGAGCTTCAGCTTCCTTGCACCAGCTAGAGGTAAATACTCTAAATAGTATTCCAAGCTGTGAAGAGCACATCTTGTCTTTCCTCAGGTTCCATTCACCTCAGTGTCCAAGCCTTGTCTGGAAAGGATCCAGAATGCCAAGGTATCCAGTTACCCTCTCCTCCCACATGACCTTCTGGGAAAAATAGCCACCTGAGTACAGCAGAATAAGCCACCAACTGTCCTAGTTGTTCCCAGCAAGGCTGACAATCCAGGGGTTTATCTGAGTGTTTCCCTCCTTTTTGCTCTCAGCTCGCAACAAGTAATCCTGGGAGCACAGAACATTATTTGTTAGGAGCTGTTCCTTCACTCAACCATGGTCAGCTATGCAGTCCTTTTCCTTTAATGTGCTAAAATTTGAGTACTGGGAAAAAACCAATCCATAAAATGATCAAATTGTTGATACTCATGCAAGGATTCAGACAGCTTCCTGGGTCCCTACTGAGGGGGTACACCAGCAGAAGGACAACAAAGTCCCAGCCCAGCAGGCACACAAAACCCTGGGGCTTGAAGAGTGAGTAGCAGGAAACAGAAAACTCTCTCTGTTGCAGAAGTGCTAATTCCCATTCCTTAAGAAGTAACACAGTGTAGCTCCGAGTCTATGATCATGGCACATATTAGAACTCCCTAAGCAAACAACAACCACCTTGCAGTTAGGGTGCCAGCCTACTTCATAACAAATAGAAACAACTCAGAAAATATTCGCAAAATCAAGAAATACTGTAATCTTTCCACCAGTCTATATGTGTTTTTGAAGGAAGAGAATTGTGCAGAAAACTGACACTTTAAGAACAACAAAAATCAGAGTCAAAATTATTATAATGGTTACAACTGACACCTAGTTTTGCATTCCAGCTCCATCCATTGCTAGTACCTTTTTCTCACTGTACTATGCAAGGGAGAGCATCCTGCCACTAAAATGTCTTTAATACTAATACATTAAACGGGTCTAAATATACCCACCAATACAGGCGAATCTTCTGCCAGGAGACAGAAAATATCAAGCAAAGCAGCCTACTTAAAAACCTGTTTTTCTAAAAAACTGAAGTGTGCTGGAGACTGTTGAGTGGACAGTGCGAATAGCACCCAGGGTTAATTACCAATGTTTCTCTAGAGAGCAAAGATTATTAACAGTGCAGAGAATGGATAACTACTTCCTTGGGTAACAGCTGTGGTGCTAATACTTTTAGATGGCTGGCAAAAAAGCCTCCATCAAATATTCATGCCAAATGCTCAGCTGTGTGTATGACAGGTGTAACTAACCTATCCAGCTTTTAATTCTTTCCATATTTGTATTTATGATTCTCAATTATATGGTTTCTTGATACACTCACCCATGACTTAATCCAGTGCCAAAGAACTGGAAGCTATGCTTGTTCACTTGCATCTTAATAAAATTTGATTCCTAAGAAATGTGAGATTGAGCAAAAATACATCTTCTCTAATTTTCTTACTGGGACTTCTTTAAAAACCATATAGGACACATTAACACCATTTTTCTTCTGAAAAATTAGTGAAAGGCAGTGCAAGAGTAACAACTGAATTACATAATAGGATGATTTCTTTGGACAGCTTCTCATACGATGAGTTCAAGAATCTGAGTTAGATAAACCTCTGAGGTACAGAGCCTGCTCGAGCAGGTGAACAGACAGCTGAAACCACGGTGTGTCAACCCTCACATAAAGCATGTGGCATTTCTTCCTCCATCCTTGTAAAACCCTGCTTAGGAAAAGCACTCCAGGTGCAGACTGAGCAATGACTTATGGCTAAAACACTGATTAAATCTCTAATGTGACCCCTGTTGCCTTTGAGGACAACACAGCAGCCTATCTTCCCCTCCCACCCCTGACCCAGTTCAACTTCTGGGAGAACACATTCCTGTCCCCAGCAGCACCAGGATGGGTCAGTCTGGCTCTCTGTCAACAAAACTCACAGAACTACCCAAACCGTACTTTTTGACCATGTGCTGTGCTGACAGAAGATCACAGCACCCATTATCAGAACTGATGCATAAATCTCTTAACACACAGATACTTTTAGACTGATTAAGAGGGAAATACACCACAAAATAGAAACTCTGGCAGCTTTTATAAGGGATTTAACTGAGAGAAGGAAAAGTTGTAGTCAACTTTACTTCTATAAACTAGCATTTCTAAGGCTTCTTTTTCCTTTGTATTTACCTAAGGAAGCATAAAGTCTTCATCAGAAATTTCCATTTTTTTTATTCACTGTTTTTTTTAGAAAGAAAGGATTGTTTAGCAAATGCATACAGGCAAAGCAAGAAGCTCAGTGGTCAAACTTCATAGATAGCTCTTTTAAGAGAGCACAGCTGACATAGACTATGTAGAGATGATCCATATGGGCATAGGCGTACACACAGAAGCAGAAAACCTTAACTGAAGGTTGCATTCAACACAGAGCATCCAAAATAAAAGCAATTTAATTGTGCTACTATTCCATCAGCCAACTCATAATGATGGAACAGGGCTGATTTACATCACGGTCTGACTGGTGGCATTTTTGTTCTGCTAGCCTGGATGTGTTCCTCTCTTGGGAAGAAATTGTGGAAGGAGGTGAACTGTGTATAATTGTACTTCCAGTTGTTTGCAATGCGCAAGCTGAACTGCACCTCTTAACAGGAGGTTCACAGTCTTTGAGAGATTATGTGCCACTGAATATCTACTAGGAAGTCTAAAATACTTCTCACATGTTCCAGGGCCTCAGCAGCCAAGCTTAAAATGCATCAAGACTTATTTTAAAAGTGAGATTGCTTTGTGGATTGTTGAGTGGGTTTTTTTCCCCTGCCTTTTATCTCAAAAATTTTCCTTGTACAAGAAAAAGAGGACTATATTTGATGTATTTATTTCTTACTACTGTTACAGAATTGAGAATAGCAAGAAACTAAGCTCAAGGGACTGAAGAATATTTGCAGCAAGTTTAGTCTGGAAGTAAAAGAAAGCATTTGTTCTTGTACAAAAAAAATTAGGTAAAGGGAGAAACACTTCAGGACAAAACCAGACATTTGGAAAAGCACTTGACATTTCTTCTATAAGGTGTGGGGAAGAGGAGACTAAAGTAAATAAAAGAAGAGAAACATTACTATTCTTGACATGCCATCTGAGAGAAGGAAAACCAAGCCAGAGATACAATTAAATCAATCAAAAAATAATTCAATTATTGAGAAAATTATTGTTTTGAATCCGTACACTATGCATTCAAGATGCCACAATACAAAATGTAACACATTCCTGCATAAATTAAATGGTCATTACATGTCAGAAATTCGCTCCTTCAGTCTTTAACATGTTTGCAATCCTTTTCAATCTAAATCCCTTAAATTCACAGTAACTGGTCTGGACAGCATTGCACTATCTGTTAATGCATGAATTGCTTCGAAAACTACCCAAAGGTTGCCTGAGTACTGGGAATACACCAGTTAATTAACATACATTACCAGGTAACAAATTTGATCTGCGCAGAATTAGAAAAAAATCTATTATTCTTCTTCCTTTGAAACACATGTGGAAACACTTTGTCACAACTCTCAATAGTACTGTTCTAGAGATGTTAAAATTTTAACCCTAAACTGCCAGGTTTCTTCTTCTTCCTTGATCTTAAATACACCATTTCAACTTGCTCACCTCTAGAGAGCAGGTAAACAACTTACAGGCCTAACTAAATTATTCAAATCCTACAATTTAAAATTTCAAAACCTTTGGTTTGTCAAGGTCTGAAGGTCTGTAAAGCAATAATGAATAAATCTGTCTTAATCAAAAAGTACTTCATTCTTTCTCAGCTTGGCATTTTCTGCTGTCTTTTTGCCATGGGGCTTCTGGAAGTAGTAACTATGCTTTTGTACTATCAGAAAAATGACAGTATTTAAAACTTCATTGTATGCACTGGAATTTGTAGCTGTAAGAGTAATTCTGAACTTTGGATACTTGCTAATAGTTCCCTAGTCATGTATAACTCATTGGTAGTCCAGGAAAAAGGTCATATATAATAAAAAACTCAATTTTTTTTCATGATAAATCTTACAATATTATGTACTACTTCAATACACTAAGCAGCAAGTAAAAATTCAAACCTAAAGGTTGAACGCATCATTGCCACCTTTTGCATATCCATAAACTATCTCCTACCTTCAAATAGTAAATTAATGTCACATCTTTCTTTCCCAGTTCATCAATACACAGTCATGCTATTTACAGACCAAGGCAAAAATTAAATCTATATTGAATTTTCCAGTAATTCTGCCACAAGGAAGCAGATGAGAAACAGACTCTAAGAAAATTGTACGTGGTAAATTAAGGTGTTTATTTTGAGGAGACTCATTTTAAAGATTGATCTTACACAAACAAACCACCAAGTATCTAAAGATATTCAGGTCACCACTGGACATGTCCTGGGACAAGGAACATGTTGATATTTTCAAGATATTGCATCATCCTTCCCAGGAAGAATTAGGACTCCTTTCCTTAGGGAAATGGGGAGCTGTAAATGGAGAGGCACAGTGTTCTTCACTACCACCTCTTGAACACGTCTGGAGGTGAAACTATCACCAGTGGGAAACTTCTTTTAGCCACTGGGGAAAAGAGTTTCTGCTGATCTTAAAAAGATCCAATTTAAAATTTACTTTTCCTAACTTCTTCATTCCTTAAGTCCATCAGTTGTGTTACTGAAAATCTCTTTTCCTTGAGAAATTCTAAGTTCCCAGAAATGGAACAACTTGCCAGACTAGTAGAACCACATTCATTGTGGGAAAACTCCAGTTGATCCAAAATTTTACTCTCCAGACAGATATTTAAAAGTCTAATTCAAACCTAAACTTAAAACTCTAACCTAAAAAATTTCATTTTAATTTCTAATTAAACTATCCCCTCATGAACCTACTGGTATGAAGAAATTTTAACTCTAAAATGCTGATTTTAAGAAAAGGAAGATATTATTTGTGTTTCGTCACAGGTGGAGCCAACTACTGAAGTGCACTGCTAGCTGTTTATAAACAGGTTTTGTTAAAAACAAGCTAGTGCTGCAAATATTTTAATCTCAGGTTGTAAAAGCAGAGAGAGAAAGCAGTTTTGTGGTGAACAAAGCAGCCTGTCACGCTATTGTGCCCTGAGGGTGAACATAATGCTAGATGTTTTATCAAATACAATAAAACAGCTTGTACCTTCCTTACGTTAATTGGTTCATGACTGAACTTTAATAAACCCACAAACGCTCTTTAAAAGTTTCCTTCCAATTTTTAAGCTTTATCTTTTTATTTAAAATTTTCTTTGTTAATGGAATTCCTGAACCATCTCAGCACAGTGACAGGTTTTTATTGCCGTTCAGTGCGCTATTCTATTTCAAAGCATTTCAAACCAGCACACGCATCCTTGCTCAAAATATTTTGTTATTGTTTTCATCATGAGTCTTGTTTATCTTTTCAACTTAGCTCTTAGGTATGTTTCTACTTTTACAGCTTGCTTACCCAACGGTGTGATATTTAAATGTCCTCTAAGACAATAGTTAACTATTTTGAACACGATAACAAAGAAAATAAGGACCCAATGGAAATCAGACATTTAAAACAACCTGTGTTCTAAAACTGCCTGTTTCTTGTCAACAGCTCATACATTTAGACAGGCCAAGATACCCAGTACATAAACTCTTAAAGCAAGAGCAGGTGAAACTTGTAGTTTCTGTTTATTTAACTTGAGATTCAGCCATTTTGAGGGGGGAAAAAATCCAAACGTTTTTCCTCTTCTGCCTCTCACTATAAGTCTATGTCTAGAACTGAACAGCTCACAAATGAAAATTTAGGTAATCAAAACAGAGCAAGTAACAAATTAACTTCCACCTTAACTTTAGAAGAGCAATAAGCTTAGTCAACAGGGTCAGTTAGTGAAATGGCTGATGAAAAGAGGGGGCTTTGCAAAAAGCTCACACATTTAGCGATGATATTGCAGCACCCATGGAGAACGAAAAGTTTTACTTAATCTCTGCAGATATCATGTTATTGATGCTGTTGAATCTTCCCTTCAACTCAATATACGAACAAAAAATGTTGTGGGGTTTCCAAATTCAATCCTATCACTGTTGACGCAACCAACTACCACAGTTAGGCAGTCTTTAAATTAAACTATTGAAAATAATTAATTCAATGGAAGACCTGGTAAAACGGCACCTCCTATGTGTTCTAAATCACTTCCATTGCATGCCTACTACCACAATTTTTATTATTTTATTTTCAGAATTTGAGTAGAATCACAAGGAGTGAAGAAGAACTATGGAACAGCCTGGGAACTGATCTCTTCAAGTCTCAAAAGATGCAGTATCCTACCTTTCTCGTGCCAGGTAAAATTTGTCCGGTTTTCCATGCAGCTTCACTACTAACCATTTTATGAGGCACTTGACAGTTGTGTGAATTATCCCTTTATTTTTACAGTTCTGGTATGTACTTAGCAAAATTAGATGCCATTACTTTATAACAGCACAATATACTTATTCTGCAGATTGTAAATCTCACTATTGATTTAAAAGGACAAGGAAAACAAGTTTGCATGAGTGTCCAGGGTTTTGAATTTTGTTGTCTCAATTTTTACAAGTCTACTAGAAGCTTGGTCATTTTGAAAAAGTAGGTGTGATGGTTTGAATTTAAAATCCAGCCTCGTGAATTCTCAGGTCTCTGTGATGGGATATGTAGCTACTGCAGAATTAAATCCAGCAAGTTCATACAGCCTCGCATTATTTTAAGAGAGATAATGAGACAAAGTTACCATCTCCGGAGGGGAGGGGGAAGCCAAAGAAAAGATCTAATAAAAAAAAATTAGTTGTATTGTTTGTTGAGCAGTTCTTTAAAAATAGATAAGATTGGCACCATCTGATTATGCGTTAATGGGAAAGTTTCCTACCCATTTATGTGCTGATTTTTGAGTTCAGAGTAGGAAGCTATTATTTTCCTAAGCCCTTACATTGGGAGAAAAATACACACTTCTTTTTGATCTATGTAATTATTACTCTTTCGCACATCTTGCTTATACTTTGGAGGGGAAAAAAAAAACTAAGACACTTTCTGAAGGTAGCATTTAATGTCAATAATCAGCAACCACTGCTGTTTTCAAGACTAGCAATCTAAACTGCACTGAAATAAATAAAACATCTGTTGCAGAAAACTTTAAAATAGCTTTTCCTCTAATTTTAAACCAATGCAAGACTTACATTAGTATGAGCTTGAGTCATTACAATGTGAACATATTCATTTCATCTGCACTCCATAATTATGCACCAGACAACCAAGGCAAATATATAACAAGTCAAGTAAACCAACAAAAATTTAATCACAAAAATAAAACAACTGCTTTTCAAACATCATGGCATGTGTAAAAAATGTTCTGCACCTTCTTTTTGCTCTAAAAATAATATGCAATGACAATACCCTATTCTAAACCCATTTCAGTCAACAAAGGAACTGTTAAAGTATCACAATTAGCATTGAAGAAGTGTTTGTTGACTAATTCCAACATTATGGTAGTGAGTTCATAAAAACCTTCACCCAAAGTAATTTTTAAATAATGGTCACAGGGCAGTTGGCCATAAAAGGCAGCTGGCCAGTTCTGCTTCTTCTCAACTCTATATTTGATCCCTCAGCCTTATTTGAATGTCCCTGTTGATAAAATTTTCTTTTTAAATACCTAAGTCAATAGTAACTGGAGGATCTGGCATGCAGAGTTTGAAGAAGCAATTTATGAGGTAATATAACTTAGTAATTTCTACATTTTTGGCTTATTACTATAAATCCTATGTGGGGAAATTTTTTTCCACATAAAAACATTTCTATGCCAGTTTTCTCCAATGAAGTTCATGCCATCTTTTTCATGAAACAACTCTTATATCAAAAAGCTTGCTGGCATTAGTTCATTTTTCCTCCATTAGAATTACTTCCAAACTTCATCGGGGTGCTATTTGTTGTGCACATCAACAGTGGATTCTTTTAATAATTCAGTTAAGAGGTCATGTTGTCTATTCAACTTCTTCAGTACTTCCTCAATATTAAACAAAAAAGATTCAATGCTGTTATTACTCTGTCTCCCAAAATAGTTAGCACTCGAACACTTTGTCAGCCCAGAGACAGATATACTGAGTTCAGCTAAACTGGAGATTATTAAATCCCCAAACATTAATCCTCTTTATTCAACAAGGGCTTTAGAATGAAACAAATACTCTGGTTCAAAAAACTGTGTATGGAGTCCAAGTGTAACAGACTACACTGAAGATCATTAGAGCAATTATTTAGAGGCAAAAAGTTAAAAAAAATGTTGAGGCTTTATTTGCCTGTGCCACTGCACATCATAGAAGTGTGGAAGGATTCAGGTTAAGAGAGATGTCCAGTGGTTTTTATAGTAAGGTCCAGCTAGGGGAGACTACCAAGAATTATGTCCAGTGGAATATCTCCAAGGATGGAGACTCTGTCACCTCTCTGGGCAGCCTGTTCCAGTTGACCACCCCTGAGGTGAAAAGAATTTTTAGCATATTCTGTTGGACTCCCTCATTTTTTTGACAAGTCTATGTTGCTTCTGGAAGATCCTGGCTCCCTTTTCTCTTCATTCTCCAACATTTGCCTTTCTCTGGTCTCAGGAAACTGCTCCAATCCCCAGACATTCCAGAGATAATAGTGACATTTCAAGAACATTATCTATGTCTCAGCATTCTGAAATGGCTGTATCTCAGCTTTACTATCTCCGCACCTATTGCTAAACCACGTGCCTCTCCCTTGGCAGCAGGCACAGCTGCTTTTCCCAGAGAGGCTGTGTCCATCCATTGTACTGCTTCAGCCAGGCCTGTCCTATATCCACTTCTTTGTAATCCCAAAGAGATCAGAGCTCTGCAACTTCGAGCAGATTACTAATTCCTTTTGTTTGTTCCTTGCATTGTGTGCATTTGCAAGGAATACAGCATTTGAGCTGTTCTCCCATAACCACTGCTTTCTCAAGGGAAGCTCCACAACCTCCCCTCTCATGCTGCCTCCCAGTTATCTGTCTTCTCCTGTCATGTCCTGATCTAAATCAGGAAGTTAGTTTCCCCAGAGGAACACTGAAAGCCTTTTTAGAGAATCCTTTCTCTTCCCATTCTGTACAAGGCTTCTGAATTAATCAGTTGTATGAGGTACTCTGGAGATGGGGAGCTCAAGAATCCCAAACAGAAATGTCAAGGGTATTTCATTTGTAAATGCCTATTTAACATTAAGGTTGGACAATATTTCCACCACCCTAATAAACTGTCCTAGTCTTTTCAGACTGAAGCAACAGAGAATTCTTGGTCATGTGTCAATGCAAAAATATTGCAGAACAAATTCCTTGTTCAAGGAAGACTATGACAGTATGTTTTAGTTACACACGGAATAGTTATCAAAAATAATAAAAAATTAAAGGTTCATGAACATGCAGTCCCATGAGTAGATGGAAGTATACACTTGACACACAAACCAAAAGAATCAAAAGCAAGTCAAGTTACACTTGACCTGTAGTGATTTACAGCAACATGTGTACAGACATACACACAAAAAAAAGGAAACAAAACCTGGGAAAGAAAGTAGTTTAGCCAACTGAACTATTTAAGCAGTTGATGAATCTCTGCTTGTAAATGACTGAAAACCAGAATCAGTATCACTGGTACATTCCTCAGAAATGTTAGATTCCCACTGTCATCCCTCTTCCATCCCAACTCTCCAAGAGGCTTCTTTCTTTTGCCATCATGCCTGGAAATGATTCAGTTTTCTTAATTACCTATCTCAACTTGACAAGAATCATTTAAAGAGCTTGTTTAACAACTGAACCCATAGTCTCCAATGTTTATTAACAGAACCAGAGCAGAGCCTTATTTTGTCTGATCAATAACAGTTTGAAACAATTAGGGCTCAATGAACCACAGCACCACATACCCTGCTTACTACTATATTGTAGCCTACCTTAAGATCATGCTTAATGCTTTTTAAACTTATTTTGACATAGATATTCTCTTAGCCTTTAGGTCACTGGAAGTGCACAGTAAAAAAATGTAATACCTTGTGGTACAGCTTTTAGGCATATGTAGGAGTCTAACACATCGCTCCGACTAAGAGATATGCTTTACCCCACCAGCTTCGCTGAACAGTGGCTTTCATCAAAAAATAAAGTTCATTGATTGAAAACACATAACGCTTATTGTTACCACTCTCTCCTAGTGAGATTATCCACAGATAATCCTTTTTCTGAACATTATAAACACTACCAAGATAAAGCAGTGAAAACCTATTTAGTGTTACCAAAAACAAAAAACCAAACAAGCAAACACTTGAAATGAAAGCAACTTATGCAGCTTTAAGTTTCACAGACAACGATTTCAAGTCTTTCAAAATGGAAAGTTCGTTGCTGCTAGGAAGGATAGTTGATAGGCACCTGAAGTTTGGGAACTAGAAGGGCTTTGCTCCCTGAAACAATTTACCAGTAACTATTTTATTTGCACAAAACCTCAACATATTATTGGATTACATTGCTGAGCTTCCTTTCCAACTCCTCTCTAGGGGAAAAGCCAAGCCCTTTGAAGTGATGGAGAGTGACAGTGAAGAGCTGTTACAGTAATATTTTGCTAAGTGACATCCCTGACACTTACTAAAGTATTGTGCAACTTTATTATGCAACCACAGCTTTAATGAGATGTGACCAAAGCCTGGGAGCACTTGGTTATGATTCATATTAGCAAAGTTTCAAGACAGACTAATTCTTGCATCCCGTTTTATACTCCCAGCAGCTCTTGATAGTAGAAATGAAGAAGCTGAACCATCTTAGCATTGAACTTGAAACATTGAAGAAATAAAACATCAAACCCCAAAATTCAATTAAAAAACAAACAAAAAAGAAAACAGGCAAACCCACTAGAACTGAACATTGGGGGACTGTGGCCACTTAAACCCTAAACTCGCAAACTTAGCAGCTCACCAGCATGTGGAATCAAATCTATCCCAGAGCTATCAACATATCTATCAATATTGATCTAGAAGACTGCTTTTTCCTTCTTTGCAGTAAAACTGTGGTTCTGCAGCCAGTAACGATGATATTTGTATGGATGTATGAAATATCCTTAGGTATTTGTGGCTCACATTCGCAAGAGTATCTAGGGATTTAATTATAAAGAGTAATGGGAGAAAGAAACAAAAGAGCTGTTGTAGGTCTGCCATTCATTTCAAGATTTTACAGGAAAAATTAGTTCAAATCTAGTCATATGTATCACCTCAGCCAATGGTGGAATGAAAAAAAAATAAAAAATTGAGAAGTGAGCTGGCCATGCTGAAAACACACAGCATAGAAGACATTATGCAGAGGGGTTTAAATTTGAACTAAACTGAATGAAAGCTTATGCAATTACAACATAATGCTTAATAAAACTAAACACAGAATTTCAGCTATTGTCCACTTGCATAACATTTAGATTGGGTTTATGTTATAGGTCCAAATTCACAAGCCAAAATAACAGTTTAGCATTTTGGTAAATCTAGAAAAAATAAAGTTGTTTTTATTAGAAATATGATTTTTGAATGTTTTTTCTTTATCCAGCTCCTAAATACCTTTTTGCCTTGCTTTCCAGACATGAGCTTCCATTCCATTTTCTAGGCATGACCCTTTTTCTGTCTTCCCCTGTTAAACTCTGAGTTTCTTTCACTGATGGTATGGTATGACCTTTGTTTGAAAACGAATATGCCATGCATGAAAGGAGACATCTAACAGACAGCCCTGGAAATCAAACCTTCAAGCCATAGGATGAAACAACTGGGCAATGGTTATACTCCTGTATGTGCCAATTCTGTTTTCAGACCTCCATTCCTTTTCAGGCCTGTTCAGGATGTATGATTTGTTTTCTGTCTATTTTCTGAGGTTTTCCTGGATGCTGTTCTGCATGCTCTTATTCCACAAGAGCAACCTATTAACTTCAAATATATGTCAAGTGAGTAATCCTGCAGAAACTAGTGAAAATGCCTGTGCATATGAAGATTCACGTATTTCAATCCTTTATCTTCTGAGAATTTTACTAAGACAGCAAGTTGCAGCCAGTATATTTTTGTTATCTCAGCATCTCTGTCAAATTGGGCCACCAGCTCCGTTTCCACAGAAGACACTGAGCCATGGGCATCTATTTTTCTGCAACATATTTGAATCTAAAAAGCTACTTCTGGGGGATTCTATGTCAAAATTTCTTCTTATTACTCAGCTAGTATTTTCTGTTGTGTCACTGTTACTTTTAGAATATATTAACCCTAGAAATAACTACTGTGCAGCCAAACTCATGTCTTCCCTTCATTTAATCACTGGTTCCCCATCATTATCCCATTAGGATTTTGGAAATACAATTAAATTTCATAAAACAAGTGGGATTAATATTCAGTCTCCCTTTTCTTTCAAGCAAGGATCTTTTCACCTGCTTCATTAATAACTTTCAGGCTTTTTACTCAGCATATCCTCCCTATAGCCTTTGTTTTCACAGGATTTTTCCTACATCTCATATCCACTTCTCATATATCTTCTATGACAACTTACAGACATCACTTTTGCTGTCACATCATCACACAACCTTCCTACTCACATTTTCAAATAAAAATAAGGCTTGATCCAGGCTACCCTTAAGACAAGCTGCAAGAATCTTCTTACCTGTCTCATGCATGACTATGGCATAATAGCCATGCACAGCTAGATGCAGTATCTCTGGAGGAGGGGTATGAAAATAAATGGTCACTTCTCCTTAGCAAAGCTACTTAGAGAAATATTGGGCTTGAATTCCAGGGTCTGAGACTTCCCCTCCTTTGTATTCATTTCTGCTACTGCTAGCAGTCTGGTTTATGACAATACATGGTGTTAAAGAATGAAAGCAACTGATCAGACAAAATCCACTGATGGCTTGAGTAACAACTCAAGAAGTCTGCTGTACATCACTTGAAATAAGGAATCTGGTCACTGGCAGTGCAGATGCAAGTGAGGAGGCTGCACCCAGACAGCTCCTTATTTTCCAATATGCACTGGCCAAAAAACCCAGACATCTGGAGAGCTGGTTGAAAGATCTTTTTTTCCCCAAAGCAAAGTATTCCTTCACAGGGAGGGGCTGGGAGTGGGTGGGGAAGTCTCTAGATGAAGTCAGGGACTCCCTGAGGCCATTAATGGGTGTGTAACCTAGGCATTTTTGACAGGAAAAGATTACTTTTACAGATGGAGATGACATATTGAAGGATGCAACCTTAATGGGGGTGAACCCAAAGCAAAAAAAAAAATCAAAAAATAAGAACTGATCAGGCATCAGACAAAATCCCAAGTATTTATGAGCCTTTGATGAGCACATGTTAATTACACAAGTGACCACCAAGAGTGCTCAAATGCATAGAAATGTAATGTACCACATGGTATTATATTAGAACTAGAGTGGGAGATACAAAACAACACCAATACAGCAGTTGCTCAGGAACTGTAGATTTACATGACACAAAAAGTGTTGCACACTACGAAATGAAAGCAAGCAAACTTTTCCCACAACATATAATGGATGAATGAAAATAGGAAATTAAGTGGCACAACTCTGAAGCCTCTCACATTAAGGGAGGCATTGTAATCCAGAGGCAGGGTGATCCAGCATACAGTAGATAAACTATACAGGCTATAGTCACATGCTTTTTTGCTTTTTAAATAGCACTGCCTAAATCAGAAATGCACCTGTCAGTGCAGTCCTGCCTGATAAAAATACAGCCTGTGATGCACAAAAGCAAGACAATGGTATCATCTGCAATCTGAAGGAATCCTTCAAGTCACCTCCTTGTGCACAAGAAATTTGTGAGACTGTCAGAACCAGAACAAGTGAAGCCACCAAGTGAAATGGCTGTAGCTGTAATTACAGCATCTATTTTCACTAAAGTCAGAAGAGAAACAAATTCAAAAGTGTGTGTGTGTGGGGAGGATCACAGTGAGCTATAATACCATTACTAAGCAGGAGTCTTACTAATGACAATTCCAAACATTTGTTTTATTAGCAGTTAATAGAACAGTATTTTGGTCAGGCACATTCTCCAGGACATCGCACTTTGATCACTTTCTAGGTGTGTGCTGATCTGCGGAACTGATAGCAAGATCAGCAAGAAGCCTTTTTAATAATGATAATGGCACTGCAAAGCAGCTTCATTTACTTTATCCCACATGAATCTCCATTATTGTGAACAACCTAAGCCATGACAATACTGGTGCTAAGTAGCCAAGCAAAAGCATGAGCCATGTTCTAACAAACCTATTAAGAGAGGAAAACTAATAAGATCACATCTCAGTACCACAGTACTCACTCTTTTCATGCAGCTATACAATATATACACAGCAGCTTCTGCACTCCTGTGTTAATAAAGAAGCTGCAGGTTGAACCTGGATACCCTTATCTCTGCTCGCATCTGCAGTGCTGCTCTTCTTCCCCCGCTGTTTTCTCTTAAAGGATGCCAAGAAAGCAGCATTTAAGTCTTTTGTCTTCTCTTTTGCAAATCCTGCACTGTTATCAGTTCCTGAGCAGAGAGAGTTTCCTGCCAGGCACCATGCCCAATGCCTTGGCAGCCAGGAAGGTTTTAACTCATTGCAGGACAGATCTGAGCATTTTGCACTGAACAGAAACGAGATTGGTCACAGACCCCAACAACTGGAAAAGTTCAAAATTTACCAAAATGAATCTCAAACTGTCATCTTCAATAACCTCTTCTACTGATTTTATCTCCCATCATACAAATCCCCTTTTATCCTCATAGTACTGCCTGAGCAACCTGGCTTTTGCTTCTCTAACTTACTGGGGAACTAGGGAAAGCATCTCCAGGTCTTTGAAAGGCCAGCGATCTCCTCCTACACCTCTGCAAGCGGCACAAGGGAGGGTTGGGATGCCCCATCTCATCCTCACATCTGCGGGCTCCACTCAGCACCTGCAGCCCCGTGTTTGCTTTTGTGATGTTTCGGTGCTACTTTGTAATTGCCATCCCGCCCCAGCAATGAGTTACGGTAGCACTCGATGCCCCACCCCTTCCAATTAAAACCAAGCAGAGTAGTACCGGGACACCTTTGTTAATTCAACCATAATTTATACCAAATCTGCATTAGCATATACTGTGAAATATGCATTTAGCTAAAGCTTTAATGGTTTTCTGGAAAAAAATAAAATAAAACAAACATACAGCGTGGATTCAGATTAAAATGGTGTAAATAGAAGTTAATGAATATTATTACTTGAGTTATTAGAACTTTCTGCTTGAAAAAATTTAATCTAATATTCCCATTTTTAGCATTGCCAACAGCACTGAGGCATGCGGTTCAATAGTTCAAAGTTACCAGCTTTATAATTGCTTTCCACAGACCTTAAAAAAGGCATTTAAGTTTCAGGATATAACTGAATGGACTGAATTAGCCATAGTCACTTCAAACGCAAGGAAAAAAAGTTATCACTCTGCTAAGGTACTTATATACCTTTTGCTTTGGGAAACATGAGGAAGAACTAACAAGCATGATAAACAAATGAGAGAAAATTCCATAATCAAAGAATTAGGAAGCCCTGGGCATTTTCAGCTCAGCCAATATTTTGAAATAAAAAAAATATTGTTGAAATTTTAACTGATATCAGAGATTTTCAGTAAGACACAACATTCTAAACATGGAACTGCACTTTGTGTACTCAGTAGAATATAAATTGGATTCCATAACCTCTTGATGTAGCTTATTCAGGACAAAAAGTGTTGCTAGCATGCTATCTTCAGGTTAAATTATAACATGTTGACAAATTTGTTCTAATATTGTCAGTTAACACTGAATGAACAGAGCATGCCACTGGACAGAGACATTATTTTGTTCTGGTACTGACAGTGCCTTGTTGACAGCACCATCAGATTCACCATTTCAGTGGCAGAAATACCTGAATGACCATCTATAAGAAGGTCACTTTTTTTTCTGAGCCACTAAAATAACTGCTTGGTTTTAATTATTTAAAAATACAATTTAAAAAAAACAGACACAAGTATTAATCACATTAGGAAAAACCCCCAGGCAACTTGCCCAAGAAGTACTATTTCATGCTTTTCCAATCTGAATTGCTCACCATTTTACAGTTGCATAAAAATAAGACTCAAAGAAATAGTTATAAACCAAATATGTAGGAGCAGATGGGCACAAATTGCTGCCATAGAATCAGTCCAAGGGATTTCAGTCCTTGTTTCAGGCAAAGTAATCTGGCCCCCAAATCCTTAAGGTTTTCTGAGTTTTACAGAGGGAGGAGGTAAAAAATGAAAGGTCATCCTTGTCCTACTACTGCTCTGCAAGTTCTTATTTCACTCACCTACGTCAATATTGAAATTTCCATTTATAAAAGGAAACCCCATGATTTTCACTGAGGCTATTACTGAGATAATTGCCTCATAATTCTTTGTTCAAATGCCATGATCAATGGCACTGTGAGCTTTTAGAAGGGTGGAAAAACAGTTTTAAAGTCATAATGGGCCTTTCTTTCCTGCATCTGCCATGGAGGGAAAAAAAAAACAAGGGCAAAAACCAACCAAAACCAAACTCTGAATTGAAGGGCTTCTGATATTTGTAAAGAAAGTTCTGACGTAGAATAGGGATCACAGACTGACATTACCATGGAGTACCAGATCTGTATGTTATATACCAGAAAAGAACATGATTCAGCGTGTTGCCCCAGTATTGTTTGCTTATCAAATTCAGCATACTCCTATGCAATATAGCAGAAATGTCATAATTAAACTAAATGTTTAACCTGCAAAGCTTCCTCACTAAACAGACCAATAAAACTTGCCTTGACTTCGATCAGGACTTGAACCAAAGAATGAGATTATCTTTGAGAAAGAGCTCAAAATTCTTGCAGTTAACTATAGAGTCTGAAAGAAAATATT
Source organism: Sclerurus mexicanus (assembly GCA_013396755.1). Taxonomy (NCBI): domain Eukaryota; kingdom Metazoa; phylum Chordata; class Aves; order Passeriformes; family Furnariidae; genus Sclerurus; species Sclerurus mexicanus. The sequence continues at coordinate 1,174,028 of VWZF01002261.1, read as the reverse complement.
TGCAATGCTCATAACTCCTTTTTAGTGATTTTGAAAGGCTCACCAGTAGAGATCAATTGGATCAACACTTCGAGATTGGTAACCACTCCTGAGAAAATGCTTTAAGGTTTTATAGTGAAATAGCCAAGCATTACTTCTTTCCTTTTAGACCACTGTGTATCATGAAAGGAGGACTTGCATGTCTGCCTTTCTGTTGAGAGACTCAGGATCAGGCTCTGTCTCAACAGTCCAAGAAAATCTTTTTGTTCGGATACACTTCTGACATCATCAGGTGAGAGCTTGCCTAAACGCACTGAAACCCAGAGCACTGATAGAAGCGTAAAACTTAACTATGCACTCAATATTCACTGAGTACTCTTTGTGAATATCAAAGCATTCCAGGGACTGTGCTTTTCATTTCACTAGCACCAGTGCAAAACTCAAGTATGTACAGCAATTTTTTTTTTTCAGTTGTTCCTAAACTGCACTGATGTCACTGACAGCAAATTTAGCTGAATGCCTCTGAGACAGTGCACTTGAACAGGATGGCCACTGCACACAGTCTGATCATACACACAGGAATGGTTCTGTCTCAGGGGCAATATATATGTTGTACTTAGAAACACTGACTTGTAAACAAAGGTCTTCTGCCAAAATACACATAATAATTAAATACTATTTGTAAAAGCTAAGAAAAAACCCTACTTATACTAAAAACCCCCTATATCTTATATATTTCAATATATTTTCCATTTCTTCCTCTTCAATACAAGGATACCGTTAATCCAGTTTAGCTAACTTCTCAATATTTTAACAGATTTTATTATTTGTGTCATTGTGTGATGGAAGGATGAGAATATAAATGGCCGTTTAATAGATTAAAACATTCCTCCAACAGAGAACTGCTGAGATGACAATGATGAAAGATGCATTTGATTCTAACAGACTGAACCACATCACTGGAGTGAGGCTGTTCGCTGTCCAAACTGTACAGCAGTCCCAGTTCCAGAGGTTTTGTACAGACAAATGCTCCTACACATGGAAGCTTCCAGTGCAAAAGTGAACCCCAGAAGCACTTAAGGGATGAGACAGTGCTGCAAACACCAGCACAGGCTCCTGTATTCTACCAGCTGGATTAGTGTTAGGGGGGAAAAATTCCCTTAATGTCACCTAGCACTATATCAGTGTCATAAAAGCCTGAGGCTAAGCTTCCCAAGGGAGAGAGCTCAAAAGTGAATAGACTGGAAAAGAATGTAATCCTAACTAAGCTTCCTGTGCCTCATGTACAGACACAACAAGAGCAGTTCTTTAAGGAGGGGTGCTGAGCACTTGTGGGGTTTTTTTAGTTAACAATGGAGAAAGAACTATGAAAAAATCCTATAATTCTCTGAAATTATGAGGGGAAAAATATGAAAAAGGGGAACAAAACTTCACAAAAGCTCAAAAGCAGTAAACCAGATATACAGTCAAATATAGATTATTTTGAATTTCTGAACTCTAGTGAGGAATTTCTCTTAAATTATTTTCAGAGGCATCTCAAAAAGGATTGACATTCACATTGGACTTTCATGTTATCCTCTTTTCCTCAGACTGCTCTGTAGAAAAAAAAATAAAGAAATAATGGGTTTAAATCAGCTCAAGGGACTATCAAGTCCAGTGAAGGTGCATGAAGGTTCTTTGAATTCACCATCACTGAAATCAGGAAAAACAGGAAATGTGCAGCTGAGCTATCCTTTGAAAATAATTAGGATCTGTTACTTTGTGCCATAACATCATCTTTTGTGCCATATCATCAACTCCTGGGCTTTTTCCCTTGCTATACAAACTTTTATAACAGTCACCATGCTAGAGAACTGGTCTTTTCCGAAAAAACTGCCTCGCACAAACAAAAAAAGGTCTAGAAGGGATTCAGATAGACTGGCAAGTTTGAATTTCTTCTCTGGTAAGATGATAGCATCTATGATAACTGAGCAAACTGATAAATACAGCTTACTATGGACGTGCAGGATTATTTCTGTGAGGGGAAATCCTGCCAGTCCTAAAAACTATACAGCAATGTCTAACTGCATGTGAATGAGGGGGATTCCATGAACATATCACAGCTGTATTTTCAAAAGTTATTTAAAGTTATTAAAAAACCAAAGTTCCAGTACTTTAGGAAGGAAACATCCATTTCTGGAGCAAATGCTAAGCAAAGAAACAAAACTAAATAATAGGGCTTAGCCTTTGCTGTACAGGGTGAGGGCAAGTCAGCAGCATTCCCCAGATACTGGTCTCTGTCAATCTGCATCATCGACCCAGAAAAGAGAGTGGGGAGAGGAATTCAAATCACAGGAGGAACTGCACCTACTGAAAGGAGACAGACAAAAAGGTGACAGAATCTTCAGTGGAAATAAATGTATGGTGGAGTTCATAGACATCATAACATAACATTCTGCCCATTCCAATTAAACTCCATCTTTAATAATAAATTTTAGTAATCAGTGTGAATCTACAATAGATCTTAGAAATACTCTTAGTGGTTTTTTTATAGTAACACTTTAGAAGAAGAAAAAATCCTACAACATAAAAAGGAGTCCCTCTACTACATACGTGAATGCTAGAAAAACAGAAACAAAAGTAGAAAATAAGTGTTAGAAGACAGTAACCAATCAACCTCTTAATTCAACAAAATAGCAACAAATACTCACATTAAGCTTAAAATAAACTCTGGAAGTGTGTTAATTTTAATCACTATTGAAAAAAAACCCCAAACAGTTGGACTGAATTATCCTATAAACTCTACTTTATGGTGCTGTGTCTGAGGAAACTACAGTTTTAACAGAAATAGCACACTGCTTGAATCTCTATGCAAGATGTACCAGCATCCTGTGCTAAAATGACAGTCCCTAATCCTCCTCAAGAAATTTCATTCATAGTGGAAAACCCCCATTGAAATCTGGGCACTAGGTCCCTTTTCACACTTTTTATTCTTTGCATAAACACCAAACTCGACTTTTGGTCATTGGAGATTCATGCAGATGCAGTTTCACAGATGAGCTCTAAAGCAGGCAAAATGCTTATAAAAGGAAATAAACAAAATGCTGCACAGTTTAAATGCAGGTACAGAATGTAATAACAAACAGGTTTGTGCCCCAGAGTACTTGGTGGGCCTTACAGAAAAAAGCAGCACAGACTTTTATGTGCCATCCAGTGAAGGTGAGAGGGGTCTTACAGAATACTGTTAACGCCTTTACAATATTAAGAAAACATGCATTAACTACTTGTGTATTAAATGCACGATTTCTACATGTTGCTCAGAACTGAAGATAAAAGTAACAATCTACATTAGAAAAAGGAAAATATAGATGAAGCAAGAAAAACCTTAATGTTTTCTAATGCCTAAAGACTGTCAGTATTTATTTTGGATCTGTATAAGGTTCCTGATCATACCAACACTGCACTGCAGGCATGCTCCAGTGTAAACTATAATCTCACTTATCAACCACTTAGTTGCCAGCAGAGGGAAGTTTTAGCCTAGAGCTAAATGCCCACAGGAGGTTAGACTGCCCTGAACTCAGCCTTACACACAGAAGCTGCTGAGGAATGTATCTAGAGCTGGGAGCCCGAGGAAATACCTGGGACATGCCTTAGTCATGTGTGGCACAGAAAACTCCAGTTACCCACATCACTTCAATTAAGTGGACTTACAACCCTGGAATGAGACTGGCTGCAACACCACAGCAGTTTAACTCCTGTACTCATTCTGAAATTAATTTTATCTTTTTTTTGGGTGGGGGTTTTTTGTTTGTGGATTTTTTTATTTGTTTTTCAAACTAGAAGCTGAAAGAGCTGAAAGCCTGACAGAGCTCACCAAAAGAAACTGAAATTGAGCTGCAGGATTAGTTGCATGTTTATTAGGGATGAAGTTTTTATTACTGTCTTAACTATTTATATGCTTGTTATTTATCTCTTTCATTTCCTATATACGATGGAGGTGGGGTGGTAATAGTGGTGATGGAACAGAGGAAAAGAATGACCCCAGAACAAAAATCAGTACTTGCCATCATTCAGGTTAAGAGAAGACAGCAAAAAGTACATTTACTCAAGTCATACTAAGAATAGAAGCTCATAATCTATCTTTACTGCTAGATATTTTAATAGCCTACAGAATATATCTAACTATGTAGAACAGAAGCCTTAAAGGAAATGAAATACTCAGGGAAAAATATGATCTAATTAAAGCATCTACAAACACGTTTCAGAAATTGGAGAGAATATTTAATTTTGTCAGTAACATCTGCAAAATGTTTTAATATGAGATACATATAACCCTTCCTACTTCCAGATTTTCAGAGTATGTCAGAATGTTTTACAAAACACATTAATTGGTACAGCAACAGTTTGAAGCAGTGCACACCACTTCAGTGGGGAAAAAAGGTCAAGAAATTGTGGCTGGTTTTACTTTGCCTCACTGTTCCTGAACTCTGCCTCATCCCCGTGGCACTTAATATTTGTAATTATAGACTCCTTAATTTGTAAAGATGTTACAAACATATACAGATACCAGTTTTCCAAATGAAATTTCAACAGGTTTACTTTCAGAAACAGTCTGTTGCATTTTTGATTTGTTATAGGGTTTTTTCCTCTTCAGTGAAAGATATTTCATTTGCTTGAGACTTTCCCTGTTATTTCATATTCTTTTTCCCAAGGGCAGTATATCAGGTTAAAGAAAATACTACTCTACAAGTGTACACAAGGTTAAAATCTCTCCCTTTTCATTATTAATTGCTGTAAGTTTGGACAAAACTAGAGGTAACAAGACAAATAGCACAAACATGCAACTCCACATTGGCAACCTGAAGAAGGTGAAGAGGTTTTATTAATTGCTTAGTACAAATCCACACTGAGCATGTTCCAAAAGAAAGTTGGGATTGCTTTAGCTACAAGCAAAATTTTGGCAAGATTTCCTCAAAGCCTTCATTCCGGAAAGACGCAAAATCTAAGTTTCACCACCTTTGTTCCATTTTCCAGTGTCAAGCAGCAATTCAGGACACTGTTTAGCCAGTTCTCCCCAGGGGAAACAGGACCTGGGTGGGGACTACCACACTGCAAGCAGGTGCAGTTGACCATTCACACGGAAGCCAGTGCAAAATGTCCTAAGTGGTGAAGTAGGGAACACAGACTCCACAGCCACCTGCCTGAAGCAATCCATAATGCCCTTTTGGAAATCCAAATATACGGATCAAAATCCTGACACACAGCTCTTCTGACAGCCATTTTGCAATCCTTCTACCTACATATGATAGGATTTCAGAGGAAAGCATTGTACTCACAGTGTAGTAGGATTTACCACTAGAAAATTGCTATGAATTCCTCCAGAAATTTTTCATTTAGTAGCAGCCCAGCTTCAATTGTCTTGTATGCTGGTAATTTAATATATTTTATATTGGTTCATTCTCATACAGAGTATTCCTAGACTTTTTTATTTCCAAACACTCACAGTAAGGAAAATATTTAAATACCTCATTAAATACTTCTCACTCAGTGTGGACATCACTGACCTCTTTTTTTGACCTGGCTATTTGAAAAAAAGTATGATTTCTTAAGCTACCAGCAAAGTGACATATTTCACTCCTAAATCACTGTGAAACCCATCAGACTAATCTAGAACAACTCAAAGATCCATGTACGAAATTTGAACTGACACTGTCTCTGTAAACAGCATTTCAAACCTAAACTAACACAAATGAATACACTGCATACATTCATGAGGTTAGCTTTAAATTCACTCTTTTTTAATTCCAATAAAGCAAAAGAGAGCAGAAAGGCATATCCAATGTGCATTCCTGGTTAATCATAGAAATCCTAGTGAAGGAAAAAACCCCTATGGATGAAAATTCATTCCCACAGATGGGATCTTCTCCAGTGTGCAAATGAGGAACATTAAGATGCTTGATAAACAAAAGCATTCTGTTCTCAGAGCTGTCACCTGGAATCCTCTATGATCATTACATCAACTTCCATTTCACATTCAAAGGAAAAAAAACAACTCCTGGAATTAACAGAAGTAAAATGTCAATTTTATTCCACTTCCTGCAAGGTGACCACTTGTCACACACCCCATTGAGATTCCCTACAGGCCTGAAAATAAACTTCCCAAGCCTGAGAGTAAACTTCAGCTGTATGTAAAGCTGAGAGCTTTATGTGCGAGCATCTGTTCCTGCAGCTATTCCATTTAAAGTGCACTGTCATTTCCAAACTGCAGTACAGGTATCCTATGCCACCAAACTTATCCAGAACCTTCCTAGGTATAGAAATACTTCCTTCTTGTTACTTTTAATTGCATCATATGGAATTACAATGAATGAAATCTTGATTTCTAAGATTTATGTAGCCTAAGCAATAATGCAGTTGGTAACACCTCTTACTATATTTTATCTTGTCCACTAAGGCAGTTTCATAAGCTTAAACATGTCAGCTCCCGGCATATGGCATGTTAATACGCATGTTGGGGGAGTAAAGCTCTCAATTTATCTACCAATAGCTGGCAGCACAACTCTACAATTCTCTACAGCGTGACAGCAGTTCCAGAGGATAGCCAAAAGTGTCACACTGTCTGGTCTAGGGTTATAAGCTAAACTTCAATATTTCATCCAGGCACATTAAGTCATTCCATGAAAATTAATTTTTATTTAAAAACCTGCAAGGATATGAAACTTCCATTCTGCTTCCTTATCTTTTCAATGGTTCATGATGAAGACATTATCTTGTATTCAGCTCAAGCACACCTCAGTAGTCCTGGTAGTGTCCTTTTTTGTCATATTTTCCCTTCCTTCTTTACCATTCTTCCTAATTTAGATCCCCATTAACATCATACCTCCTAAATATTATAACCTGGACTACTCTCCTTATTCTACCCTGCTTTAAAGGGGTCTGCCCTGACAGAAGCCTGTGGAGCACTTCCTGCTTTAATGCTGTCATAATTGAAGGCTTTATGATCCTAATTTGTCTAATTTTAAACAATCAGCCTTTCATTCTGAATGCATTAAGACAATATATAGATGTATTCAAGGACAAAGATCATTTGGCACCAATCAATCCTGAAAAAAGTCAGCCCTCAAAGACTTCCATTTTAGCAGATGGCTCTGTGAGCCAGTTGCAAGCTTCTGTTCACATCTTCCTTCCCTGTGTTTTGCAGAAATATATCCAACTATATATTTTTGCATCTCTATATATATCAATACATACTTCTATATTTTCTGTATTTCATTCTCTTGACTAAATATATAATTTCATATTTCTCTCTACTTGCTAATTTTATTTGACAAGCCTTGACAGATGACAAGAAATCTTCTCTTGTGGCTTTCCCACATTGCTTCAGGCCTGATTGCATATCCACAAGCAAAGTTGTCATTGAAGCCACCTGCTTACTGACAAAGCAATATCTACATGGTTGCTCAAGCTGCATCCAAAGAAATACAGACAATCAGACAATCCAGAGCCATGAACCAGTACTTGTGTCAAATCAGAGATGTGCTAACACAAGTAGTAATTTTTTCCCCCCGCTAACATTGTGCTTGAGACAGAGAAAAGAGATATCTCCATTGTAGCCGCTCTCCAAAATTCTCTCCCATAAAAACTTCAAATGCTCCAGATTAACATCTACTGGAACAAGACAGCAAATACATCCAAGTGACAGAGTACGTGCATCAGAAGTTAACAAGATGATGTGGGTGTGGATCTCACCGCAAGGGTAAACGCACAGGAAACACCACAGAAGTATGATGGTTAGTACTAAGTAGTAAAACCCAAGCAACAATACAAACTGGGGACTGCCTGACTAGAAGCCTAAAGGGCTACGATACCTTGATATCAAAATGGACAAGTAAAAAGTAAAGAAAAGAAGGACTGTTTGCATTTAGACAGTCATACAACATCTATTATTCTATACCATTTTCCACAAAGTACTATATTTCCCTCTATTTCACCATTAAGATAGAAATATTTGGGAGAATATATCTTCCTTTCATTTCCTTACAAAATTTCTACAGACAAACAGAACACACTTCACTGTCATGACATATATTGAAGTTGAAAGAGTCATGAGAGACCTCTCCTTTCCCTTTTCCAATGTCCACACAGGACACACATTTTAATTAAGACTACAGCTTTATATCAGGCAACATTTGTGAGAGAGTGGGAAGAAATACTGTGATTGTAGATCAAACTAAAACACCCTAAAGACTGCTCTACTTAACACCAGGGCAGCAGCTGAAAGCTGAAACAAAACATGGTTTTGAATGTAATTGAAATATGAAATAGACAAATGCCCTTTTTTGTCCCCAGACATTTCCTAATAACTGAGCCGGTTCACTGTCCTTTCTCTGCTTTGATCAAGATGGGACCCATTAAGACCAGACATGAAAACATTTTTGCAGACAATCTAGCCTGTATTTGAGCTTCAGGGCAGGTGTCTCTGCAGTCCCTGCTTCCCAAGCATCCAGAACAGAGAACCCCAAGCTAGCATGACCAACTTTACTTGCACAAAAAAGCAAAGGAAGGAGTGGAAAAATAGCACATCTACATTTAGTTCTAAGGTGCACAGGAAGGGACATGCCTCGTACTTCTGCAGTAGAGACACAGCTGTATTATTCTCTGTTTACTAGTGTTTTGACAATTACCATTTCACCCACAAAATTTGGAAGGCTGACAAAAGACAATTGATTTTTCCCTGATATTATACTATGCTAGAACACTTTATTCTGAAAACATACCTCTCGCAATACATATCTTTAGGATACACTACCAAAGTTATCTAGCATTCTTACTTGATCAAATAAGAGATTGTCTTTCCATGTTATATCATCACAAACTGACAATTCCCAAATCCTCTTCTCCAGAACTGTAACTAAATTGGCAATTCATCTCAAAGCTTATGATGTATAACAAAATGAAATCTGAAGTGGTAGGTTCTTATAATCAAGAGCATAAGTTATTTTATATGTCTGTAAAGATCCATCACAAGGGATCATGGGAACAGTAAATGAGGCATGCTGTACCTACTTAAAAAAAAACAAGCCCAGAAGGGTCTGATATCATAAATTATATGCAATGACAGTGAGCCTTTATCTGTAACAGTTTGCACTAAAATTTAATTGTAGCTATAATGAGGTGTACTGTTTAAAAAGCAAAGGAGAACTCACAGTAGACACACAGGACTGGTAATCCAGTTGTATTTGATGTTGCAGACATTTTTTCCAAAATATTTCATTAGTAAAAATATTAAAATTGGTTTTAAAGTGTCATATAAATTTAATCAAATAGACTTCAGACATGTAACAGCATTTATATAAAGCTTTGTTTTTGTTTCTGCTCTCAATTATGCAGTGCCACAAAGAAATTAAAAAAACTAAATATAAAAAAATCAACACCAAAAATCAACCAAAGAGTTACATTATACACAACATAACAAACATAAATTAGTCACTTGACACATGCAAATGGTGGTTCTTCACATAGTCCTGATGAATGAGAAATGACTTTCAGGAACCTGGTCTGTAGCAATATTCAGGAAATGTGATGAGCCAGAATTTTAAGATGTTGGTTCAGTTAAAAAAAATAGAAGCATGGAACAGTTCATGAAAACAGGGAGCAGTCATGAAAATATTTCTGCTCAGAAAATTATAAAAGTATTACCAATGCAACTTAGTGTTGCATCAACTTGGATTTGACAAGGCAAAAACCTTGCAGTTAAAACAGTTAAAAACAGAAGCTTCTTTCTCAAAACAGAGGTAGTGAAAGTCACTTCAATAATCATTAAACAGGCACAGAAAGACTCATTTTCTCATAATTCTGTCTTTGAAGACATTTGGTAGCAAATGAGTCCTTCAAATTGGACTCATCATTACCGGGAGTTTTACAAGACAAGTATTGCATCAAGCTAATTGTGCATGGACACCTGGTTTTACCTTTAAGCACAAGCTCTCTCACTACTTCCTTGAGATTTTAATAGATTTTCTGTCTCTAAGGAACAGCTGCACAAGTAAGCAATTATATTAAAGATAGCTAAGGGAAAAGGTTGAAGTTTGGTCATAGACTCATTCTGCAGGTAAACTGAGTCAATAGGTCTGACAAGTAACACATTTTGTCAGCAGAGATGGCAGACAAGACAGCACATGTAAGCAAGGAAGAATAGTCAATGGAGGTGCCTGAGCATTTCCCCTCCACACCCTTGGATGCTGCAGATGGGCAGCAAAAGCCAAAGGACATGATGCTCTGTGCTCCGCACAAGGCTGCATCATCAGCACTGTGTAGTCACACAAACCAGTGGAGCTATACATGCCCACGCAGTGTTATAATTTACGTCTTTCTTACCTAAACCAGCACCTGCTTCAAACTAACACCCAATTCATTTCCCACTGGAGACCACCTTCCCTCTCTGAAAGGGTTCTGCCTACTTTGACTTTTCTATTGCTTTTTCTCCTTCCTCAAGTTTATGCAGCATTCACCAAGCCCTCATGAAGGCAACATGCAATTACATGGCACAAACATCTGAGTAACCAAAATAAAAACCACCTGAAACCACCTTCATTAGTATATACACATCCCCATTTAATTCAACAGATTCTGGCTGTCCCTCTTCATGTATTATACTCCAGAAGCAAGTTAGCTCTTATATTTCTGCAAAATCTATTTAAAAATCACCAGCTTATGGAAAGTTTCATCTCAAACATTAAACAGATATGATGTTTTCCCTTATATTCTAAACAACTATGGAACCAGAGCTGGGATTCTCATTCCCTACTCAATCTACAACACCTTCACAAGAAGCATATGTTACAGCTCCCTCTGAAACATCTGGGGCACAGTACATCAAATTCTGTCAGGTGAGTGGAAGACACATAATCAGTTCATAAAAGACTCCAAGGACAAAGTGTGTCTTAAGCCAAAATCCAGATTTAGACTGGGCAGTAGATTTGACAGTGCAGATTCGGGGCAATTATATCAAACACACTCTACATCCTCTTCCCTCCATCACACTTTTGAAAAAGCTCCTCTCTTTTGTGGATCTAGATTATCAATTAAAGGGAAAAGCTTAATCTTTATGAGAGATTTGAGCATATTTAGTATCTGCCCAACTCCTGTTACTTCCACTGGCATCAGCTTTTGAAGATGGAAATACTGCATCTATCTCAAGACTTTGCAAACTTTGTTTTCATATAATGAGCCTAGCAAGCAATCACTAGGGGGGCTCTGCTGTTAATGGAAGGTGGATAAACTGTGGATATTGTTTTTCATCACAAATCTCAGCTATCTCCAGAATATGAACTGTATTAAACACATCTGAGCCCAAACATCTCTAGTCTTCTACATATCACTGCAAAGGGACTTCTTTCCATACACAGAAGACAGAAACACGATGTTACCCTCAACACTAAAAAAATGATGCAACTTTGACAGCCCAGTAAAAGACTGTTCTTGAGTTTTAAAGATAAATATGAATAGCAGAGAAAAAAGTTTTAATGACGTAACATTGAAGAGTCAAGAGATCCGAATCTAAATATTCACATCTTAGACATTAAAGGCATTAATCCGTGGATATGAATTTTTAAATAGCTAACCATTTTCCAGTGTAATGTCATAATACTTTCATCCAGGAAATAGATAAAACTATCCTTGACCCTTTAATCTCCTTACAAATAGTTCCTAAAAGCGTTATAGAAAAATATTCAACGTGCATTACAGCACAGTTCATTGTTGCAATAAATGAGCCGTGTTCTACGTGCTGCATGTATACCACCAGTACTAGTCTTATCCCCTGTAAAAACTGAGGGGATTTCAGAAATGCAACCAAACTTCCAGAACTCTGCAGTCCCTCTGACAGGAGTCATCTACAAGTTGCTGATAAGTCTCTAAAAAGACCTCAGAGAAATAACTTCCAATTCAGAAGTGATGGAAAGGACAAGGACAGCAAACAAAACTTGCCCAGTGAACTGACTCACCATCACAGTGGCATTAAAGAAGAGGTGCTTAGTGCTGCATTCCAAAGGACAACACCTACTGTATCAGAGGTTAAAAGCAAGTACATGGATTGACTTCCCTGCTAACATGATATATCAAGTAGTTTAGACCATCTGGTGCAAAAGAACTCTTACTTATCCCACAGTTTAAATGCATAGAAGAGACATAACTATTGAATTATTGTTAGAACTATAAATAACTGGCATGTTAGCTTACCTTATGCAAGACTACTAATTTATACAGTCTCAAGTCCATTACTCTCTCGTCTCCTCAAAATATGGTATTACCATTCCCTAAAGAGAAATTTTCCCCTCAGTATTCAGGGTTGGTTATTCAGCATGCTTCCTATATCTTGAAGATTTATTATACTTTTTGACCAATAAGAAACTCATTGTTAAAAAACTCGCTTTCCTCACCTCTTCTTTGGGAAGAGAAAAGGTGCAGGGAAGCATGGACATTTAATAAAACTCTTCACAATAACCATAGAACCAACCTCCTTTCTGGGGAAGGAATACATCTCATGTGAATGCAAAGAACAGCTGTTTTCTTCAGAAGCCACCATCTTCTGCAGATAGAAGGTTATCAGGGAGAGAGTACTGTTACCACACTATTAAGAAGCCCTGCCACCAGAAAGAAGTTAAGAAGAATTTGATGCAAAGAAGTGCTACAAACCTGATAGTGACATCTGTCAACCACTGGTGATTGCTATCACCTCACTCTTGGTGGTTTCCCAGTGACCAGGGGCAAGAAGATGTGACTAATCCACTTTCACTTACACAAATACAGATAAGCTGACACACAGAATCTTCACTAATAATGGTCCTGACCATGCAGAAATAAAGTAAATTCTGGAAGACTTAGACATGGTGGAAAAATGGACTAACCTCATGAAATGCAAGAGGGATGTATGCCAAGTCCTTCCCTTGGGAGGGACTAACCCTGACAACAGCACAGGCTGGAGAACAATTCTACTGAAAAGGAAAGGATTTGAGGGGCCTGGTGGACAGCACAATACACACACCTACAGCATGTGCTGGCAGCAGTGAAGGCTGACAACATCCTGGGCTGTAGCAATGGAAGCATAGCCAGTTGTTTAAGGGGAGCAACTCTCCTTTACTCTGCTCTAGTCAGACTGCACTTATTCCATCCAGTTCTGGACCCTCCAGAACAAATGAATTAATGATATCAAAGTCGAACAAGTTCAAGGGGCCACAAAAAATAGTCAGCGCACAAAAACACACGTTCTTTGAAAAAGTATTGAGAAAACTGAGCTTGCTGGAAAAAAACACAAGGGTTTGGGAAGGACTTAATGGTAGTTTCTCCAATACAATCCAGTGTTAGGGAGGTATCAAGAAGGTAAAGCCTGTCATGGTGCATAACAGGACACTGAAAGACAACAAACAAACGGAAACAAAATATTCTTCCTAGGTACAAGTGTAAGAGAGTCAGTAAAAAATAATTAAGCAGAGAAGCAGGAGCCCAGAGAGCTTGTACAAACTTCATCCTTAGAAGCTTTCAAAACTCAACTAGACAAAGCTCTGATGATCCTCATAGCTGACCTAGTTTGAGAAGGAGGTTGGCTAGGTCCCCTCCAGCCTGAATCATTTTGGGATTCTCCTGTCTGGTGGCATTTCAGCTGGAAGCTTACAAAGCCACTTTAATGTTTCAGATTACCAGTTCCCTTGCTATTCAGTAAGAATCAGCTTTGAGATGCAAAATGTAGTTATTTTAGTTGGACACCTTTTTTTTTTATTCGATATGCCTACAGCAAAAAATAGGTTTCTCACTGTAACCAAATTTCTACAGAAAATTTTAGCAAGGAACAAGATATGCAACTGAAAAATAGAAAAATACAGTCAAATATTACAAGCATCAAAGTCTGAGTTTCAGTTCTAAATTTCAATTTTAAACCACTTCAATAAATTTCAAGCACACACGTTTTCAAGTTTGGTGTGTAAATGACATTAACTAATTTTCAGCAAGTTTTTTAATCTACTTACCCAGTGCAATTTACCACAATGCTTGGCTCTCCCTAAAACGTGAAAATATAATCACCTTTCTCTTAGGCTGAGCAGTAGCCTGGCCACTACCTAAAAAGAAAAAAACCTGCAGTATCCCTCCCTTGTCATAGACTCAGGTGTCATTGACCAGGAAAGACTTCTGTTCTTCCCTTGCTAACTTTGACACTTGAAAAAAAGATTCTTTCATTTCCTTATTTGGAAAATTGGATGTTATACAGAGCAACACCAGAAATATTTCATCTTTTGCCAGCAGACATGTTAATAAAGAGATAATCCTCTCATGTTTATATCAAAGCTGAGGCAATCCACAGCACTAATGCAAAATCCCTCACTCATCTTCTTCCATTTATGCTCTGTTAATCATATAACATTATTACAAACAATACAGTAAACTAATTACTGTTCAGTCACTTTTTTCTTCCACACTATAAACTAAATTACTTACTGACAAACATATTCTCTCTGTGCAGATGAGCTGTTTGTTTATCCTCTTTCCTTCCAGGCTGTTTAATGTTACTTGAATTTGGCAACAGCAAAGCCTTAAGGATGCCTTCCTGCATAACTGAGGTGAGAGGGTTTCTGGGTTGGGGTGGGTTTTGTTTTTGGTTGGTTGGTTTTTGGGTGGGACAGCAGTGAGAGGAAAGAATAGTGTTAAAAAGGCTTTAATGAATTCTCTCTTGGATTGTCTTTTTTGAAATCTCCTTGTAAAACATTCTACAAAATTTGGGAAAGCCCAACTGATTCATTACTCTGTAGCCTTGTGAGATTAAATTGGTGCAGTAGTTCGGTAACAGCAAGCACAAAGAGAACTGCACCCATTATTTCATTTACATAGAGCATTATCACTGTTAGAGACACCAACTGTGGTCAGGCAGGATAATCAATAGAAACAATGAACAAATCACAGTACAATACCAGAGCACAGGGAAAGAGATACATAATTGAAGAAACTGTGCTTAGTAAAATGCTCCATTCCACAAAACACTTTAAAAGACTCAACAGAGTCAAAGGCTCATGAAAAAGACTCAGAGAGGGTTTTGCCTAGCCTGATTTTCCACTGTGAAATTGTTGGGCCTGTCTTCAGGCTTTGAGATTTGAGGTTCAGTGGACTGCACATTACCTGCCTCTGCGTTTCTACTAGAAAGCTGCTCACAACCCACACTTAGAGCAACCACCCCCAGGGACCTTAACAGCAATGCAAGTCCACAGCCCACATTTCCTAAGAATGTTCCTCCAAAGTCAGGAGCGACCTGCAGAAGATGACCACCGCCTTCCACATACAAAAAACTCAAATCCCTTTGGGCACATCAGCATCCTGCTGAACTCTTGTAACTGAAGTATCATGAACCCTGTATATTTAGGGCACAGTATGAAGAAGAAAGTTTTAGCATAGGAAAACAGGAAGCAGACTTTCAGGGAAATGTTTTAGTTTAGAATGATCCTCTCCAGAAATATGAGGAAAATAGAACCAACATAAGCTTTCAAAACAGACAGCAGGGCAAAACCATACTAGTATTTTAGGTTTTGGATTACTGGATACTGAATATTGAGTTCAGAATATTAGAATAAATATTGAATGTATTTCAAACCGTTATTTTGTTGGAGAAGCTGTGTATACACACCATACTCAATACTATTTATGAAAGCACATCAGAATTTGTTCTGAAAACAGTTATATTCTGAAACTGAATCTCAAGACGTGCATTCATGCATTATTCTTCTCCTATTTGACAAGTAAGTACAAAAGGCATTAATATATGAAACACTGTATCACTATAATTTTTCATAGCATGATACCAAATCTTGCCATCCATTTTTGAGAACAATAAAAAACTTTTACACTTGGAAGGCAAGAAATGTAGAAATGTATTATGGAATCCATTCCAAGCTTCTAAGGTCATTTAAAACAATGCACTCGTTCTGAAAAGGAACTATTTTACAAAAATGAAAAATTCTCTTGGTACTATAACGACGATTTTAAGTCTAGTCTGTTGATTTATAAATAAAAAGATACCACAAATTCAACTATGTATATTTGCATGAAGAACTCATGTTTCAACACATTGCAGGCACTTTCAGACACTCAGACTAAGAAAGACTTTAAAGACAGCAACAAAATTAATTCACCTCAGATAGGTGCCATTTGCTCCAACAAAAATGAACAGGACTGAAAAGAAAATAATTGAGACATAGGAAAGAAAACCCTCAAAATTGAATTGTGGATCACAAACATGACAAGTAGGGGACACAGGAGGCACAAGAACCCCTGACAGGACTTCTCTGGTGTTTCTAACAAATTTCTCTTATTTGGAATATTCAAATTCAGCTTCCACACAAGTCTTTTCCAACCCTTAAAATAATTTGCACTTCATGACTAACTATGCATTGCTTAATCAGGGATAAACTGCTTTCCAGCTTTCAGCTTGCTCAAAAATACCAGGACAGTACTTTGCCATTTCTATGTGCTAAAGAAGTATTACGTGTCACTTCACATTAGATTTTACACCAACTGAGAAAAGTGCATTGCTCACTTTGGAAGCACTGGAGGCTTATCTCGTTCTACTACCAATGATTTACTCATTCCCCAACCTTAAAAATGAGGCTGAGCTTTGAGGTTTTTATGTTTTCTACATCTCTATAGTCACCTTTTGTTTTCATCTTAAGGCTTTCAAAGAAATCACCGTTTGTGAATGCCTTGTACGAGCTCTGCTCTTTCAAAGGCCATCAGCCCATTGTCCTACTCTGCTGATGTTCTAGTAATCAAAAGCAGTGTTCAGTCTGCATGTGCAGAAGGGAAACTCTGCTTACTAAAGAGTGGATAGTAATAAACTGGAAATAGTAATAAGCTGGAAAAAATTACTGTTTTGTTTTAAACATCTGCTCCAAATACTGTACACTCCACCTTGACAAGGATTTCAAGAAATCATTGAAGGCATCAATTTTTTATAATTATTTGCCAAATATTTGGCTTTGAATAATCAAATTAAGTCCCATTTCCTTTAGGATACTTTGCACAAAAATAGCTCAAAAGGTCCACCCAGAAATTTTTCCCAGACAAGTGAAGTCAGTAAATTTATCACTTCCAATGCAAAGCGCTCTTTGATTTAAATTTTCTTTATTAATGTCTCATTATTATTCTACTTATTTCTATTCTTTTCCATCAGCCGATTGCATTGCAATAAGTATCTGTATAGATACGTGAAGGATAGTAAATTGCATTAACCTTTAGAATAACTAGGATAAATTAATGGAATTGTGTTCGCTCCATAACTTTCCCTGGTAATCGTCACAGGACTTACCATTAGTCTCAAAAGCACAAGAGACTGTTTTCCACATTACAGACACATCCAACAGGTCATGTTCCAAAGAATCAAGGACTGCTTTCCACTGGCTTTCTTGCTTTCTTTCCACTTTAGTTGCTGTCCCCTCAGTTCATTAAAAACGTATTTATACTGATTACTAAATTTTCATTTCCTTGCTCAGCATAAGTCCCACAAAATTGCCATGCTATATTTCACTCAAATTTTATTTCGGTTTTTACAAAATGGAGAAGGGGTCTCTAACATATTCCTTCCTCCCCTTCTACTAGGTATCAAGCCAACAACTTAAAAAAATCTAAAAATGAAAATGTAGAATAGAGGTATGTTATAGTAAGCATAGGATAGTGATTTTTTTCCTCTTGTTTTGGCTGTTATGATTAATTCCAAGAGTTGAGGTCTATTTTTCCACTTTTTCTTCAAGGAGATATCAAGCCAAAATAAAAACAAACTTGCATGTTTATTCATGTTGCTTTTGCAACTATTAAGAGCTCCATTTCCTTTTGTTACTTTAGCACTATACTCTATCCTGCCTGGAGAAACAACCATGGGGGTTTTGCTTGGTTTCCTTTTTATACTAATACTGAATCATAAATGCTACATACAGGCTTGAATTTTAAAAATATGTTAATTTTGCAAAGTAGTCATCACCTCTTTATATTTGGGCCTGATGACTTATTCCCAAAATGCTAACTTGCTATTGCAGGTGGCAAAAAATTTCAAAAATCACTGCACACTCTGATAGCCATGCCATTAGCAGAAAAAAATAAATCTAATTTACAAATCCTATAAGAGCACCATATTGCAGCAGAGTAAAAACATCAGCTTTCAAGGTGCTGCTTGGAGTTTTGAAAGCCTGAGCCATTAAATCAGTCTCAGGCCTATTCTTCAAGTCGAGGGCAGCTGATCTGCTCCCCCCAGCAACCCTAAATACATATGTTTATTGCCCAGTGGCAAGGTTGTCTCCGATTCCCCCAACACCACCAGTCTGCCAGAGCCCATGTTTACAGGCCTTGAAGGCGTGCTGCAGGGTTTATCTATTTATTCAGGCTTTTTGCCTGAGGGGCCGGCTGCAGAAGCAAAGGGAAGGTTGGCCAGTTCTCTTTATTTGACAACGAGGTCATTTTTATGTATTAATTTATGTACATGTTCCTAGAGATTATGATAGGCACATTTCATACAATAGCAAAAAACTTTAATAAAAACCTAATTAACTTTGACTAAATAAGAAAAATCTCCAGGTTTTCACTACAGATAAACTCCTGTAAAAACTAGCCATGACCACAGATGCTAAAAAATAAGAGTTGATCTAATCTAAAATTAAAAGGGGAAAAAAAGTAGCTTCACACTGACTGAGGCATACATGTAAAAATCTGAAGCCAATTTATAAATTTTATGTAAGTTTTGGTACTATTAAAGCCTTTCCCTTCAATGTCTTTTGAATTATTGTTGAAAAACAAAAGAAAAAATCTTCTGCCTGCCCTTTCAGTATAACTCTGGGCATAATTTTGCAAGTGTTCTAAAGTTTTAGACATATTGTAGTTCACTAGATTTTGAAAAAAAAAGTTTCTAAGAATAAAAGAGTATCCTGAATAGGAGCACAAAATGGTAGATTCTTGGTGTTATACTGAAATAATACAATCAATACAAGAAATCAACTGGAAAGTGAAACTGATTGCTGAATACTTTCTGACAAATCTAAAGAGACTTTCCTGCAGGTGTTGGTTTGACCTATTCCCTGAAGAAACAAGAGAAGCATATTAGATTGGCAAGTTGAGAGCAAGTTGCTTTAAGGAAAAGAGGAAAAAAAAGAAAATGTGTTTAAGGTGACACATCAGTTCCACAAATGGATTTGAAAAAATGCATGGAATCCTATGGCACCATTTTCTACAGTAGTTAAATTATTGAGACTTTACCTTTTGTGTTATTTAGCAATGCCAAGTATCAGCAGACAATATGTTGATTCAGTGACAAAGTCCCCCTAATGTGGGATGAGGCATGTCCTAGGCCAATGTATAAAGCCACAGAAGTACTCAGAGCCAATAAAAGGCTCCATGGAGATTTTTGGGACAGGCCAAGAGAAGCTTCAATGCTACAAAATGTCTGTTCTACATTAGCAGTTAATCAGGAGGTGTTAAAATGAGTCATTCTGGTTTGGGTGGATGGAGAGACCAGTTTAAGAATTGCTTTGCACATATGGAGATGCAAAATGATAGAAATGCAACTGAGGATCTAACCAAAAGCTGTAAAGTGACCAAGGACCAAAGGCTTACAAAAAAAGTAAGAAAGCCTAGAGTTGCAAAAGAAGGGCTCATATGGTGTTTAGAAACTTAGTCAAACCAACAGAGCAACTCATCTACAACTGGTGTTCTTAGCAAAGGAATTGCACTTCTCTTGGGGAAGTGAAATACTCCCATTTTCCCACAATACTCCAAGTATGAAATCACATATGCCTCAATGATGAGCATACCTTTAAGGAATATTCATGGCAAGTAAAAGGAACATAGAGTCTATGCTAGGAATAATACAAGTAGAGCAGACCTCGGGAACAGAACTTCTTTTACAAAGAGAGAAGTAAATGCTGCATTGTCACAAACATGAATACAAAGTGAAAGTGGACAATATGCTCAAGCAGGTCACACTTGAAAGCTTTCTCTTTCATTTTCACCTATCATTTTTACAGAGCATACTATAAATATAGTGGGATCCTTTATCTTTAACTAATGAAAACTTTTAAAGCTTTAGTAATCTGTGGCTGGCTGCCAAATTTGTGGTTTATGCCACAATATAAATACATAACATGGAACCCATTAAGTAATTTTCACCAGTTCCAGGCATGCACTTCCCTTTCCTTGCCACATGAAATGCATTTCAGAAGAGGCAGCATAATCAGAACCAGGAGCTGGAAGATTTGGACTAAAAACCTGCGGGGATTGTCTCATTTGTCACCCTTGGGTTCTGGTAGTGACTTATGGAGAATGCCATGTTTCTCTATAGATTGCAAAATGAAGATTTTCCTTAAGCACAAATAGAAACTCAGGATAATGAGTACAAAGATGACTAAATTTCAAAGTTATCTTCTACCTCCATGGAGAGATAAAGCAGTCCATAGCTCAGGTGTACAATATGCCATGTGCCTGATTCCCAGTGTAAGGAGGGGAACATGTAGCCAAGACAGCAGCGCAGCTTTACCCTACAAGTTAAGTGAAAACGCCACATAAGATTTCCTTACCTGAACAAGCATCCCAAGAGACTTAGGGTCAACTGCCTTGCATGTAATGTTATGATTCCGAGAAGAAAGATGAGGTTAATGATGCAAACTCAACCTTCCAAAATGAACCCAGAATCTTGCCACAGCAATTTCAAAGGACATGCATTTTTCATTTTGACAAATGAAAACTTTTTTTTCTTACCACGAAGTAAAGACTTAACAGTGTTTGTTTTCACTCTTAGGCTAAGGCTTTATTTAACAATAATGAAAGACTGAAATGCAAAATCCCCTGGATTATCATTTGCATTGATAAAATATTTTTTCTGACAGTAACTGGAACATACACCTACTCTCACATGTTACTGGTAAAATTTCTAGAACCATAACACTGATTGCAGAAGAGTTGTTTACTGTGAAAACTCTCCTGCTTCACTTCAAACATCACTTTACCCAGAAAAGTCACTAAATCAAAGGCTTGAACTATGAGTATCTACTATCATGAGGTTGGGTGGTTTTGATCATCACACATTTTATTTAGTCAGAGCTTCTGACATAATTGTCACGATTACTAAAATGTTAAAAGCAATTATGTTATCCAGCCAACATGGTTGGAATGGAGAGAAAGGAAAAAGCTGTTTTTCCCAAGGTTTAGGAACATAAAGTCCTTAATCTGCCTACTTGTTTATCATGAGACCACTGTCTTTGCTGGGGATGCGATAACAAACATAACAGATGGTCCGCCAAAACCCTATCACGTTTGCTTCAATTATTTGTGAAAGACTGCAGAAGGGGAGGAAAGAACTATGATGATATATTAAAATCTAAAAGGGATACAAAGCCAGGTGCTAAACCATAGAAAGAAGGATACGGTGAAGAAAATAGATATTCATGCACAAGTTGCCCTGAAACTGTTCCAGGATATCCTGCTTCAACAGAAATGGGGAAAGTACAAACACGCAAGATGCCAAAAAAAATAAGTTTCATTGCTAACTTTGCCTGCTTAATTTTTTCAACACTCTAAAGGCACATACAGTTCATTTTGCTTAGTATTTCCATGGAATTACTAATTTAATATTATGAGAACATATGTAAAGGATAAAGATACATGTAATAATTAACTCTAATTGCAAAAGGATCTAAAGGGCAAACTTGTAATGTGAAAGGAGACCAAACGACCTTTTAAATACAAGGCAAAGCTCAGCACAACAGCATGTGCTTTTTGATTCTCCTGGGCCCTTGAGGATGCTTCTTCATGACCCAGGGTATTTAAAAGACATGTAGATATGACTCTTATGAGACCTGTTGTGGTAATGGACATGGCAGTGTTTGATTAACAATTGTGCTCAATCTTGGAGGTCTTTTTAAACCTAAATGATTCTACGCAGGAGAATGTGTAGAACAGGCTTACCAAACCCTCTTCCATTTCCATGTGTCTTAGGAGTTTAGTCCACTAAAACACAAATACCAATATTGCAATACTACTTCAGATATTTAAATATTAATGATAAAGTAAATAGATCAGAAAAAAGTATGTATAAAAATATCTTTGTATACTCTTTTCTATACATTTCTGACCTAAGTGTTTGACTTCAGACCTGCAAAAAATTAGGGCATCTGAGGTGAGATATTTTGATTCTGTATTCTGATTTCCTGTGTATTATCAAGCACCGCACTTGAACTTGACTACCATTCCCTCACTAGACCCAGTAAATTACATTTATCAAGATTAGCTTCCTCAAAGTGTCAGTACTTCTTGTGAAGACACCAAAAACCAGAAAAACAACCAATTACTCTTGTCAACATGTTCCAAACATTAGTCTTTCACTTATGGAAAAAAGTCCAAACACTGATTTGCTTCAGTTTCTTTCCTGTCACTGTCCATTGGCAAATGCTCCCCTTACAGAATTCTTCAATACTGAGTGCTTTCCTGGGACACTGGAAAATCACTGGTAATTTTTCATATAATAGACAAATTATATACATAAAAATATAATACTAGAAAAATAAATATGTAACAGCTTAATCTAACTCTCTCTTAGGAATATTTTCTCCACCCAAAACTTCCAGAAGGAAGCTGATTTCTCCACCTCGCTCTAGTCTGCCCTTTGTTCTGAAGTATGGACACTAAAACTGACATTAGCTGCACTATGGGTTTCATGAGTGTCTCAGAGGTAAGATACCTGTGTATTTCTGCCCATATTTGATGGTGTATTCAAGGATAACAGCAAACTTTGACCGATATGCAAATCAAGATGATGGTTAGCTACAAAGCCCAGAGCATTCTCCCATTCATAAGAGGTGACTAAGTATGTTTGTTCTGTGCTGTGGGGTTCTACATCCATAACCCCATGCTGGGTTTTACTAACAAAACTTCTTTGAACTGGGGGTGTTTTCCTGGAGAATCTAAGCTGCACAATCTGACTGGCTCTTCAGAATTATTTACGCCTTAATGTTTATTCATTCATCTTTTTAACCTCATAACTCCTTCAACTTTTTTTTTAACTTTGAAATCACTGCCAGATATATGGAATGACACTGGACATAGCACCGATCTTCACCAAAGTTCCACACAGTTATTTCTTCTTTAAATGCCTTTTAAAAGGTGTTTTGAACTATAACAATTGTTCAGTTCTTCTCAATCATACTTAACTGACACTGTAGAGGAGAAAGGACTTTTCTCTCCCAGACAGTCATGCTGCATGAGATGAATATACATCACATATCTTCACAATTAGAAATATTTACCCCAATTAAACTGTCAGACAAAACCAGCTTACTTCAGAGGGCATTTCCCCTAAATCCATAGTTATCATTATTATAACTCGTTATTGCCTTCTCTATTATTTCACTTAATCCTAATGGCAACTGATTAGACCACAGCTACCCCGAGCAACCAGCTTGCTTGTTGCAAACATCAGTAGTGTTTCAAGCCTTTTACATACTCATTCCTAATCAATTAGATCTCAAATATTTGTTTTTGACCATTTGAGGCAGAAAAATCATAACAGTATGAGAGTGCTCCAGGAGCACACACTAATTGTCACTGCCTTAAGACACTTGGAAAGGCATACATCAACTCTTATGACCTCTCCAGATCAGACTTTCTCCTGGAAGACACATAAGACAACTTGAGTTTTACTGATATTTTTTGATAGGAATAAAGTTGATGAAGCTGCAGTAGGTGTAGAGTTCCCTGCAAGTTATTCTGGATAGCACCAGCACAAGGCAGTGTTGGAATTACAGATTATGATGAAAATGGTTTAAACCATCACATGATATATTAATAACCCAAATTTCACGCCTCTTGAAAGTGAGAGGAAGGCAATAACTTCAGCTTTTACCAACACATGCATCTTGGGCATGAGTTCAGAGATGTTTCCTTCTGCTCCTTTGCTGGGCAGTGAAATCTCTCTTTGACCATTAACAAGTAATTCCTTGAGAAGAGCCAAGAATAGCTCAGCTCAGCAACCATCTAATTTCTTAATAAAGGAAAATAAGTCTAGGTTACCTGTGAATAGGATGAAGTCATTGTCTCTGCAATTTACAATTGTCACAACTGTCACTCATAAAATCAATCTTTTCAGTGTCTTGCTCAAAACAAATATCTTCTCTCACACGTGTTATTGCAGATGATAGCTGCATTCAATCCTATTTTTAAGTCTTTATTGTGGGAGGTAAACAAAATAGCATCTGCACTTTGGTTATTTTTTACTTGCATACATGAAGGGATAACTACAAAGAGCATTAGTGCTCAAGTTTATGTAAATCATGTCTATGCCTGATACTCTACAAAGGGAGCATTCAGCATTTTCCACTCCATTTTTGAGTAAAAAGAATAAAAGTAAATACGAGAGCTATGTAACATCAGAGTTGTTTGTAGCTGCCCTATTTCAGCAGTAGATGTGCACTCACCTGTCTGGCCTTATGGAGTCTGCACCTACTTAAACAGTATGAAATTCAGTAATTTCAAAGAAAACTTAACTGTAACAGCAGCACAAGCCATTATGTTCCAGCAATCCATCATTTTTATAGAAAAAAACATATTTTCTTCACAATGAACAATTTATAGATTCAGAGAGTACATCTGGGATTTGTATTTGTAGTGTATTATTTCACAAAATATAGTTCTAGTAAGAGTAAGGCTAGATACATATTGGAAGAGGTCGACATTTTGTGCAGATTATTTCTATGATCTGAAGATAATTTGGTATATATTGCACCGAACAGTGACTAGAAAAACCCACAGCTGATAAGTCAGTGTATTAATTTAAAATAATGTATATTCCAAAGGAGGGAGGGGGGAGATGAAATAACTGTTACGTAGATGCTATTTGTACTATGTACTTACATTTAGCTTCAAGACTATAACCTCTCGTGATCACTGAAAGAGTAGGACAGTTTCTGGTAGCTGACAACTGCATCAGCTGCTCACACAGGGCACAGGATTCAGTCAATAGTTCATAGCAAACACCTGTATGGAGACCCACCACTCCTGCCTGGGACATCAGAGAATAGCTGCTCCTGCCACACACACTCTCTTGGCAGCCCGGAAAGCTGTGGTTCAAAGTTATCCCACACCCTCACAGAGAAGGCAGGCAGCCAAGGAAAGGTTCTCTCTGCTCCTTCAAAGCTGGTTTCAGTGCCTCTACACCACACACACCATCAGGGACAAACAAGAATTAAGAGGTTTCCTCCCAAGAACAGGTTGATTTTTACCTCCAGTGCTCTCTTAACAATTAAATAAGGTGGTGTGGGCTGATTTGCCTGCATTACTTTAGGGCAACAGCAATATTCACAGGCAAATCGTGCATTGTCCAGGTAGGAAATTCAAGGCATTATTCAATATTTTAAAGAAAATATTAAGTCAAGCAGTAGCATCCCTGACTTTCTTGTAAGTTGGGAGTTAGCTAAAAAAAATTAACAGCATTCTTTCCCCATGTTTTAAAAATATTATCAGTTCTAAGCACTTTGACACTAATTAAGCAATTCAGGCAGAATTCACTCCAAGATTTCCTTCTCCCACTTGGAAAACAGATTGTGGTGGTTTTATTTCTTTGAAGGTATTAGCAAGTTGCAACAAGATACCCAAGCAAACCTAACTATTTACAGGAAACAATAGATAAAATTTTGCTTTGAGAATCCCACAGTGTTTTATTAAATGTTTTGTGTTAGATCTTCTTAAGTGTATAAAAGTCCAAAGCTACAGGCAAAGAGTTGGTTTTTTGTTTGGGGTGTTTTTTGAAGGGGGAGGTTTGTTGGTTTGGGGTCTTTTTGTTTGTTTGTTGTTGACCTTGTTTTGTTTTTTTTTTTAGCTGTAGCAAATCCTTTCTTACAGAATGAAATTAAGCTCACATAATGTCAACAACATATACTAATCAAAGTAAGTATATATCAATACAAGATTAACACATAGATGAATCTAGGTGGGCAGTAATGGTGTTTTTTCCCCAAAATAATGGTTCAAACTATCAGTATATTAATGTTTTCGAGGTTCCCTATAAATTTAATTTCCTTATTCTATGAAAAAAACCTATGTATTTTAAAAGTCATAGGAATCAAATAATTAGAAATTTATGTATTGGTAAGGGGTGTTTTCAGGTATCTTCCATTTGGTGCCTATAGTTCAAGTTTTTTAAACTGGGGAAAAAACAAAGGAAACCTATCTGCATATGTCTTCAACATTATTACCCCCTGGTGATACACAACCTCATCTCTTTACCTGTAATAGTTTTCTAATTTATTAAAATTGACTCCACACTATAACCATAGGATGTACAAACCAAATATCTCTAGATTGGAACAACAAAATAAATGTTAATGGTTCACAGTCTTCCTCTCCACTTTACCCTTGGGCTTCTGGACTTCATGCAGACTGAGATGAAGAGTTATTTTCCCAGCAAACATACCTCAAAATAAAGGCCAGTAAAAAAGATATTGTGCAAAAATCTGTGGATCTTGGCATGGTTCTCTCTGACAGAAGCTTACATAAGTTTTGAGAACTTTTCTGGAAAAGTCTGTACTAACTTTTCTAGTTAAAATTCCTCACTTTTCAAACTTGAATACTTTCATTAATTAAATGTGTTCAATACTTGAATGAATAATAAAACTCTCATCAATACTGTGAAATAACAAGTGTCTAGTTTGTATAATCTCCAGTAAAACAGTACACTGATTCCATTTCCCACAAATTTGCCATTAAAACAAATCCATCTTCATTTCTCCCCAGATAACTCTGGTACAGCACCAGCAGTGGCAGAGATGACTCCATGTCAGCTGTTCAATGTTAAACGTGCACTAATATTTGCTTATTCCAAGTAAATATCTACTTTTGAAGGAGAAACCAATGTCACTTATTGCACAAGTATCATATCAAAGAGTTTACATTTGCAGATCTGTTTATAGCATACAAAAGATGCAGTGGGTGATTAAAGTTTGACACATGTGCTTTTGGCTTCATTACATTAGCAATACACAGTATAGAACTGGGTCAGTCACTACTGAGCAACACTGGGCTGCATGAAGCAGGTGAGAATTAGAGGCCACAATCTCAACGACAAAACCCAAAACAGCTTAGAATGCTTCAGATTGAAACCCCTGAAGTGAAGTGAAACTCGTGAAGTGCTATTATGCTCACCTTCCCTAGTTTAGATTCAAGTAACATAGTGGATTTGGCTTCAGTTCTTAGGATTGTTAAGGACACAGCAAGATGAATCCTGTAAATAACACATGGATTTGAAGCTACTTGAATGCTTGGTTTTGAGTATAGAGACACAGATCCACAAAAGTTGTTTAGGATCTTAATTTTTATTTCTCCTCTGCAGAGGACAACCACAGGAAAAAATATACTAAGAAAATAAATAATATACAGGAAATTGTGTTATTGTGTTCTCCATTACACTAAACCGTTTTGTTGCCCTTGAGCATTTAAGCATTTTGGTTTTTTGGTCTTGTCAGGGTTTTCAAAATTCTTTTGCAATCGCTCACTACACGATCTTCCACTGCATGTATAAATCCATTTGGCTACAGGTTAAAGACAGCACAGCTTCCAGGCACCACTCTACCATAAATAACAGGAAAGGGGAAAGAGGGCTGAATATAATTTATTACAGGTTTAATTTGCTATTTCCTTATTAATTGGTTGATAAATAAAAAAGGAACATTTTATTGATATTCAATTTTTTTCATCCTTCTATTAAACAGAAACTTTAAAGTTTCACATTGAAAAACCCTCAGGAAAGCATTACTACTTCTATCAATAGAATATTGAAAGAAAGCTGTAGGACCCATTTGCACTTGATGGTTCTTGGGCCACTAACACATGGTAAAGAACTAGAGCAAACAAGAGTAAGCTTCCCTAAAGGCTGGGGAATGATTTAATGACAATAACTATTTTTAAAAAATTGATCTCCTGGAGCTTGTTAATCCGATGGTTATGCTTGCAAATCTTGTATTTTATTCAGGAATGCAACATTAGAAGATCTTTATTGCTTAAAAAAAAACCCAACATTTTTTCACTAAATATTTGTTTAGGTCACTAAACCCATTATTACCTACAGCTTTTAAACAACCAATAGCTCAGCTCAGTTGGACCAGTCAAGAAGCAATGAAAGAATAAATAAAAATTCCATATTACTGAGGCTAGAATAAGAAAGCCAGAGCTACCTAATTCCTGGGCAGATGGCAATAAAATGTTGGTGAATGGGCATGAATTTTTATAACTCCAATATTGGCAATATAGGGAAAGCCTCCTAAGCTCAAGTGTATGCAGCATACATCCCTCTAAGCTTGGCCTGTCAGGCAAACCAGGACACATGGGCTAAAAATAAAATAGAAATTGTGGCTCACTTGCACTCTTACAAGCAGCAGAGTAAACAGAGTGATTGCCAAGGCTTTTCCTCTCTCAGTTTTAGGCGTATGCAGCTGGCACCAATGCGCTGTTCTCATGCACCAAAGGCAGCAGATGGAATGAATTCCATATTTCAACAGCCTTTGACATCACATCAAACACCTTGGCTTTTAGTTTTAGAAGAGCAACTCTTGGGACTTTTTTATCCCCCAGCTTTCAGCATCCAAGTAAAAGTCATACACAGTTATTTCCTTCTTTATAGGACAATATAGCCATGCCATATGTTGCTGACTTGCAAGTCTTGCATAGTAAAACAGTGGAACAGTAGCAAAAGAAAATGTTCTGGTTGGGACTCTGCAGCTAAGACACTACTCACTGAGCAATGAGTTACAGACAACCTCTGAAGGAGCTTCAAATCACAGGGTACTTTGAGTTGGAAAGGACCTTAAAAATGACACAGTTCCAACCTTCACCACCACAGGCAAGAACAATGTCTGCTGTACTGTAGAAATTATGGGGTGTTCAGTAGTTTTCTAAAAACTACTGAAATTTCACATCTCTAATGTTCACTGCTTGGCCAAATTGATCAGCTGTATTAAAAACCCAAAACAACAAACAAAACAACAAAAAACCCACAATACAAACAATTGATAATGGTTTTTGATTTATTCTTTAAATTTCAGAGTTTTATCTACCTCATGCAAGTGCACTACATGAGGAGGTGGGGACCCTTCCTGCTGATCACAGAGCCAGGCTGGGAGCAGTGACAATGCTGCTGGGAACAGCACAGCTGAACATGCCCCAGAGCATATCATCATCATCCAGGAAATGAGAAAAAGCTCTCTTTAGGCACTACATTCAGCTGAAAATCTGCCCCTAAACTGCATGAGAGAAAGCCTGTGTGCTCACATCTGTGAGTGTAATTCTGGGGACAGGTTGGACAACAAGCCTGTTCCAGCACCTGCCTTCCATTGCTTGCTTGCTTTTCTCTCCCAAAGCAGCTGCCAGACCTACATGTGTATCTGAACCATCTCTGCCATGCCTTCCCTCCTCCCCATCCATATAAAATTAGGTACTTCTGCAAGACTTGGAGTCCAGCCAGAGGCTGCTTCAACACAGAGGGGAAACCTCAGCACAGAGCAGAGTGAAAGAGCCAATTCCAAGGAGGGGCAAGCCAGGAGGCACCACATCTGCACAGTGCCAGGACACCACCTCACCTAATTGCTCTGAAAAACTCCAACTGATTAAGGTCATAAAATTCTCCTATCCTTGGAAGATTACAGGTCTTGTGTTTTTCTGGATCAAGTTATCCAGTGCCTCTTTGCTTTTTGGTATCAATCATTTCTGCCAGCCTCAGGTTTTCAGCAGATCAAGTGAACATGCCTTGTTATGACCTTGATTCCCTCCACTTTTGCTCAAGTGGGATCAGTGTTGGCTATTCTGCTGTTTTCAGATAGCCAACAGCCTCTGAGACTTCCAGACTGCAGCAGACCCATATCCTCCCATAGCTTCTTAGATGGAAACTCTGCATATACAAGTGACTTTGATCCTAGCCAGCTCAATACTGCTTTGAAATAAATTATCTGGTAGCTATTAACACTGATGAAAATATCTTGATCATACTTGATATTCACTTTCCTCATTTCATATATTAACAGCACTGTTCCCACCTTCCTCTCTGACAACCCCCATTAGTTCACTTGTATTCAACTGTTTTTTTAATAACTTCAAAGTTATTAAACCTAAACCTTTTTTTTCCCCCTTAACAAAGAGAAACATTTGAGCTCTATTACAGATTTTTCTCTTCTCTGCACATACTTTCTCCAAAAATATTTTTCATTGCTTCTACTCTTTCTTTTATTCAATTGATAAGGATGAGAAAGGAAGTTTTAATATCTACTCTTTGGAAAAACATACCAAGAATTTTCTCTTTCTCAAGATCTGCTATCTATGTTAATGGATTCAAAGTAAATTGATAGTCTACTGCAGATCCATGTGGAATGAGGTGCTTTCATTTACCTAATTCAGTCCAAAGGGTGTCCATTTTCACAGCTTTGTTCAACACACTTTCTCACTCTGCTTCTTCCTAATTATTGTATGCCTCTGAAGTACAGCTCTCCACCCAATTTCTCCTCTTTCTTGCAAGAGGGACAGCTGAGAGAAACAGGATTTTTCTGACAAAGATGAACTACTTCAATTCATCTCAGTTGTCCACTATCCTAATCTCTCAATTTCCTTAAATCAGCCACTCAAAGTGAGGAGACAGAAATGTTTCCAGAGAGAAAATAAGGGAAAAGACAGCCCAGCACACATGTAACAAAAGTGCAAAGAAAATGGATTTCTACATTAAAGAAATGTAAAGCATCAACTCAGCCTATAAAACCAGGCAGAAATCAGCAAGATGTAGGGAAAACACATTTCAGAACTGAAAGGACAATGAGAGAGAGCAAGATGGAGTTCTCAATCTGTACATTCAAAGCAGTTTTACCTAAGTGTTCCAAGAAAAGTACTTATTTGTCATCACCACTCTGTCAAAATAAACTGATTTTAGCTTTCATGCTCAGTACTACATTAATCTAATATATTTGCTAATTTCCATGTAGTACTTAACATGTGATGCAGTTTAATATGCCATTGATGTAGAAAACAACTGCCACAAAGTGTTTTTAATTTAAACAGGTGATGTGACAGTGTATCCTGGTTTTTTTTTCCCCCTAGGAGTCACGCACAAATACTCGCTTTTTTCATTGCCATTGATCAACTAAGTCACCACGTGTTTATGCAAAATTGCTGGCAACCTTGGAAGTGTCATTTGTCTTCCTAAGCTCTATGAACTTGATTCACCCATTTGTTTAAGAGCACAACAAGCTAACAATGTGAATGTTTTCATTATGAGTACATAAAAGGGCTCAAAAAAGAGCCCCTACTCATGCAAAACTTCTACTTAAAAAAATTACACCTGCTAAAGAACCACAGCATCCAGCTCTGCAAATTGAATGGAGCATAATCTATGTGAAAATCTTTAATTGCTATGACAATCTAAATCTTCCATCTCATTAATTAGTTCAACTCATGCTGTCTAAGGTGGGGTTACACCTCAGGTTTGTTATAGGCAAATTTTCAAGTTGTATCAATTCTGTACAGGTATGCAAACAAGTAGTAAAGTTGTGCTGCTTCCCCCAATGTTCAAGAAATTCATTTTTAGCACACTTCTTTTGTTATCCACATTTGATCCCTAACTTAAAATGGTTGCCTTTGCTCTTAATCACAACTTTCCAGGGATGCTGAGGTACATGCGCATCAATGTCAGGTGTATAAGGCACTCTGGTTCACAGGATTAAAAAAAATCATCATTAACTCCATTTTTAAACAATATTGACAGAACAGGAAGAAGTGCCATATGATGGAGGTCAAACATCAATGCAGTACCCATATGCAACCTGCATATTCTAATTTTTGATACTTATGACAAGTACAAATCAGCTATCTGCAAGTGCCCCATCCTTATTCTTTCAAAGGTGAAGCTTTGATTCTGAGCAAATAGTCCCTGATACATACTCAATCCTTTTCCTAGCCTTGCATTATAAATACATAAACAACATTTTAAGGGATCTTGCAGCATACTACAGAGAAGTGACTTTCCTATTTTAGTATCCCTTGAGATCCTCACTATTTAAGGCAACGCAAACAAACAAAACAATGTTTAAAAGCTAGTATATGTTGCTATAATTTGCAACCATGGTCTAGCACAGCCAAGCAAATCTACCAATTCATTACATACCATAACATGCCCTTATACAACAACCTGTGACTTCAGCATCACAGTTACTACTTCCCCATTATCATAGAAAATATTGTTTTGTGTTTTGAAATTCACCTTGTGAATTGTTTGAAATTCACCTTGGAAATATTGTCCACTGCCTCTCATTATCTTTTGGTAACAGTCCATTCTTAAGTAATTCGCTTTGAAACTTTTTACCTCAGCCTACTCTGGCTGCACATTTGCTATATACTGTCAGATCCTATCCAGTAGCCAGTTTTGCTCCACTCAAAACAGAGAGGCAAACTTAGCTAAACCTCTCACACTCCCACCCAAAACCCTCACTAGCAGCAGTCGTAGGTGCACCATCAGATCACATCTGACAACCTGGCTAGATTAAGTTTAACAGCCATGACCTACACACTAAGTTCAAAATCCTCCTACTGTATAGATGTCACAAACATTCTGAGTGTAACAGATCCTCAGTGAGGTATTATATAGCAGATAGAATCACAGTGTCAGAAGCAGCACGTATGCAGGGGAGAGAATGCATATGCACGAAGAGTCAAGCACATGGTACCTGTCTTTTTCAAAGCTGATTATTCTGATGTGTTCTGACAGAAGCTACATTGAAGCTACATCCTTTTCAGAGGCTCTCCTACTGTGTGAAAGTCAACAGATGTGGCAATGGAACAACATTTGGAAAGACTGAGAAACCAGACATAAATGACTTATCTCTCCCTGCTCTCACACGAACACACAGTAATCACCAAGTGAAGCCTCCTTTAAGCTCAGTTCTTTGAAGAAGAGATGTGAGCAGCAGGGAAAGACAGAAAGGGAGTGGCAGGAATATATCATTCTGTCTATAAAATAAACCAGGAAGGAAGCATATGCCAGTGCCAACAACCTATCATGAACTAGGTGAGGGAAAACAGACAACAGCAGGAAAAAATGACATTTTAAAGACACTTTCAAAGATAATTTACAGTTACAATAGTGATCCACAGCACTGAGAAATTATACCTGTCAAATGACTAATTGGTGATGAACACCACATGATGAAGCGAAGCTGTTTGACAATAACTGTCAGCATGATCACAAACAAAAACAACAGCTACATACACAGCAGTCCCATCCAGCATATTAATGAGGGAGCTGGGACAATCCTTCAAAATATTCTGCAAGGCTGAGGTCAAGTGACAAGTGATTTCATTTCAGGTTAAAAACCTTTGTAATAATTTATTAGCTGGTACCTTTCTGTCACATTTACGAATAGAAAACAAATCAGTTTCTTCCTGAGAAGAGCAATCTATTCTAACCACACACAGCACTTCAGTCTGAACCTGGACAAATACTTCTCTCCTGAGATCATAAAGGAAAAGAATTTGTATCTAAAGTAAAAGGCCTTTTTTTGCCTTAACCTCAAAGTCCTCTTCAGAAATCTACCATTACGATTTTAATCAAATTCATTCACCCCCACATACTGCAACATGAATCCAATCACTTCCTCTGCAAGTTTAGTACCCAGAGACACTACAGAAGTTTTAACAGCTGTTGGAAAAATGTTGCAGCTCCTGACTTTTTTTACTAAAGTTGCTGCAGCCAAGGTTTGCTGTAAATTGATGATTTAGCTGAATTAGATGTTAATATGCACCTTGATATATTATTCATGAGAATGAGTCACAGACCTAATTAGAAACATGACATGAAAAGCTTTGGAGTCCACAATCTGGATTCTCCCTGACATGAAAGATTTGACATGTGAATACATTTTCACTTACTGAGAGAAAAGAGACAAATGACCTTTTACATCTAAGTGTAAAAATGTCATGTTGAAGATGCATCACTTGCCTTTCTGAGAGTTTGGAAAAAAAACAGCAGAAGCACTGAATTTGATATAGCAGAAGGCCTTCAGAAACATCAAGTGTTTACCCCTGGATGGAGGGTCTATCTGCTTACAAAATCATGTATTCCGTATAGCTGTCCGGTCATAGACATTGAA
Organism: Sclerurus mexicanus; assembly: GCA_013396755.1. Taxonomy (NCBI): domain Eukaryota; kingdom Metazoa; phylum Chordata; class Aves; order Passeriformes; family Furnariidae; genus Sclerurus; species Sclerurus mexicanus. Next base: position 1,139,889 of record VWZF01002261.1, on the reverse strand, counting down.
TAGAGAGGGTTTATAACCCTCTGCCAGGGGATCATTCTCTGAGGCTTCAATAACATGGCCCAGGAACATGCCTCATTCACACAGTTAAGCAAAGTCACATGATAGTTGCACAGCCCTGTACCTGTGCACAGGTTAAAAATCCCTTGTTTCAGTTTTTCAGGCTTAACTGATGACTGACTAATCTTAGAGCATTATGATTTAACTGTTTTGGCTGGACGTCCTGTGTTAGCTGAATCAGGAATTATAGATTCAGACAACAGAAGGCAGCTGCCATTCAATTAATGACAACGACTAGCATTGGTCAATAAGTGTACCAGGGAAAGCATTAGTAGCACATCAGATTAGGGGACTATTTGGTGCAGTGGATTAATTCCCTACTTATTTATTTCTTGGAGCATAGGCCAAAACCCAACTTGTCACAGGCACCAAGTGAAGTCAGGTAGCATAAGCCTGACCAGTTTGCTTTGCTGAAGGCCCTGTTGTTTGCTCAGAATTGATTCCAAGAGCACATTTTCCCACAGTTGCCCATTTCTTTGCATGTTTAATTGTCCATCAAGGCATTCAGGTCTGTGAAGTATTATTTTGAGAGAAATTACTGATTCTTTTTTGGCAAGTTGTTTGGGTTAATTATTTCTTATTACATAGAAATTGGATTCTTTAATTTGTACAAGTACTTTAATCCTACAGTCATTTTGCTTTATGCAAAATGAGGCCAAATTTCAGATATAAAATAATGAAGATATCACTGGATATATTTGAAATAAGTAGGGTTTGTCAGGCAAAAAAAAGAATACTATGAGAAACACGTTCTTCAGTTTACAAAACAAGCCACCACAATATACTAATGAGCTGTCAAGATGGAAGAAAGTACCTAAAAACCCCCAATTTCAAGTTAAATGGCAATTAGTGTGAACCTTACAGTACACACAAAAAAACTTTAAAAAAATCACATTCCTAGCCCGTATTGATCTGACCCTGGTAAAACCAAAGGCTATCCCAAAGTAAGCAAGGCTTCTGAGTCCAGAAAAACAACCTCAAGGGGCATATAAGCAACTGGGAGCTTTGTCCAGACTTCACAACCTTAAGAAGTAGAAGAGCATAGAGCAAGAAAAGTCATTATGAATAAACAGCCAGCAGCTTGTAGTCAGATATCTTTGTATGAGGCCAATACTGAAGGAGATAAGAAGGAAGAGGTCAAGAGATCAGGATGTACTTGCTTCCAGAATTAATAATTCATTACAAATTTCACTTTAGAGCGCTGTTATTTCCAAAAAAAAACAAAGCCAAACAATCCAGCTTGAGAAGAACAGAGTAACACCTCAGCTTCAACAATCTGTGTCCTGGCTTGCACAGGATCAGCTCCTGAGCTGCCTCTAAGATGCACATTCACACACATTTCACTTACTGAAAGTTGCTTTGGTTTCCTGCAAGCTGGAAACCCATAATCACTGTGACAAGGATAAGAAACTATTTCATTCTGAGATGCTTTTAAATAGTAATATTTGTCAGCGGGTCAAAAACATCTATTGGCAATGCCATTCATTCTATCCTGAAAGCACCAAGGAGCAAACAAGTGCTAACTGGATAAAAGCTACAAGAAATTAGGCACTGCCTCAAACTACAAGTGTGGTACCTGGCCTTGGAATTTTTCTAATTGTTTCAAAATAAATAATTAATTACAACCTTTTATAATCTGACATTGTTTAGTGATATGCATATTTTCATCCTTAGTGAAAACGAGCTTTTTTTAGTCAATGAAATTTATATTGTAAAAGAAAGCGTGGAACAGTTGAAAGGTTACTGACTTTTCTGATTTGTAAATCAACAGATTTTACATCTTCAGCCACCACTGTAGAGATTACTGGTATGATCATGGCCCAAAAGTAGAGTTAAACAAATTGAAAACCCATATTTTTAATGATAAAAGGCTCAACTAAAGAAAGATCCTGAAACAAGGAAAAAGAAAGCATAACAAATCAGCAAAGTACATCAAGACTTGGTAACATAAACCACGTGAGCTCAGTTTCAAAGTCTTTGTCATCCAGCTGTAACATTGACCAAACATAACTGTCCCAAAGGATATAACTCTTCCTCCTTCTTGTTGAGGAAAAAGGGAACAGTTCACGCCCTTGACATTGTCAACAATAGAAAATAGACCTCAGTCTGCCACTAGAGAGGGAGCTCTTCTCTTACCATAAAGTGTTGCTTCTTTATGCTCGTCTCAGTTGAGCTAACTTCAGTGATTAATAACCGGGGGGGGGGGAACAACCCACATCATCATCCTAGCAGAGCGATTTTTACAAGTTCACTTCACTTTTCTGGTTTGTTTATAAAGCATTTACTTCAAAGAATCAAAAGATAAAGGTTTCAAAGAACCAGTATTCTGCTGGGGAGGTTATGATAATTTTCAAACTAAATATTAACAAAAAAACCCAAACCAACCAGTAGCTGATGGCCATGTACTATAAGTTACACTAGAAGAGTATGGCTAAGCTGATGCAGAGTCTGGTGCTTCTCCATTTCTTTCTCCTAGCAGTCCATCATTTCCCTTCCTTTACTGACTGCCTCCTAAGAGTTAAGAAGGGCAGACACACTACAACGAGTCTGTCACAGCTTAAAATTAAAAAGCTTAAGAAATTTCAATTGCTCCTCCTACCTGGTAGTTTTGGTTTTTCTCTTCCACCCCTCCTACACTTCTGTGTTGGAGTGGCACAAAGGATTCCAACCTCAAGAGGGAATATTAGTACCAAAGCATCCATCAGAGGCACATTTTTGCTTACAGTACACAAACAAGTATTCCTGCTGATCCAAACAGAAGGGTGAATACTTGGAATTTCTTCTATTTGCTGCTAACAACAAGGCAACTCCAATGAAAAATTCCTACAATATTCCTAAATTCATCAAGTACTGGCATACTAAGCACCAGTACAATAGCTCTGTCTTGCTCAGGCATGGAAGTGTACAGAACGTCTGTAAGTGAATATGAACCTCAGTCTATTCTTAACTATATGAAGTAATTTGTTCCCTCCCTTCCTTGAGAAACATTCCAGTCAGTCTTTGGAAGACATTAAAATTGAATGTAGCTCAGAATATAAACACTGTCTCAGAGGTTCTCGAGCATAATGAAATGTGTATACTATAAAATACTGGTTTTTTACTTGTAACAAATAGAAAAAAATTACTAGATTTCAGAAAAATATGAGTCAAGAAGGAAACAAAAATAAACAGGCAGTATGGATGTAACTGCCTTATGCCTTCATAGTGTCTCTTGATTTAAATACTGGACAGACCTAAAAGCAAAATATGCTACTGTTTGCTTTAAACATGTTGAGACTGATACAGTCAAATACAGCAGGGGAATATAGGTTAAAAAAAAAATCAAGTTTTCCCTAAAACGTATGGGATGACAAAACTAAGCAGGAATGTTTCCCATTTGTTTAGTCTGTACTTCAGAGTAATCCATCAATATAGTTTCTACAGCTGCAAGTCCCTATCCAGTGAAATATTTAAGACTTGACACCTAACCTGAACTCAACAGGCAGCCTCATTAAGTTCTGTTTTCCCCTCCTCTGTTCTAATTTCATTCGCCATATAGTGATCCTCTTTCATAAACTGGCAATGTACTTGAGTCAGTGAGACTACTCATGCCCTAAAAGGAAAGAATCTAGACTGATGCTGTAAAGCATTTATTCAATAAACCAAGGAGATATTCTTGAGCACAGCAGTCAGTACTAATGGAGACACATTAACTTAAATTAGTAGTGAAAGGAATAATAGCTATCAAATAACACTGAGCATTTACAGCAATGAGCATGCCTTTTATTTACAAAACAAACAGAAGAGAGCTAAATGTTTGACTAAAAATGAATAATATCAACATTTTGACTGAAATTATCTCTCTTCCTTTGAAACAATAACATCAACAGAAGTAGTTTCATGGTTTAGGTTTTCTAGTTCTCATTTTCTGCTAACTCCTCATGCTCATCTGTAACAGTCAGCTAATAATGATGAAAACAATTCCAACACCAAAACCTCTTTGCAGAAAGATACAGAAGTCATTGAAGATGTTTCCTTCCCCACACCCCAGCCTTTTGTCAATGAGGAAGCAGATATAGTTACAGGTAAGAATTTAGCAATGCAGCTAATTTAACAGTGTAATTCAGAATGTTTTGCAAAGAAGTTGCAAATTGGAAATCATACATTGACCATGTTATGCAGAAAATTCATAGACTTTTAGAAGAAGTTTCAGTATTAAGCCCTCTGATGATGCATTCTGTCCCCAAGTAAGCCATTTAAGTAAATGAATTTCAAATTCAGCTCTTCCAAATTTCCATTGCACTTAAATTATAGGATTAAACAAACATAATCTTCTTTAACAGTTTAGTGAAAAAATAGTTTCTACATCAAATCATTCTAATTCTCTTGTTCATATGGTGTGGTTATATTGAGGTACACCATTTCCCTGATTATCAGATATATCCAAGATTGACAGAAGTGCTTAATCAAGAAAATTCTACTACAATTATCAGTCAACATCACAGTATCTGCTGTGGAACACATCCTAAGCCTTTCAACATAACATCCCTCCAAGACTGCATTTGCCCTTAATTTATTCAAATCAGTTTAATACCAAACATTTTACATGGCAGAAGTAGAATATGCCTCCTTGCATGTGATTAAACCTTGTCTATGCTGGACTACTTTAGAAACACTTGTATGTCACAATATCTCTGGCTTGCACTTGTGATCCTTTTCTTTTCATGGTAACATCTCTTTCAATGTACAGCAGCATTTATGTACAGTCAAGCTACCACAAAGCCGAGTTTGGCAGCAGCTGGAGCTACTACAGCACGGTCACAGCCACATCACAGCACAACTGATCATAAATTATAAAAAAAACAAAAAAAACCCAAAAAAATCCAACAGCCCAGAAAACCCCAACCAAAGGTCATTGGCCCGGTTACTAATAATATTAGAAGAAAACAGCTATTAGAGATGACACATGGGAAACAAGCTTGCCAGAGCCAATTCTTAGCTCTTCTATAACTTGCCTTTCAATGCTAACACTGCAGTTTGAGTTGCCCACTTTTCAGACTGGAGCCTGCCAGAGACCAGGTTGAACATTCACCAGTGTCTGCTTGAATTACCTAAAGCTTTCAATCCACAATCCCAAGTTTACAAACTGTGATTCTTCACGTACTTACTACAAACAAAATTGGCAATTCAAATATACTCACGAGAAATGTTCCATCATTTGCTGAGGACATGGAATGGTTTGGACTACGCAGAAAAAAAATTGACAGTGAAAGAAGGTTAGGGGAAAAAGAAAGCAATTGTATTTTTGTTTTCATTGCACCCTTATTAGTTATATCTTGTAATTACCATGGAGTAGCTAACAGTTTATTCAGGTTGATAACCTAAGCCAAAAGTTCATTTGTTCATTCCTGTCACTGAACACTTAAAACTCTTCAAGCTCTTACATCCCAGGTGCATCCTGTCTATGTGTACTATTTGAAAACACATTTCTTATCAGAAAGAAAAACAGATTTAAGCATAGTTGAAAGCATTTTATAAACGCATATAATTCTCAAACTACTAGGTTAATTCCTGAATGTATTTTTATCTTTTTTCTTGTACTTATTGCTGTCTTATTTCATGTTCTGTTACTACTTGTAACTTACATTAATCCTATCTCACTACAGTGCAATAATAAAGCAAATAATTACCTAAGGGATGAAAAGAGTGCATCCCTCAGTATCTTGCATAAGGATGAAAACTCAACAATTCAAGAACTCAACAAGTCATTCTTCTTAATAGAAGGAGGAAAAAAACCCCAGCTTTAAAGATTTCACAAATTCTTTCTCAAGTAAGAAGCTCTCTAAGGGTACTAAGACAAGGAGACATGTGCACACCATCACCTTATCAGCCTAGGAGCAGTACCTCTCCTAAACAGCAGCTTATGTCAGCTGGTTTAAATTAATAGCAGGGAGGCTGATCACTCCTTAAGGAGCTGCAGATCCAAGACAGGTAGAGATCCAGCCTATACCCACAGGGCCCTCCTGCATGACCCAAGCACCCCAAGGCAGACCCCTCGGGACAGCATGGCTGGGAAGAGGCTGTCCCTGCAAGAAAGCTTGCCCTCCGTAAGAGGAGAAGGAGTAAGCTGTAGCCTGCCACTAAGTAGACAACTCTTCCCCTGCTTCTCACCACCAGCCAGTACATAGACTCAGACTTCTTCCACAGACCCACATGCAAGCAGCCTCAAGGCACAGGAATTGGGAAGAGGCCCCAGGATGTACAGACAGTGCTGGCAGTAGCACTGGCTAGGAAACACTACAGTTAAGCTGTTGCTGTATAGCAGGTTCATCAGACTGCTAACTTTTGGGGTCCTGGCTGTATTTTTCACAACAGCCACTTCAGTACAGGATTTAGTGAAGTGAAAAGGTCTGGAGCTCTGTTTTGTCTCACACAAATCCCTATTTCTCTTCTTCTCATGCAATTTGAGAGACACACACCTCCTCTTCTCCTCAGGCAGCAGCATTTAATTGCAAACATCAAAGTGAGCTTGTAAAATATGCTAAATGTTTACATTATGTTCTTAGAGGATTTAAAGACTTAAGATCCACACTGTATTTTTCCAGTTAAAAATGCCTATCAAAAACTTAAAACTTGGCCTGTTTTAACTATCTCACTAGAGAGAACACTTGGTCCCAGACTACCATCCAAACATACTGAAAAGGTATAATAGCTGTACACAAACAAGGCTATCCTGACTACAGAACTAAAAGATACAAGATCTCTTTCATATTGCTTAGCACTGACTAGCTTCAGAACGGGGGTACATATACAAATACTTATGCAAACAACTGGAGGAAATTAGGAGGTTTAATTTTTTTTTCATTTTACAGGGAAAGTTAATTGAGCAGTACTAGAAATCATCCTTCTGCAGAAGCAGCTCTCAGAGCTAGCACATTTGAGACTTCATCACAAGTTATTACTAGATACAAAACCTGGTCATGTTGTGCACCACCGACAGCATGCGAAACTCCTATAGTAAAATACCACAGACGCAATTTCTTCTCTTTTTCTTTCAGTTCCAAAAAAGTCATAAAGCCTGGCTGGCTCCCTGGGTAGCTGTGTTAACACTAAAAACACTGACCAGCAGAAATGATTGCAATCACACTACTACAATCTTCCACAGGGGAGAGCAATCATACAGATCAGTTTCCTGTCAAATTGCCACCTAATTCTGGTAATGTCCATCTAGTCTGGATACCCTTATTTTGTATTTTTGTTTCTCAGTCATCACAGAACTGATAGCTGAAAGAAACCACATGAATGGTGCTTGGGTAAGAGCAATCCTGGGCTGTCAGAAACTAAAAATAGTAGACAGCATCTGTATCAGATTTTTTTTTTTCCTCTCCACCAGTGTCCATTTCAGGCATCCTGTTAGTGTGATTTAGGATTTTGCAGCTCAAATACAAAGGGCTGCAATCTGGCAGGCCTTCAGGAAAATAAACCTTATCAGACCTCTTTTCTGTTCCTAGTGCCAGGTGTAAAGTACAAAATAAAAGGACCTAGAGAAATTTTCAGGCCTAATTTTAGAAGAATACAGTGTTAGCATCAGATTCCAAGGGGACAGAGATACAAGAGCAGGAGGGAAAGGCTCATGGAAACATTTTCTAGCCTGAAGAGACAAGCTAGATGTGAAATGGAGAGAACCACTTCTTACAGTGAGTACATTACTGACTGCAAGACCTATTTGCCACTCAGAGTTTTGTTTTTAACAAACAGCAGGACCATATTAACTTGTGTTCATGCAGAGTGCAATTAGTCTACAATGTTTTTGAGACACTTCTGAGCAGAATATGGAGAGACTGCATTACATGAACTCAATCACATGATTTATGAAGAATTGAACATTTTGAATTTAGCTATGAAATGGTACTATTTGTTTGCTGTAATAAATGCAGCATTTACTAACAGAAGAGTCATGTAACCACTCCATCAGAGATTTACTGTCAAAGGAACATGGATTTCAACCTGAAGCAGACACTATTTTTTAAAATCAAGTTACTGTTAGCTAGATTTACCATTAAAATCAAGTTACCTGGATTATCTTTTTCTAAGAGAAGTAGTTTATTGCTCAAAAACAAAACAAAAATTCAACAGGATTTCATTTTAGTTGGAAAAAGTCATGTTTTCTGTAGCAAAAGATCCTCAAATACAAATTGGAAAGGTGAAAGCTTGTGTTTGAGAGGTCACAAAGCTGCATCCAAGGACTAGGTTTTTAAGTTATTTGGACAGCTGCAGATGGGGATAGTTACTTGGTGTTGGTCCACTGAAGCACAAGCCAAGTCAGAGTTTAGTACCTAAACCAGTTAAATGCCCACCTACACCTGCCTGTATAACTGCAATATTTTCCACTCCTCCCCATCCTTTCTTCCACCACAATCCTCAGTCCCTCAGCCAGGCACCAGCCAACTTCCCACCTCCACAGGCACTAAAAACTTCCATAAAGGGACGTGCTGCTGTTAATTAGCAGGTGAGCACCTGCCCCACCCACAGCACCTGTGGGGGTTCCTGACCACCTGCAGAACAACTCTGAAGGGCAGACAAAAAATATATAAAAGAAAAAAGATAAATATTTCAACTTTTCTAAATAATTTGAGACTAGTAAGAGATGTATTAGGACACTGACTTTTTAATCTCCTTATGCCACTTAAAAAAAAATCTCTATGAAGAGGCAGACAGTTTTTATGTTTAAGCAGAAGTCCAGTGTGTGTTATTAGACCACTTTCCGTCCATGTTTCTCTCTCCCCTACAGGACATAATTCACTATGTATATAAACATCTATGTTCAAAAAAGCATCTACATGAGTGCATGACTTACAGTAGAGCAGTTTAAGGCATAGTTTCTATTGCACAATAATGCAGAAATCTATCCTAGAACAGGCACATTGTCAGCACATCTGCTGCTAAAGTAATAATTCCAGGTCTGCAGCAGCTGAAGTCTGTTGAGATGGACGTGTTGCTTTATCAATGCATAAACAATAACTATTGATGGCAAGTCTGTTTTCAAATTTTGACTGAAGGTTCTGTAAGCAGGTTTGCCCACAGAGGGCAAGCATAAGAATGCCACACTTCCCTACTGTGCACCTACAATTTCAACATGATCATTATCACTATTCAGATGACTGAGCAAGCTGACAGTACATGACGGGTTATCTATCATGTATAGAAAGTCACAGAAAGAAGAAGAGAGAAAGAAAATATAGGGGATTACAATGGCAAATGACTAAAGGAGTGTAACAAGGACTGAGGATTCAGAGACAGAAATAAAATGGGACTGTATCCTTTGACTGGAGACTGCTGAAGGGAAACTGCAAGTACTTGCACATTAGATCTCACCACCCTGGCTTGCATGCCTTGTCCACATTATCATTATTTCAATAAGATTTGCCTCCTGGACAAGCTTTCAGGTCTCCAGTGCCAGCCCTACCTCCCCTCCAGCAGTTCCAACCTGGCAGAGAGTTGCAGATAAATCAGGGATTGCCTTTTACACCATAAGAATTCAAGACAGCCAAAGAGTTTCAAGGAAAAGGCACAAAGCATCCAGGAAAAAGAGTTTTTAAGAAACGGAAAGAAGGAAATATTGATTAAGGGTCACAGTCATTCTGTTTAGGTTTAGCCTTTCAGATGTATGTTGCTTTTCTGCTAAAAATTGCAGATGAGAAAGCCTAAGCAGCAAAGGGAAGGAGAAGGGAAGCCATGCAAACAAAACCATAGTTCTAAACAAGGACAAAAGCACATTCTATCATCATCAGGCTAAGGACAATAATTTCATTAAAAAAACCCCAAAAAACCAACAAACTACCAAACAAGCAAAGTCCCAAGATATATGTTCTTCTACTACACTTATACATTATAATAACCAAAAGGCACTATAAAAACCACTGCAGCAAATTAGTGAGTTTCAAGAAATAAGCAGGGCACAGGTTAGCGGTACTCATGTATATCTTGGGGGAGATGAGCAATTACAGTTTGCACCTCAGCACATGCCCAGCATTCAGTATAATCTTAAATAATAATAAATCCAAACACAACAGATCACTGATGTTCCTACCTTCTGCTTTCCATACACAGCAAAGGGTGGCAGCAACTACAGCTCAGTTCTCCTGTGGCTGCTCACGCTGCACTGCAGTTGTTCCAGCCACACCAACATGAGTCTGGCCTCAGGTTGTACAGCAAGTGCCTGAGCCAGGCACCAAAATGCACTGCCTCCCAAGTGTGGGCAGCTCCGGTCTCTGCCTCAACTTCTCTACCTTCCCAGTGAGGGAAGAAAGCAGAGAACCCCATCCTCAGCTACAAAAGCCTCTGCCTATCAAAACTTCCAACTTGTGCAGGCTCCCTGGAAAGCCTGTTAAAGAGAAGCTGTCCCAGGTGCCCCTGCTCTCCTTTAATCAGCTTCAGGTGGAACCACTTTCCACTCAGGCCTCTCAGGGAGCTCTGCATCCATTTCAAAGGGCAATTCCCAACATGGGAGTGGTCTGGGTTTGAGCATTGAAAAGCACTGATAATTAAAATCACCTGAAATGAATTAGCTCCGTTCTTGGGCCAGCACCTGACTGACAGGGGCTGGAGGGCTGTTGGCAGCCCCCACAACCTGCAGTTCTGAAATGGGACATGTTCCTTCTGAAAACCCAGAAACCTCAGATTGCCTTGGGCTGGTATCTCTAACTTTTGAGCTGCCCAGCTGTCTTAGGTCTATGATCATTAACTGTTTTTCATACCTGCAAGAACTGTAATTATTATTCAAAGTGGTCACATTAGTGTGCATGTTAACAGCCTTTCATACAAATAGAACTGGGTCGGTTTGTTTTCTGACAAGCTCACATGCATACCAGAGATTTCTTTCTAAATTCTTCTCTGAGATTTTTACTCTTAAGCAATTCAGGAGAAATTTACTCATTTTCATCTCCACCAAGGCAGCCCACCTGCTTGCTTCTGCGAGAACCATGAACATAGCAAAAAGCTTCATAAAATCTAGTCTTGCTTGCCCAGATTGATTGGCCAGGCCCCCTCTTCACTGGCTGAAAGCTGTGACTTTAAGTGTCTGAATTTGCCTCACAGGACACTTACACAAGATGTAGTTTCTCTTCCACCAGCTTTGCTTCTGTACCATAGTTCCTGTACATTTAAAACAATGCTTCTTGCCACGACACACAGAGCTGCACCTAAACAGCTCACAAACACCAAGGTTTGCTAGAGGATACAACTGAAATTCTGCTTCTGGGCAGCTCACTAAAGAAATTTTTTATCTGTAAAAATGATATGTTGTTCCGATACACTTGGGTAAGATATTAAAAAAAACAAACAGGAAGCCATATCTCCCATGAAGATCCTTGATGTGCTATGTGACCACTGTTGAATACCATCATAAAATTTATCTGATGCCTTTTATTGCAGATGGTGTGGCTGGAAGACAACAGAGACACAACCAGAGGCATGCATAGTACATATATACAAATTTCTTCACCGTCTGTATTACATTTTGCAGTGTCCAATGTGAAAGACAGTAATAAACCAACAATTTCATGCCGCTAAATGAATAAATGTTTTGTTACTTCCCAAAGCACAATATTACTGCCCCAAAGCAAGAACATACTGGCCAGAAGCATGCCCATCTATTTGTAATATTGCTAAATGAAGCTACATTTTTTAAATACCTAGTGCTTTTGGTAACAGCTAAATGTAATGTAGACTGGGCTGTACTATTGTTTACTCATATTTCTGTTGCACAGAAATCTTGGATTCTTTGGAGTGTATATTGTTAATTCTGACATTTTCTGAAATGAAAATGAGAGGAGAAATGGGCTAAATGCAGACACCTGAAGTTACGTATTAAGGTTTGCAGAGGTAAATCAAAGACACAAAAAAAGCTTTTCTATGTGAAGAATACCAGAGCAAATTAAAAGAGATATTGACAAGAATAATTAACACAGTGGAAATGAAGAGCATCTGCACCATAATAGAGGGTGTATAAAATCAGGCTCTGCATCAAGAGAACATAATTCATATTTCTGCAGGTAGATATCATGTATTCAGATCTTATTAAAATACCTAATACAGCATTTCAGACTACATTCTCAGTCAGATTCAGAAGGAGGTGGGGACAGCAGAGGAAGATAGATGGATTTTAAAAAACATTGTTAGTATAATACTGGAGATAGTAACCCTATATTTAGGAAACATTTTGCTGTGGTGTTCTTTCAGAAGTACCTCTATAGCCCTGGAAGAAGCCAGTAGTTAGTGGGACAGGTAACATGACCCAAATCTGGTCCCAGCCCTGTTCCTCAGGTGGTGTCTGGTGCCCAGGGCTGGGGCTGCCCCTGGCCAGGGTGGTGGGATGGCCGTGGCTCTGAGGCCACCCTGGCTGTTCCCCGACACTGAGCAGTGCATTCAGGGTGTCCGGCTGATTTTGGTTTGTCATAGCAGTGAGAAGGGCTACTTTTCTGTTCCCAAAATACAAAAGCAAAAGCGACAAGGTTAGTAACAGGGATAACTTCAAGGCATGCTGCAATTTCATCTGCCACACTGCAGGGAAAGGTGGGAACGAAGAAACAGAAAGAGCAGGGAAACACATCAGTGTCTTACAGGGCAGTCCAGAGAATAAAATAAGGCATGAATAGCCTGAAAACATAGAGTCTCACAGCTTCTCAGTCAGAAATTCTGAAAAGGTGTATTTGGAATTGATGTGTTGCTTGTTTATTTTTAATTTTCTGGTCTTGGAAATGAAAAGATCTAATCAATTTTTCTTTTTTATCTTTTTTTTTTGTTTGCCTGTTTTATCTTATCTCTGAGAATCTAGAACCTTGCTCCTATTGTTTCTTTGTGATCCACATGGTGACCACAACAGTAATTAACTTAACTTAGCAGACAACAAAAAAGCACCCTGCGCTTTATGTTTGCAGTGATGGAACCTGTGCCAGCCTGCAATGCTTGTTATGTGCCCATAAAAGCCTTCAGCTGATGTGACAAGGTTCAGCTGTACCTGAAGGACTGGTAGTAATGAGGGGTGGAGGAATTAATCCTCCATTCCTCAGTAAGACGGAAAATAGAAGTACGGGGCTGGGTTTAGACTGCTCCTGCCACTGTGGATTTACAGCATATTGTACCACAATTATCTGCAAGCACGAATTCAGCACGCTGCTAACAAATGGCAGTGGAAGGCTGAATAAGCTACCTTTAGTGCTGAAGGACAATGGATTAATGTTGTAGAGATTTCATTCTGTGATAGGGTAAATAAACAAATTGCAGGTAAAATAAATCTACACACATCCATGTTGTGACAGTCTGACTGACTAGGTGTCTGGATGTTGTGTGCATAAGAATCTTTAACCAAATACTGAATTCTAATTGACTTTCACAAGTCAATTCATACTGGATTTCACAAAGACAGTTGTCAATGCTCTGTGGTTGAACAGCTTATTGAATTAGGAAAAAGTCACTCACTACTCTGAGCAGACTGCATTCTGCAAGTGCTGGTGAAACAGCTAAAAATCCCATCAAATATGAGTTAGCAGGGAAAGGATTTATAGAAATTCCATTGTAAATAGAAGCATATTGTTCTGATTTTACTTCCATTGTTCTGTGAAATTAGGATGACTTTTGTAAATAATGAACAAATGAATTTTTTTTTCATTGAACATAAGAAGTGATTTTTTTCATTACAAATGGCCTCACAGATTAAATACTGTTTATATATATCAGAAAGCTGTGGGAGAGCTGTGGAGAGGTCTGTTTAAATCACCCTAAGTGATTTATAAATCATCTCTAAATTGTTTAAATCATCTCCAGCTCATAAGAAACCCTTTTTATGAGAAGCAGCTAACTATGGATTTTCATACTTGAAATATTCTGACGCTTTGAATAATACATGACACTTGAATGCTTATTTTCCACTTGAGACCCAGATCACCTACTAGTCTTTGGGGATACTGGGACTTGACATCCATCTCAGCAGCTTGCTTTGTACCCAGTTACAAAAAACTTAAAGAGCATCAGCTCTGAGAGTCACTTCTTAATCTTCCAGCCTTCCAAGTTAAACAAATAGTGTAGGCTTGCAATACGATGAAACATGTATGATTAAAGAAGATATCAAAATGTCTTAGAGAAATGTAAGTGGGCTGTGATAGACTGCAAGTGAAAGTAGGTGCTATGATGGCACCTTTTTGCTATGGAAGCACAAGTCTGTTGTTACTCAGGAAAGACATATTTCATTGCTAGGGAAGAATGAGATTCCACAAAGCAAAGAAGAGTTTATAACATGCAAACCACTGTTCATTTTGCAAGTCAGCACAGCCTTCAATCATATTTCCCAGTTTCATATTAGATACTCTCATTTCTGTTTTCTTTTCACTGACTCATCCACAAAATGTGGAGATCCTGAGCAGTTTACATCAACTAATCCCTCAGGCTAGGGAATACTGCAGGAAACAGTACACACCACAGACTCCTTTATCCTTTTATGATATACATCTTTAATATGCATCATTATGGCACACAGTAAAACTAACTTTAGTGTAGACATGCATACAGAGCACATGTCATCAGTCACTGAGAAGTGGGCCTGTGGGTATTTATGGCTGAGTGGGCGGGTGTTTTATTTATTTCATGAGTATGACAACACACTTCATGGAGCAGGTGAATGCAGTAACTGCTGTTTCACCAATATATGTGATTGTATATATTTGTTTAATGTAAACAAATGGAAAAAATTTACATTATTAGTTTTTAAATATTTTACTGCATAACATGATGGATTCTGAGAGCCACAATGACCTTCTGAACTGTTTTCTTTGAGATCTACTAGCATTAATACAGTTGAATTTTTTTACCATGTAAGAAATTTCACTCAGTTTTTTGCTTTCTCCATTAATGAAATTTATTTTCATTAGGTACCAACTTGCTGTCCAGCAAACCAATGTCATGCCATATTGATTTGTAGTGAGACAAAAGGACAGAAAGAAGCAAAAAGAATAGGAAAAAGGTAAAAAAAAAAAAGACCTTAACCTCTATTCCTTCCCGTCTGTGACAACCTGTGATATATATGCAATTAATTCCTCTAATATAACCAGTACAAGTTTATTTCTAGCCCCCCTCAGTATATTTGTTTACTAGATTTAGATAGTTAACATGTTGTGACAGGAGTCACAATTCACAGAAAATATTTTCTAATAGACACTTGGAAACCCCATATGATCAACAGCTGGTGAAAACCAAATGTATGTAGAATGTTTGCTCATCCTCTCTCAAGTGTCTCATTCCTGATATCCTCCAAGCTCAAACATTCAGACCGTGCCTCTATTCAGAATGGTTTGAGCCTGGGCTTGCCCTTTTATATGCAGTTAGTACAACGCTCACAGTCTGCCAAGGATGAGTGATTTTCAACACTGCTGATATTGGAGTACTCTTCAAAATAAAGGTTCTGATCATATGAGGTGCTGAAATGCTCAGACTGTCACTGCTCTTGAGGGCAGCTGTGTTATAATGTGTCAAAAACATGTTTAACACACTCAAGGGCTTGCATCAAGCGCCATTTGGAATCGATGCAAGTATGTAATGTGATAACAGTTCACTATAGTGTAAGAACTGAAATTGCCAGGTAGTTTCATTAGAATTGCAAGCAACTTATACACAGAAAGTCTAACGTGGAGTGAATTTGAAGCAATACACTTGTGGATGATTCCATTTAGCAAAAAATCATTTTGAAGAAAGATGTTAGGAGAAGTCAGCTCTTTACTTTTGATCTTTTGATGCATGTGCTTACGTCTGTCTTATCTTGGAATGCTGTCCATCAAAACAGATTTCCAGACAGAATTTCCTAAGGGGCTGATCTATAAATCAGATAGAGATTTGCAACAAAGTACTCTGACTAAGCTTTGAATTTGACTTAAAAGAATTTCTTGTCATATGGGAGCAAATTATGGTGGAGCAGTAACAACAGAAACATTGCTGAGAAACATTGGTGCCATTCCTGGCAGTGGGATGCTGCTGAATGTCACAAAAATCTAAGGGACCAGAAACTGAGGACTACAAGAAAATAGGAAACCAGTAGCTTAGATTGTTTATATTTATTAAAAGGGAAAACAATATCCTCCTGAAAGGATTAATATACTCTGTCTTAATTATAGAAAGAATCAAGGTAGTTTTGGCCATCTTTTTTCACACAGAAGCATGACCACTATTACACACTGTCATATTGAAAGCATGAAAGGTACTAAGACCTACGGAATAAAGTTGTTTTAGCATGTCATAATCTAAAATTTTAGTTTCCCTTGCTTTTTATTTTTATTGCACAAATAACCAAGTCTTCAAATAGGAAGTAAACACATAAAAAAATATTTGTTATTGAATAACAAGCTGTCAAGAGAACGTGGAAAGTTTGATGACTATCATGCCATTTGCTCTCCTGTTGCATTCAAGGTAGAAAGGTTATATGCCATTGAAGTAGAACTTTTCACTTTAAGGAAAATGGAAAATATTTTAAAAGTGAGATTTAAAAATTAGTATTCCCTTCCATTCTGGCTCATCCCCTGGAAATTTAAGCTGTCTTTTTTACATATATACATATATATATGTACATTCTGTTTATTTTTACTCCCCATAGAAAAAAAAAGGCAAGAAAAGTGAAAGATGGGCATGGGGACATCAGCCTAGGATTGAAATTGCTTTGCATTATCTGTGTAATCTCATATTCATTATATGCAAACACCACAGCAGTCCATCTACACTGAAATATCTGCAACCATTTAAAAGATGACAGCTTTAATTCCAGTCCAAAGTATATTCCCAAATGCAACTCATGTCCGTAAGATATCAAGAAAATAGGTGTTGTGGTTTGTCTTTCAGTTTTTTTGAAATTACATTACATTATTCATAGACCAGCATAATGGTTTTTTGGGGAGGAGAAGTTGTGGGTTTTTTTCCCTCAGGGACTGAATAAAACCTCTGAGGATGGCTGAGGACAACAATAGCAACAAATAATTTGAAGTGATCCAAACTCTGGGGAATACTCTTTCCTTTCTACCTCCTCTCCCCTTTGGTGCAGGTTTGGTATAGTTGCTGGCAGAGCACATTACTCATTTATTGCTATTGACACAGATACAGTAGTTTCAAAGTCCTGGAACATAAATGTGCAAAGTCTGCCAATCTTCCTATGTCAAGAAGCAGGTATCTTGAAATAGATGGCCTTGCTGGGGAAAAAAAAAAAAAAAAGAAAAAAGGAACTGTTCCACTGTAGTTTTCTACCCTCTTTATCAAGCAAAGTCCAAGCACCTCTGTCATGGAACAATACAAACCCCATAGCAAATGTGTGATCTTCCCACTTATGAAACTGGAATACAAGAATACACAAAGTGCCTTTCAGATAAACTAGCCTAGCTTATCTGCACAAAGAAAATAAAATGTTTAGATCCATGTTACACCTTCTGAGATTCTCAAAGCACCATGTGTTTTTAAGCAAAGAATTGCAATTCATAAAGTAAAATACCTACAGTGGTTTATAGTGAGCAGCTCAGACATTTATCCCCAAGTATGATGACAGAAAATTACATACTTTTCTAAATCAATGCTTCCTAGAGATTCAGGATCAATGCAGATGTCCTTTTCATTCTTTAGTATTGTATCTATTCCTAAATTGGATTAGATTAAATAATATTAGATTGATAGATAATACAACGCATGTCTTTTATCTCAATTTGACTGAACAACATTTGCAATGCTCCTACAGCAATAGTATTTCATTTGAATCTCCATGTAAAAAGCTTAAGATTCAACTGAATTCCTATTTCCTCTTTGTCCTGCTACTATCTTTGATGAAATTTATTTGGATATGTGAAAATGGAAGAGTCTGACATGGAATTCATTCAGAATAAAATTAGGGAGAAAAGTAGAGTATCTCCATGAGTCCTTTCTCCCCTTGGTACACAAAAAAGAAAAACCTCTGAGACACAGCAAGTAAGAGAAGGCTCTTTACTGACAACTGTACTCATCCCTAATGAATCAGGATGGTATCAAAATTTCATTGGGTGCTTGGGCCTTTCCAGTTTAAATTTGACACTACTGGTGCGATGACAAGTTTCGGTGTAAAAACAGTCCTTCCCATTTCATGCCTGGTAATGTAAGATACTGTGTTTTGGCTGAGTGTCCTCTTATTTAATTACTTTAAAAGATATTCTACCTCAGTTCTTCCATTAACAACAGGTAGCTCAGATCCCAGAGATTTTTGTATTACATGTGATGAACGAAATAATCCAACCAAATACAGGTGGTTTGGTTTTGTTCTGCAGTGGTGCTAGTAGTTGGCAGTTGTATTATCCCTGTTACTGTTATTGTAAGAGATGCTGATTCTGAAAGACAGATGAGGTTCAGAATTAGAAACTTGACTTACAACTATTACAAAATTAATTCTTTGAACTTGTATCTCAGTAAGTAAGGAAGAACATTGCCATTACAACCCAGAGAGAATGGTTACATAAAAATACTTGTAAATTTCAGAAGTTAAACAGTTATTTTGCCAGCTATAAGTAAGAAAATGATTGGATTTCAGAGGAAGAAAATTATCTGATAAGGTGAGTTAAGTAGAAGTTTCATTTATGGTGTAGTTAAGCTGAGGTGTCAAGATCTTTGAATGTTGTTGGAAAGGTCTGAATAGTTTTCATAGAAACCATATAATATTGGTGTGCTTTTAAAGTTCAGGCCACTGTCAATTCTTCATTTCTCTCTTTTAATGCAATATTTCAGCCTTTCAGTCTTATGACAACTGCCATCAAAACCAAAATCATTATTTAGGTCCAAACACTTGTTGGTATGGTTGTGACTGGAAGAAGAATAAAAAATAACAATTCACATCCATCACAGGTTGCCAATATGACTTGAAGGAAGAAGGGCAAAATCATGGGAGGCAAAAAAGTCCGTGAATTTTTTTCCACACGGCTCTCTACAATGGAAGTCTAACAAGCCTAACATCAATTTGCAGAATTATGCCATGGTCAGAAATACCTTGTCAGATGTGCTGATTTAGTTCTTATCTCTACATGGCTCTGCAAACCTCTAAATTATAGAGCCCTGCAAAGATTTGGACAAATTTTCACAGGGAGCTTGAAACTGGACCCAGAGCTGTGGCAGAAGAAGTGATGCTTAATTAGGTGTGACTTTGTACACCTAATTCTTCTGTGCCCTCTAACAACCAGAAATTACTCTCTAACCAATGTCTGGTAAGCCCCTTGATATCAGCTGGCTTTGGGATGCCCCAGCCATTGCTTTCTCTTTGCACTTGGGATGTCTTTCACAAGTTGTTGGGGAAGTTGTAAAGTGCTGTTACTTCTCTACACTATCTCAATACTGACCTACAAAAGAGGATGTACCAAAAACTGGCCAGATGGAATTTAGATCCATTCAGGCTACTATGATACATACATTATTTTTAACCCTAGGCACTAAAGTTAGAACACCTTTAAGATATTTTCAACCTATGCAGGATAGTTTAATAGCCATTTTAGATGATAATTACAGATATATAGTAAAGGTAAAAACACTACAAGAACAGATGTTCTGTGAATGTAAGAGACTTTTCATTCTAGTGCAATCCAGAAAAGGGTAAAAGTATGAAACTAAGAGGCAATTGGAGAAGATTGGGAAGGAAAGCAGAGACACAATCACCGATCTTTGCAGAACCTGTCAAGCAATAATTAGCAAGAGTTCAAATAACATGCTCTCCCAAATGATTTGTTTATTCATGGCCACAGAGATTTAAACTGATGCCCACAAATGCTATAATCCTTCTCAACGTGTACTTTTCAATGGTATTTTAGTACTGGCATATTTCTAATATAAGCTGACAAGTAGATTAATGTGAGACAGAACTGGAAAGAGCATCTTTCCCCTGCTGAAGAGTTCAATGCTTTTATATGTAGGTGTTTAAAGCTGAAAGGTAAAGGGTAGCTAAGGTTATTTAAGAAACCTGCTGTTTTTTTCCCCACAGGGTAGCATTCAAAGATGGCAACTAGAGCATCAGTTTCTAGTTCAAATCTTTTGGGGGGTGGCATTAGCTTGACGAACTAGAGAATAACAACAAAATAAACCTAACTTTATATGCAATATAGCAATTTAAAATTGCAAAACTCAATTTTAAAAATAAAGTGTTCTGATGCACATACCTACTGCAGTTAAAATACTAGGAGCAATTTGCCAAATATATTTGGACATTTAGATTCTATTTGACCTATTTGTTATTATTAATGCTAAAATACTTATTAAAAAAAGCCAAACAAACCACAGACACACATTCATTTCTGTGCTGGGTTTCCTACAGTTGGGAGCCCCTCTAGCTACATTTCAAAGGTGTATATGAGATTATGAGCAAACCAGGACCGCTGAGAAATATGACCTTAAATGTGCTTTTTACAAGCCCTAGTTTGAGAAATAAAGCAAGTATTCAGATTTCAAAGCAAGCAAGGACTTGAAATATTAAGAAAAAATACATTCTTTCATCCAGCTTTCACCATTATGCATTGCTCTACTGTGGTATAGTGTGTATCATTCTGAAAGGATGACTTAACAGGTATAAATCAGCAAAGCATCTCCAATTTCAATGCATAAGCATGGAGGAAGAATCTGGGAAATGTTGGTTAGATATGAGCTCTCTAAAGGGGAAAAAAGCAATAGTAAGAAATGGTCTGGACTGAACTGTAAGAGTCACCTCATGATCAGAAGATAGAAACCTCACAAAATGTTGGGATTTTTGTTTAAGGCAAGTTGCTGATCAGGGTTCATTACATGCTATAGCATCCCAAAGAGAAGGTTGTTCAAGAAGCATTTCTGTAATGGCACAGACCCATTTAAAAGGAAAAAAAAAAAAAAGAAAAAAATTAAAAAAGGCTATGCTTCTGTGGTTTAGAGTTAACTGAGCTTTCCCAGGGAGAAATTCAGAGCAGGACATTACAGAATGATAAAGACACCTAAACTCTTGGCTTATCTCCTGCAGAAACCCTAAAGGTTCATAAGAAATTAAATGTTAGATGATGCCAGTAGATCTTGGTGAAGTCTCCATCAGTGTCTTCAGTGGAGAATGACTATATCACTAACCCATTTTTGTAGTAATATCACATTTTGGGGGCAAAGGGTTGTGTGTGTTGTTGAGAAATAGAAGGCAAAGATTGTTTTCAATGGTTGCATTAATCATTAGTTTTAACTTCTCAAAGCAAAAGACTTCTTGGCTTTTAATAATAATTATAAAAAGTCTGAATTACATTTTGTCTCTTGGCTTTTTTTCCTGGTTTTTCTTAAGTCATAGTTGACTATCTAGGTTCCTTTAGAAGTAATTAAAATGCTATGAAATAAGACAATCAAACTCCTTCTATGTGGTCCTGTCACACAGTTGTGCTGATGCAGTGGGTTTGTTATTTTTATGGTCCATAGGCTCTTCTTTCTCCCTCTTGTACATCACAAAGCTGCAGAAGACCCAGGTACTTTCTATATACCTGGTGTCTTAATTAATGAGAAACCTAATTACACCGACTGCTTTGTTCATCACTTCCTTTTTTGTGACAAAATGTTCTCTCCAATACTTGCGAACCACACCAAGGTTTTCATGCTGATCCCAGTTTAGGGGATCTTTTCATAAAGGGAAGAAGCAGTAGCAGTAAACAGTGTTACAAGACTAACTACATTTACAGGAAACATTTTATAGGATTCCGTTCTAAAATTAAACTTGATTGAGGGCATTTGTGAAAGTGCTAAACAAATTGGAAGAACTTAATAGAAAATTTTAAGCACTATAAAAGGAAGAAAACAGATCTTGTACAGTTATCTTGAAAAGCCTTTTAAATAAATAACACTATGACATTTGATATAATTAGGTTCAAAACCTATCATGAAATGCTATCCATTTAAGGGTTTCTATTTAACAAACTATCAGGGCTTTGGATTAGGGAAAGAAAAGAACCCTGATGAACAATTAAACAAATGTCATCTCTTTACTCGATTCACTTTTATTTGTTTAGTGAAGAAAACATTAATGGAAATGCAGATACATTAGAACATTATGATAACTAGTACATTAATAATGCAAATAGCTTAAGAAGGTTAATTACTTCTCAAATGAGTAGTTATTGTGTAATGTTCTTCCTTTGGAAAAATACACCAAGTCATTCAAAGAAAAGCAATGCCTTTTTTTTTTCTCTCACTTCAGCTACTATTGAAATATACATAAACATTTTGACCTGTTGGGTTTGAAAACAATTATCAGTCAACAAACAGGCTGAAGTCCAACATCCAAAGATCAGGAATACATTATCAGTTAAAAATCTCTAGCCTTTATTCAGCACCAAATGCAGACGATTATTTCTGTGCAAAAGGACCATGTGACTGCTAAAATGTACCTTCCCCCAAAAGGCCAAAACATAAGCACCATATTTGAATTTCAGATGATCATTGCTGCTCTTGAAGACAATTAAACCACAATAATTGCTCCCTTGGTTTGCATGAATGCATTCTCTCAGTTGTTTTAACACTGTTTTGAGATCCAACATATGAAGTCAGCCCTCTCTGTTACATTCAGATGAATATCTGTGTTGATTTTTCTGGTTTAAACTGAAGTAGAATTGTTTGAGAACTGGGATTTGAACATCTCTAGTATTTTGGTAATTACTCATAATATGGAAAAAGTTTCAGTGTTTCCTGACACAGAGCAGAAGCCAAGTTCTGTTGCAGTGAGATCAGCATTTCAGCAACTGTCACACCGATAAGAGTCACATACATGGTGATAGAAAAAAATTCTAAAATGACAGCTTTTATTTATAACCCTGTGTATGAATAAACTTTTATTAGTAGTCACTCTGGAAATAGTCTGCAGTCCTTAATTACACTCAGTGCATAGGTATATGACTTCCATCTGTAGCATGACAACAAAAACATATCCAGAGTCCACTATATAGGTAGGTACAGCCTTGAATAAACTGTTAGAATTGTGATCTAGGAAAGTGCAAAGTATGTCCATATTTCCAGAAGCTCAAAATTTACTGGTTGGCTCTGAGCTAAAAAAACCCGAGCCTCATTTCTCAAATATATTCTTTCTTTAATATTACTTTTAGTGCTCTAACTGCACTAACCCTATGGTTAGGGAATCTGTCATACCTCTCCCTATTACCTGTACTGGATGACTTTCATTGCTTTTTCATTCTAATATTGTGCTTTATTTATCATTGGTCCCTGTGTCCACTAAACACATATCACCTTGAACCAGTTCTGACAGATAGTTCATAGTCTTATGTCCCTACACAAATTATCATTCTTGCCATATAATAATGAACCTTTTCATACATCCTCATCATGAACTTCACACACCCTTCAACAGGTTAAATTGACAGAAGAAGCCACACACTAAAGCTTATTGCAATACTTCAAAGCTGATTTTTTTTCTACTTAGGTCTGCAGCTTGCAGTTTTCCAAAGCTGCTCCTCACCAGCAGCAGGAAAGTGTTGGGTGACCCACAGCACTGTCCTCAAACTGACAACATATCAGCCAGTGTCCTCTAAAAATGCATACCTGGTTCTTTTGACCCACTACCATATATAAATATCATAAAAAACCACAACATAGACACAATGTCATCCCAGGGCACAAGCAAATGAAAGCATAACCAGGGTCTATGAGAGCATTTTCTGGAAGAGAATATATGGGGGGGGATGGAGGGGAAGGATATGGTGTTATGAGTACAGCCTGTAATTATCTGACCTCTTTCAGGTGTCAAATTGCTGTTATTCTTAAGCAGAATAAAATTCTTAGGGGTGGCACAGGCTTCCTCAGGAAACTGGAAAACACAGCCCTCCTCTTTGCAGTTCTTATTCTAAATTTAAAAAACAAACAAAAAACCAACAAAAAAAAAACAGGCAGGACAAAACAAATAATCCATACCAAATGAGGAGTTGCAGAAAGTATTCCACAAGGCCAGAAGTGTCTAGGGCCTGTTAATAAGATACAGCACACCAAAAATGCACAGATGTACCTGCAGTCCTTTGAGCACTTCCACATCCCAGGTACCAGAAATTCCTCAGGCAGTAAAACCTAATAGTCTTAACTCCAAATGATTCACCTTTGTCAAGGCTGGTGGCATTCAAGCTTGCAACACTATCTTGCCTGGAACTCCTTTCTGGCACACCTCATCCATTTACAGAGCCTGCTGGCAAGGCACAAGGTACACATGGACAGGTCTGCAAGGCCACTAATCCACTGCACATAATAAAACTCTTAAGTCAATGTAAATTAAATTAGTCATGAGGCACTTAAGATACAATATTTTGCATGAACTTCAACATTTAAAATCTGCTTCTCTGTTTTTCGTCTTATGGTGTAAAAGAAGAAACAGAATTTTTGTCTGATTCACATCTCTTCATTAAAAAAATGACTTTTTTAAAAAAAGACACTATTTTTCCCTCTCACATTGCAAGTGAAAATGGACTTGGACTGGAATTTTTATCTTTTTAAAATGCATATTTCAGTTTTAATCAAAACTTAAAGAATTTACCAGAGAATGGACTAAAATAGGAAGGTGTTCTTTCTCCACTACAGACATTGCGAGGAAATTACTCTGACTGGACACTTACCTTGGAACAACATAAAGGTGTTATCTGGGCAATTTAGTTCAAAAGTATCATAGTTACTTAAGGCATTTAAAGAATTA
Organism: Sclerurus mexicanus; assembly: GCA_013396755.1. NCBI lineage: Eukaryota > Metazoa > Chordata > Aves > Passeriformes > Furnariidae > Sclerurus > Sclerurus mexicanus. The sequence continues at coordinate 1,115,144 of VWZF01002261.1, read as the reverse complement.
ACACAAAAAATTAAAAGGTAATAAATAATGTGCTATATCATTAAGGAGTAAATTTTAATGCATTTTGCATTAGGAGAAAAGGTGCTAAATAAATTTGAGAGATTTACTACTATTATATTGGGCATATTCATAGGCTAATATGTCCAAAATTCAAGTTTTATGAGATAGCAAACTAATAAATATTTTTAAACACTTACTGCATCATAAAAAATGGAACTACCTGCAGAGTTAGCTGTTATCCATGTGACTGTGGATGGCAGAAACAGCTCTCTGAACTTTTGGCTGTGTAAACTCACGGTCTTTAAAATTCTCAGGTCAAGATCAGGGGACAGAAGGTATAGGAAGAGCTGCCATACAGGTGGAAAGGCTGGGAACCCAAGCTTTAAAGCAAGAGCGGAGCAAAGGAGACATTAGCCTTTGCTGGGCCATCTCACCACCCCTCACCTGCATCCCACCTGAGCCCTGACAGATAAACCTCACACATGGCAAAACATGCTTATAGAGAGACAGAGAGATTAGAAGGGTAAAATAACCAGAAAAGAAAACAACCAAAGACCATTGTAGGAGAGTTAAATTAATTATTTGCATTGTTTTCTCTAAAGAGGCAATTAGGAAAAGTCCCACACTAGAAACAATCTTCAGAGAAAATGAAACTGTTGAAAGTCCTACAGAAGGTACACCAAAGCAAATCAATAATTTGAACAGTAATAAATAGCCAGGATCAGGTGCTATCCACAAAACACCTCTATTGTTGATCTCTTCATCTCTTGCTCAAATCCACTTTAGCAGGAAAAAACCCTCCAATTACAAAGCTGGTCTAGGTCAAATTATTCCAGCATGGATCCACATTACTACAGACTGATATAAACCTTATTTAATTCTATGATTATCATAGAATATCAATTGCTCTGCTTATAGAAAAGGGGATCTTCTGGCAAAATGACTGGTTATAAAGAAACCAGCAAACAAGAGTAAAATATCATGTATATTAATAATGAAGAAAGGATACCAGAATGGTACAAAAATTAAAACACAGCTATTATCTCACAGAACAAGACCTATGAGCATATCCAAGACCTAACTTGAAATGATTGAGCTGCCAGCTTAAACAAAGAGATTTTTTGATGGGGTTTTTTTTCATTTAACAAATATTTGAATTCAATATTTTCTTATGAAGGACCAAAGTACAAAGGTATTTAAAAAGAGACTAAGCAAGACAAGAGGATTGGACCCCCTCACCACCATAAACACATTGCTACATGACTTCACCTGCAGCCTCACCAACTCTCTCAGTGGATCTGGCATCCACTAAGCTTCTGCTTCACAGTCAGGTATTTATACCAAAAATCTGCTACAGCTGTGTGTCCCTATGACCATTGATAAAATGGGAATCATCACAGAGTTAAAAGACAAAAAAATAAAGAGAAACTTCATTGACTTTGCATCTCCAAAGAATTTCCCTCAAGAAGATGCAGTTTCATTGATCAATTCTCTTTTTTGTGATTGAATTTTTCATCTATTATTACCATGAAAAAAATTTAAACTGGTACTCATATTTTATAATGTATTATCTCCTTCTCTTGTGAAACTTGTTCTGAATATAATTATTTATAGTATTAGCTAGATCACTAGAAAGTATTTCATGTTTTGTGGGCTACTTATAGAACAGAAGTTACAAAGGACATACTGTTTTTGGTGTGAGCACTATAAACAGTTTTCACTTAGTTTTTGCATTTAGTTCCTTGGGTTCTTGTTATTTCAGCAGGTATTTTGTCCCAGTCTTGCAAAAGGGTCGATGCTGTCATTTGTATATTTGTCTGTACTCTGACATCGTGCTCTCTCTGCCCATGCAGATCCCATTATAAGTTCAGAGGCTTAGTTTGCTTTACTCTTTTCCTTTCTGAATCTTGTCAATCTCCAGGATGATGTTCTGTGACAAATATCACCTTGTATTAACATTTTCCATGTTATTTGATGGAAAAAGCCATAAAATGAAACTACATGCTAGTTTCCAAAGGAAACTTTGAATCCACTCTCTGGATTATAATTTAGGTTACAAACTCTTAGGTTTGTAATCACTACTTTATTTGATTCAACCTCTAATAAATTTTCTGAGATTTTCTAAGCCACCAGCAGAAAGAAGCCATCCAATACTTCAGGGAAGATAACTTCTGTAAAGTGTCACAGGAACCATGGTCACACTGCTTCTTGCAGTTACTCATCAAATGTAGGATGGAGAAACCTCCCATCTAAGATAACTGTTGTCCTTTTACAGATGGTAGCCCTCTTGCAAATTAATGTTCTTACTGTAGTTCTTACTATATATTCCTAGATATTTCCATTGAAAGCTTAATTTTCCTGATTTTGCTCCCTCTATTAGTTAAGTTTGCGAGTAGTGCCACTGAAGTGACCTATTTTCCAAATACGGTCTCACACTCCAACAAACAGGTAAGAGGAGGTCTCTTGATAAGTAGTGAGCCCTTCAACTTCCACAAGACCCTTCCACCTCTCAGGTCTGAAGACAGCAGTAAATGAACAAACACTCCAATCAGAGGTGAAACTCTACACTACAAAAGGTGAAAGCTAGCTCTTAAACAATTCCAAGTAATTATAAATACTGCATTCTCTCAAGTCTGGGGTTAGATTTTGTTGTTGAGATATATATAATTACTAACATCTGCTCAGTGTTGGAAATACTCTACATGCTTGTTCAGTACCTTGAAAAACAGGGGGTTTATTCCCTTCAACACTTCAGAAAAACATACACAATAACTGTCAATATTCATCACTAACAAAACCAACAAAAATTAGCCCAGAGCATTACTGTATTTAATAGCAGCTGTTAATAAATCCACCTTCAAGGATCAGCTCCAAATTACACATTCTGATAAATTTTTCTATGATGATTTTATTTTTTTCACAGTTTTTCATTTGTTTTGTGGATCCTGAGATGTGATGCATCCTGCTTGCAAATGTGCACTTTGTGCATGTTCCTAATATTGATATATCTAAATTTGACTTTCTATGACACAAATGATTTTAGAAGACCAGTGTTTTGTGCCAAACATCTATAAAAATCCCCTTAATTTTTCATGCCATGTCATGTCCTCGTTCTTTTTTTTACAGAGAACTTCAGCCCCTGTATTTGAAAATTGAAGATAGTTTTGCAATTTGATCATAAATTATTATGGCAGAATCAAACATAACAGAGTCCATTTGTTCTTCCTAAGTCTCTCTAACTTTGAGCTATTGTTTGCTCTCTTTTTGCTGTCAAATATCTGAAAGTTCTCACAGGTTGTAAAAAAGACTAAATTTGAATGATCAGTATGTTTGCAAAGTGAAGTTTCTCTAGGTACGGGGTATTAAAACCAAACGGGAAAGATCAGATAACAATGACTCAAAAGAAAGATTTTTCTTCATCCCTTTTTTTTTTTTTTGTAGAAAAGAATGCTGTATTAGCACTCTTTTTGGAGTGAAAATTACATTTGCCTTTTCTGCAATGTAAAGTTTTCACAACATTGGATCATTTTGTTTTCATTTTAGGATTCGGTTACACACTACCACAATATAGTCTCAGCCCTTCCCTCCTTGTGCCATGCCCTATCCATGTATCAAAATCCTACCATTTTTTCAAGATGAAATGAGTTTGCAACAGTTCAGCAAGGTGGTAACCCAACTGCTCTTGTGGCAGTGCCTCTGTGAACCTTGCAGAAAGTGAGTGGCAGCAGTAGGAGCAGGCAGAGAAGGATTACACCTCTCAGGGTGTCACAGATGAAGAGTAATGTTGACGTTGTACCTTTATCTCTATGAGAATAACATGTAAATTATAATCAGATAAACATAAGCAGTAGGATTTTGTGAAACTGATAGGAAATGTGAATATGGCCCCCTCTTCCTATGACCAGCTCTCCTTTTAGGACTTGCTATTCACTATTAAACTGTTCCAAAATTAACTTCCTACATTTCAGCTTTGTAGCTTTTCAACAGAAAGAAAACAATATAGTAAGACTACAGTCTATTTTTTGGTATAGCTAAAAGGCATTTTTAATAGGTGCAAACTTTACTCATACTTTTTTTGTGGTTTTAAAATATTAAATGAAAAAAATGGTCATTATAAATATGACATGTTGGAAAGAAAATGAGTTCATAAATATTTTTACATTACTTAGTTATGGCATTCTATTTCTATTCCCCATGGAAGTTGTATTAATATTAGGCATAACTTTTAAGCCACAGAATGTATGCAGCAGAGATAAGGCTGCAATTCCATAAGCTGCTGCATAGCTATACTGTACATCACCCTGATGTATCCTAACCATTCATATCCTCCTCTTTACCACTTACTGTAAGCAAGGGCAGTTAGTTTGGCCTTACTGGAACTGGACAAGAGACCAATCTTTCATATTATAGATTAAACTGCCTTGCAATCCCGTGATAAATATGCTGCAATTTCTTTATACATTATTTATTTGGTATGTTTCCACTCACTGGATCTAAAAAAGTTGGTATTGAATTTCTAAAGTTTTATCTTAAACTTTACATACTCATACCTACCATGAGAGGAGAAATAAAACTTGAACAGTCAATCTTGGGTGAAAAAGTAAAAGCTTTTTGATTCTTGCTTTCTTATACCTGAAAAAACAAATTAAAGCAAACAATACACCATGAAGTGTTACACTTTTTCATTAACTATGAATTTTTAATAAAGAAACCTAGATTTTTTTAAAAATCTAATGACAGATTATTGTATTTTTTAAAGGAGAATTAATTTCTCAAATGGGTGGTTTATTCAGATCTGGGTTAAGTCATAGGAAGCTCAGGAACTATCAGTTAGATCAGCTATTGCCTTCATTGCTCACAGTTCAGAACAAGCTCTTCATTGCCTGAGGCTGGTCACTGAGGTTGTCATAGGATGCCATTTATAAATCTATCAGCAGAAAACACAAACTTTTGGAGTTTTTGTGCATTTATGGAATGAAAACTCATTTGAAAACTACACCAAGTTGTATAATTTTTTCCCCAGTTCTAACATTTGGATCCTGTTCTAAGCACTATTATATTTAATTAAAATTTTCCACTGATTTCAGTGAGATTGTATCAAGTCAAAACCAGTTACCATTAAAAGCGTGAAGGCTCAGAAGAGGCAAAAGGAGGGAGTCACGAGTATTTTCAAAGTGACTTAAAAAAAAAAAAATCTCAATTAGGCAGTTGTATTTATCCATTCCAATCCCCAGCTCACCAGGTAATTTTAGTTTATCAGCTGCAGCATACAGAAATGTATGCCTGCATTTTAATCAGCACAATCCACTCCTCATTTCATTCACACTTTCTAATAACAGGTGTACTCATCCTCTTAGCATATACGTTTGGCAAGAACAGAATGCAGCTTTGGGGGAGTAGAAATTACAGAGGAGCTTGAAGGTTTGTATTTTATAAAGGCTATGTGCTTGTGGTCTTATACCCATTGAGCCTGCTTTTTAACTGAGCCTGCGAGCGGCACTATTGGAACCAAGGGCCAGTTAGCAAGTCTATTGTAAAATATGCTTTTGAGAGTCTACATGTAAGAATTCACCCTGGGATGAAATTTGGCATCAAAGGCCCTGGCATAAAGCACTCTTAAAATGACACTAGCGCAGAAGAAAATAATTTCAGATCTAATTCAATATTTCAATGGGGAACTTCAGTAAGTGTTCAAATCTGCTAAAAATCTGGCTTTTATGATATTGTCTCCAGGAAGGTGTCTGATAGAAAAGTTTCAGTGCCAAGCAAAAACAGAATTATCCTCCATTTAGAAGGAAGTAAATAGATCATTTGTCTCTGACCTCCAAAGAGGAAGGACTATTCTATCCACACGCTGGTGAAATGTAATAAAAAGAACAATACTCTTGGGATCCATTCTACCAACAAAAAGCCACTGAGCACACTAACAGCATAGATTATCAAGGTAGTTGCATGAAAAATGAAAAATTTAAAGGATTGCTGGGAATGGGACTCTGGCCAGTAAGAAAAAAGGCTTACAGACTAGCTAGGGGCAGTGAGTATAATTTAATATATTTCTGTCAGAAAATAAATAAGAAAATACTCATCTGCAATTACAGAAGATGTCATCCCTTTTGAACTACAGTTTGCAGAATCTATTTGTTAATACTACTGTGTTTTCTCCTCATCTCCACCCCTATACCAGCACAAAGCCTGTGCTCTACACTGGCATTAATAACAAATATACTGAGAAGTTCAGGAAAGATTAATACACGTTGAAGCAGCATAATATTTCAGATTTCCATTACACTGCACATTATTTGCAAGTTCATTCAGAAAGATATTGATAAGTATTTGGAATTTTGAAATCAATGAGGCTTTTTCATAGCACTGTGCAAGAGCGTAACGATTTTGCTCCAGGAAAGTCCTGGTGGCTGCACCTTCCACGGTTTCCCTGCCCTTGGAAAATTATCTTTATTGAGCTGTTGCTTAGTTCAGTTCATTTGTCTGCCTTAGCTCCATGGATGTAGCACAGGCCCTACTTCTCCCACATGTGTGGACAGCTGAAACAAATTTTCCTAAGGACAGTGGCCGTCTTTGTGGCAGTCTGTTGGGTCTGACTTTTCCCTGGGGATTATTAGAAAGACAACTGATCCTTATGAAACGTGAGATGCTCACCTGAGCTCCACCTCTCCATCCCACCATGAGGATTAGGGCACTGTTTGGACATCTGTTCACCAGACCTAACACAAGGTCCTGTTGTGCACTCCAGAGTGTGCTCTATAGGACTGCATCTCATGTTTGGTGTTGGTAGCAGGGTATGGTCCTACCTCAAACCCTTCTTTTGTTTTGTTAGAAAAAAAATTTCTGGCTGAAGAGATCCTAGCTGCTGATATCAGTAAGGGCCTGCCTGTGCAGGGTGAATTGTCCTCGCATATTTATATAACTAGAAAAGATTCGGCTGATTTCTCTTAGAAGAGCCTACCTAGACCCACATTATAACACATTATGCTGCATGAGCTAATTTAGAGCTTTCATATCCTGTTTGCTAACACGACACTGTGTGTTCCTTAGTCCATGCTAATTCATCCTGTGGTAGGTGCTTCACTGTGTGAGCTGTGCTTTAGCAAGTCATTATTCAGCATTAAAGTTTTCTCACAGTTATAACAAAAAGATAAAACATATAAGCTCCACTGTGAGGCACTAATATATTAAATTAATGTCTCAAATTAAGAATACCATCAAACATTGGTGTTGTATCAAAATGCGTAATATATGTAGTCCAGTTGCCATGGATATGGCAAAGCTTCCAGAGTGAATTTGTAGTAATGACAACTTGAGAATCTAAGTGCTTCCAAGTAGGCTATAAAGCTGCATAAACAGGGAGAAAAATGGCAATTGCTATTCTTGATACAAGTTAGATATCTGATATTCTGAGCAGGTGTTTCAAGAAGAAAACAAGCATTAGCAGCTTCTTACAAGTACCTCTGGTATATTTTGTTTAGAGAGGCCTCAGATTTTGCAGTGAGAAGTATAGCTCATATTACTTTGAATGGAATTTAAGGTGTTCAATAAATATAAGGTCTGCTTTTTGCAATTTCCTTTGCTTTACGTAAGCACTTTTCTGCATTAGGGATGAAAGGAGGCATCAAAAAACTGCTTACCTGCAGTCTGAGGAAAAAACTTAGTAGCTCATGAGGCTTAAGACATCCCATTTCATCCTGGCAGCAGGTGTAATATCCTACCTACGCTGTGTTCCACTTTGACCCAAAAATCAACTTAGTCCTTTTAGAGGAAGAAATTCATGTGTTCTGTAAGGCTGTTGTCTTTTGTGGATCAGACTGAAAATGTTGATTGCAATCAGTGATAATAAGGGTGAATTTTTGAGAGGCTAACACCGCATTTTTCTGTTCTCACTGGCTGAAGCTTTCCTCATGTCCATTCATCCATATTTTGTATCTTTGTGAACCAAGTGCCATATGAGCAACTTTTAGTACAAATTACACCTAAGTCCACTGAATTTGCTAGACCCATATAACAAGATCGCTGACATGAGTGGGGAACTGATCCCCCCAAAGTCTTCGAATTTTATCAACAGTGATTCTCTTTTCTTTTCTGTCACCAGAAAAGAGTGTAAAAAAAAAAAAAAAACAGAGGGGAAAAGGAGGAAATGAAAATGAAGTCTCTCACTCTCAATACCCACCGTTTGGTCTTATATTATGAAAAATACAGTGATATTCTCTTTATGACAGAGAATCTTATAGGGGACAGTTTAGATTGCCACACCATCCAAAATATGCAGTAATCAAAAGGCTGAATTGGTGATGGACATTTTAATGGGCAAAGAGTTGTTGCAATTATTCTTTATCTATGAGTGCATTATTATAAGAGGTAAATATGAGTGAAAAAAGTATAATAGGTTAGCGAATTCCTGCTTTCCTCTAGTAAAAGACTTCCAAAATAACTAGTTTCATTATTATTAATAATTATTTAAAGTTGTAGTATATTAGTATCATTTCAGTGATACTTGAGGAAGTGTGGAATGAAGAAGACTCATTGTCACCCTGTAACTTTGAGTGAAAGGAGGTTTAACCTTAAAGGGTTTTGAAAAGCATTGGCCTTACAGTACCAGAGGTTTGAATTCAATGTAATTTTTTTTTTTGAGGGGAAAGAAAATCTATTAATCTGCATCTATTCTAGAATTAAAAATACATTATATCTTTTGTAGAGTCTGTGTTCCTGTAATTTCTGTGAGAGAAAAAGCAATCCACAGCTTTATGAATGAGTTATTGCACATGCCTGTTGTGAAAGCAGTTGATACTGAGATCTGAGACACGTTTGTTTTGGGAGAGCACAATTACAGGAAGCAAATCAGAAATGAAACACTAAAACATCTTATTTCTCCAGAGAAAGTCCATTTGGAAGCAAACCTTTCCAAAATCAGTTCATGTCAGCATTAACCAAAATAATCTGTGTGTTTTATCAGTAACATATATGTAGTCCATGGGGATTTTTCCAGCTACATATGGGGTTTTTCCCCCTGCATGTGTCAGATAAATCAAAGAGCCGAATGAAAATCTAGTACTCAGGAACACTATGTATTATGTTATGTCACACACCCTGGAGGGTTTCAGGTTTGTAATGAAATGAATAAATTACAAGGAGTCTGAGATCCTGAAAGTTCTACCTGTCCTTTAGGATGAGCATGTCATGATAAATTCCATTTAATTACACTGGGCACAAGTTAACAAAAAAAAAAAAAAAAAGATAAAAAACAAAATTCAAGCATTATCTTTTTGTCTGAGGCTCCATGTGTGTAAAAGTGAATTGACCTCATTTGCTGATGCATTACATTACAGCTCCACAGAAGTGATATTCAAATGGATTCCAACTAGCAGAAAACTAGAGCAATAGTGTTTAACTAGGCCTGTACCTCAGTATTTAAAAACAGGGTACATGGACACAGATATCTAAGTGTTGATTATTATAGTAATGTAAGCTCAAACAATTGCCAAGCGTTTTTGCTCCTGCCTGAATAGCGTTCTCCTACAGAAAGAAAAACATTCAGCAGTTACCCACAATCTGTATTTTGAAATGCTAAAACAATTAGCACAGCAAGGTAATGCACACAATAACCAGTTTGTTTCCACATGTTGAAATTCCCATAAAGTAGACAGCACTTATAACTCCCTTCTTTTCTTACAGTAGTAATTCAAAGCAAATGCCAAGAAAAGATATGGTAGAGCTTGTTTTAATTTAACCCGAGGCTCAAAATGGAGTTACTTCATGGACTTAAATTAATTTCTTGCCAATTAACATCTGTGTTTAGGAAAAAGTTGTTAGCTTTTCCAAACGTGGCTTTATTCAAAGTTTTATGTCAAGGATGTGAGAAGTTACCCCATACCTCCTTTTGAAATAGTGGTATGGCTGTTTGTAGCTTAACAAAGGGGCAAAGACAGATACAAGACACATGCTGTAATATAAACTCTTCATAGTGTTATGGGATACTAAAATATCACCAGCCTATTCTTAACAGGAAAATTAGTCCACGTCATCTTCAGCACCATTTCTCAGCAACCATGTAACGTCAAAGACCAACCACTGAGAGCTTTTTAATAAACACTAAAAAGAAAATCAGCTCACAACAGACTGACGTGTGTAGGAACCTGCCATCCACACCACCCACAGTGACTGAAGGGAAGGATCTTCCAGGCCCCTTATATTTAGATATAATAAGATTCCACTAAAATCAGCTCCCACTAAAATCAGCAGTGAAATACCAACTGACTTCAGTGAAAGCCAGTTAAAGACATCAGATTTTTCTGCTGTCTTTGTGTCCTATCCTAATAAAAATGAGGACTTTGGGGGAAATTACTCTTCGCTGTGGGGTAAAAAAGTATGCTATTGTAAAACCACTGCTTACAGGAACTGGAGTTTTTCCACTGAGGAAGAAAGGAACTGAAAGGATCAGGAAAAAAATTGTGAATCTCTATGGTTTCAGCTTGCCCAGCTTGATTGCAGAGCCATCTTCTGGCTGCAAATAATCATTTCATACTTGCTAAAAGTGTGTGTGTGTGTGTGTGTGTGTGTGTGTGTGTATGCGCGCGCGCGTGTGTGTGTGCATATTCTCCTTTAGCTATGCATTTGGATGTGTTTCAATTCCTTGCTTTTAGCCACTTTAGAAAAATGTCACAGAAAAAAACACTGCAGGTTCTGCTTTGTTCTGAATCCAAATAGCCCAGTGACACATTTGGATATTAAACAAAGTCTGCTTTGGGCTCTTAGGACCATTTATGATTGTATGAGAAACTAAAACTGCAAACACGAACCCTGAGAAGTGGTGAAACCAGAATGACAAGAGTCAATAGAAATAGGATGGGGACAGTTCTGGGTAGATCCTGTGAACAGTCTCTTTCCACAATGCATCTTCCCTGCTGATTTAACTTCTAATAGCATTGCTTTCTGAAACACAGAACCACCTCATTAATTTCCTTTTTCTTGATTTCTGAGCATTTTCTGCTTTGGGTTGATTGCTGTAAGTTTTAGCTAATACAGCATGACGTTTTGAACTGATTAGAGTGTCAGAGGTGTCTGCCAAATGATTATAGCCCAGATAGAAAACTAATCATACAGCATCTCAAGCAGAGCAGGAGTGTTATAAAGTCAGTCCAGTTCGCAATAAGTTTTCCTTATAGTTGTGTGGTTAGAGATGGCTGATCTGACCCCAATATAGGTCTCGCCTCATGTGTTTCAGACAGGCCAAGGATGACAAGGCACAGAGCTAACAGGTTCTCAACTGGACCATTATGAGAGGGAAATATCAGTACAAAAATGTTAGAGCGAAGAGCCTCTCTGTTTTCCATTTTGAAATGAAGAGGCTTCTACAAATTTGAAGCTGCAAGAGCAAGAGATTGATCCCCATCCCAGAACATCAGAGATCCAGTGGCTGTGGCTCACTATGGCTCAGAGGAAGGCAGGAGCCCTTCACACTGGCAGTTTAAGATGTGCCTTCCACATTCCAGGTAACTGCTGTAATCACAGACCACCTCATTTATCTTGGAGCTCTTCCAGGCTCTATAAGCAATTTCACTCCCATTAGAGCAATGATGTGAGCCTCCATCTGCCACCTACAAGTCAGGTAAGTTTCCACAAGGCCCTAAAATTCTTCCTTTTTTTTTGGTTCAGAATATAGGAGGTTTTATAGAAACTTAAACAGCTCCAACACAAGTGCAAGGACAAGATGAACTCTTCAGCCTCTAGACAGTAGATTAGAGCTTTTCTATACATATATGCCAAGTAATACACAAGCCACTTGGCATGTAAACCTCATTCTCCCAAGCAGAAATTGACATTTCAGCAGTGGCTAAAGGCATTCGTTATTAAAATCAACATTTTGTCGCAAAATTCTTCTGTGTTGGTAAGCTGGCAAGAAAATATTTAGTCCTGAAATTTGGGACTCCTTGTAGATGAGACCAGCTGATGTGGCACAAGACAAGGCAAATGTGTATAGTAAGGCATCCTCCTCGCTCTTGGCACAGAATCCTTCAGGTTCTGAGGCTGATCCTGAGGCAGTTCATAACATAAATGCTGCTTCCTTAGCAACTCTGGAGCCATGTGGGAATCAAAGTTATTAAAGCCTGAATTTTATGAAAGACTTAAATCTTACATTCAATAGTACCTAAGCCAGGTGCTATTGAACTCAATGGTGAAATTCACTCCAATTTAGCAAGGTTAAATTCTAGCAGCCATAAAACATACATTTGTTGCATTTGAAGTGTTCTTGTTCCTTACCTTGTATGTTTGTAAGGAAGAAAATATACTTAATTTTTTTTAATATATATTTTTGGTCTTGTCATAATTATTTTTGGTTTTAAATTTCTATATTGTTTTGATGTTTAGCTGCTGCTGTGACACAGGCTCACAAACATGCTTTTATGTTCACAGAAGCACTGTTGAACTATTTAGTTCTCATTACAGTGATTGCTGCTGAATAGAGGACTTTTGAAGTATCACTTTAAGTATGTTTGATATTTTTAAAATAAGTCCTGTATGTGTTATCTTCATAGTAGAGACTTTCAAATTATTTCCTGAGAATAATTAAAACAAATTATTTATAACTTTAAAAAAAAATAAAAACAACCAAGTCCTTTTAGGCCTTTTAGATCAGTACCTAACAGAAATTATGTGTTCTCTGAATGTGTCCTTCATATTGCTTGCTCTTAGAGAGCAAAGAACCTATTACTTATGAGTAAAACTGAGATTTTGTTAGAAACTTTTGTTTAATTTCCCCTCTGCAAAAACACTTCAGGTTGTCTACCACAATTAGAACTAGGTAACAGTATGACTGGGTGCCGGTGGAAACCAGGATGCTCTCTGTCAGTTCAGGTAGGACTGGCTGGTTGGTCCGTGAGTCTCCCACACTCAACACCTTTCCCATCCCTCAGAAGCTTCCTTGAGGGACCAGCAGTGTGTGAGTCAGCCCTGCTGCTGGTGACAGGGAATGTAACTTGGAGACCCTCGCAGGAGTGGCGTTTTTGCATCTGCTTTGGTATTTCTAAGGCTGGCTGCAGGTGTTCTGAGACCAGCTTTTCATGGCTTGCACGCCTGGTCCTCCTGTGTGCCCTCTCACTGCCACAGCACTTGGATCGCAGATGGGAGCAGAGTCAGAACAGTTCCCAAACTACTGTTTTATTTCTACATAAGAATTCCTTGAATGCATAGAGAAACATTAAATGTATGTAATTTTTTATACAGATATATACGTACATACAACATATGTGCATGTGCAGGGTTTATAGATGTACAGCAGCCCTGCTTTCATTTAGAGAAAGGTTTTTCCCAAGTTCTAGTTGCACAAAAGTCATAGAAAAGCTCAATTAAAATGAGTGGGGAAATGTTGAGATGCTGAATGTAAGCTTTTCCTTCTTTTCCTGTCAAACCCACTGGACACTACAGTACTGAAAAAAACCCACTTCAAAGCAACATTTTGGATGCTCAGTTCATGCTCATCTATAGCTGTTTTTAAAGGACTCATTATCAGTAGTGGTTTAGCTTCTCATCTTTTTTAGTTAGTTTTCCTGAAACTTTAAGTAAAAAATAATAGAAAAAAGGAGAACAAAAAATAAAATAAAATAATAAAAAACAAACACCAGACAAAAAAGAAATAAGAGATTCTCGGCTGTTAATAACAGATATGCAAAAAAAATTCTACACTTGTAAGTGTAAATGGTAAAGAAAGAAAATAAAATCAAAAGCATCTTTATAATTAAGAAATTGATGGCTTTGTTTAGCATTTTTATATAAAAGCAGTGTTTCCACACACTTCTTATCAGTTATCAGAGTCTTTATTTACAATCAGAGTATTATTGCAAATTGAAACAATCAATATTTATAATATTAATTTTATTTTAGGCTAGCTTGATTATTAATTTGAGTTTATTTTTCTTTTTCTCAGAAGAGGTTGATCCTCTCTCATTTTTACTTGGAGTATTGGAGAAGTAGAATCAGAATGGATGACTCTATGAGAATCTATGAGACAGATGAGTGAATTAGACAGAATAATTTGTCAAGGCACAGATTTATAAAATATCACATCTTCCAGGGAATGATATACAAATTATTGTAAGTTATAGTGGCCTGAGAGAATATACTTCATGACTTTTTCTCTGATGTGATTTGTGGTGTGATGTGATTTGAAAAGAAAACAAATTATCGGAAAAACAACTCTGATCGGGGGCATGTTTTTGATTACCAGGTGCCTTATTCATTTAAGCAATTGTCTTCTGACATGTTTTTACAGGAATGAGAACTTGAGGAAATGGAGTTACAGAAGAAAGGTCTGATAAAAGGAGGTGTAAGGAAAGCACTGCAATATCCCTTGTTCATGGGAACAAGGAGCCATAGAAAGAACCTGCATTTGGAGCTATTTGCTATGGACTTGTGAGCACAAATTGCTACTGGCAATGTGCCGTGCAAATGCTTATTTTATGCAGTGCTCCAAAACTAGAAACTGGATGTTTCCTCCATGGATATGTCCACAAACTAACCTTTGTCAGAGTCTTTGGCACTGATTTCTAAATACCTTGCATGTCTTAGGCTTTTTCAGAGGAAGACATTTGACAAACAATAGCAAACCTTTTGTCCCCTAACCTGACACCTCAAAGCACCTGTCTAGAACCATAAATTTTCAGTAACACATATAATCAAAACTCAGGTCCAATTACAGTGAAAACATGCAGAAATCAAAGATGTTGTAGGAATAGAAGAAAAAACAGTAAAGGATTTACCAGTTTGCACAAAGGTGTAAGTTACTTGTTTTGAAATACACCAATATGAATCTTCAGAAAAGCTTAGTTCCTCCTACTATCAGCACACCAATATATGGCTCTTGTGGACCCAGATCAGCAAGGAGCAAAGAAGTTCTTTTTTTTTTCTTTTAAAGAAGGGGCTATAAAATGCTGCAACACTAAAAGCAAAGTTTAAAAACACCGGGTCCAACCAAATAGTTTTCCAGAAAGACAGAAGTGAAATACCTTAGATAACTGTCTGTGTTGATTCTTGTGCAGGAAATCAATGTTAACTCAACACAAAAGAAAAATCTCTTAAAGTTATCCTCGCTTGGGAAAACCTCCTTACAAAAGTACTATAAGTTTGCATATATATTCAATATTATATTTAATTTGACTTCAAGCCAACATTCCAACTGAAGCATATGTTTAAATGTCTTGTGTCAATATAGATGGACTTAAATATATGCTTGACTGCTTTCTTGAAATGGAATTTATGCCACAGCTTATGCCTTAGATTGTTACATTGAAACAAGTTTCTAATTATAATCTATTACCATTTCTGTTGTCTATTTTCCTGCTCCATTTAATCAGTCTGGAACGAAAGCCATTCTGGTAATTTCATCTTTTGTTGTAGATGGATGGGAATTAGAACTGAGGCTGTAAGCAGCTGTACATTGGGGAAATCAGGATTCAGATCCAGGAGTATTTAATCTATGTCTTTCAGATTTTTGTCACCTCTTGTGATGTCTGTGTGGGTTCCAACAATTACATAATCATCAAATCATACTGGTCACTTCTGGATGCTGTCATCCTCATTCCCTAGCTTTTGCTTTTACAACACTGCAGCCCTCATATGATGTTGTTTCTCTCTTTTTCTGCTTGCTTAATTATGTTTTTGCCTGTAGATATTTACCAGAATATCATTAGAGCCTTCTTTCTACTTTGGTTTTAACCAGCCAGGTTATTTACAGTGAACTATTAATGCAAAGAAGAGAAAGGAAATTACACTGCACAGATGACAAACTTGAAATGAGAGACTGGGAATAAACAATGCATTCAAATAAAAGTCTTAGCCATTTCTATTTAATACACAATGAGTTAAGGGCACTGGGTAAATTCCATCATCTAATTAGGAAGCATTACGTGATCTTCCTCATTAATCAACTCTTTAGTGATTTTCTATTAAATTAGTATTGAATTTTATATAAAAGCAGTCTTTTTTTTTAAATTTTTCACACCTGCCTTCACAGTGAACAAGATGATTCATCTGCTCATTGCCTGTATGTCCAAACTTATGCACATACTTATTTTTTCACAGCTGAGTAATTCAAAGCAAACAGGTTAAAGGAGGTGGATCCTGAGCCTGGCCATGTCACAGAAGCCACAGCATGACACAAAGCGTGTATCCTTTTCCAAACATAGCCATAGGATTCTGAATCTGGTTCCAAGAGGAAAACAAGTCAAGTTGAAACAATTCTTTGCTCAGCTCACTGAGTCAGAGGAGTGGAGGGGATGAGGTGTGATTATCTGAAAGAATCATCTGTACCTGGATTTGACTGAAGATGATCCCCCGCTTGCTCCTCAGGAAGTGTTAGGCAGAGGTTAGGCACAAACAAATATGTGTTTATAAGTTTAGAGAGAAGTAAATTCTCTACTCATTTCTGAATAGAAATTTTTAAAGTTTACTTCAGTTATCCATGTTCATGCAATTTTATTCCAAACTGTACAGTCCCATTTAAGCCAGATCCTTTAGGCAAGTGAATACTGCCACAGATCACTGCAGTTCATGTGCTTACACACATGGCTAAATAGTCCAGCAAATCAGCCTTCAGTATCAGTAAATGCCTTTTATCTCCCCCTCATAGTTCCCATATACTGGAAAAAGCTACTTTATTGGAACCAGATCTAAAAATCACTGAGTTAGTCAGAGATTCTGACTAAATGGATTTCTGTGGCAAATTGCAGTTCCATCAACTCCTTGTATCAGATGGTTGTTATTTACCTCTGAATCTTAAAAATTCCTGTTAGAAAAATATCCAAATATTTTGCTTAACTTTCTTATTTTGACTCATTGCATTATGTGTTTTCTTTCAGGTATCCATCAACAACATTTTAATAGAAAAACAATAAAACATTATTTAATGCTACAATTTAATAAACATGATATGATTTAATAATATGCTATTTTTTATCAATACTGCATAGGAATAATTGATTTTCATCTTTTTCTGTTCTACACAGACCTGTCTAGATTCTCACCAAACGTCAGTCTGATTTCACTTATGCAAGTCCCTGTATTTGGACTGGCAGAGAAACTGTCATTTCAACATAAGTTCCCATCTAGATTGCAATGATAATTTTAATGATTAATATTTGAGAGCAATGAAAATTCAGAATAAACATTTAATAGAGATGTCAATACAATTTTTTAACACTGAGGAGTTTTATATGGAACAGGCTTTTTCTAGGGGCTTTTAGTAAACTGGCCTTTCTAGTTTGGTAAGGAGGAAAGGAATTAACACCACCTCCCATACACTGGATAATGTGTTTGTTACAGTTCGGATTTTCTAGCATCTACAAAACCATTTTACTGCCCGAATCCAATTAACTTTGTCAATAAAATGAACTGAGACAAGAGAATCATGGAAGGGGCATCCAGCCCAAAGGTCACCACTCAATGCGTTTTCCACAGGAAAAGGTTCACATTAGAGCTCCTTATGCAACTGGAAGGAGCAGCCAGCATTACACCTGCAAATGTGTGCAATCCACAAATGCTGAATGAAGGGAATCAACCAGGGCATCAGATGCTCAAATACTAATTTGCTATTGAGGTGAAAACAAAGACCCTCATAACAAAAGTAAATGGCATTCGGTGTTTGGAACAGGCAAGGACTGTGTAGCACATCCCGGGAGCAGAATGTGTGCCTGAGTGTTGCTCTGTCCTGGATGCTTTAAAAGCCCGTGAGCAACAGACTGTTGTTCAATAATCAGAACAGTGACACAGCAGAAAGCACAGGCCCCAGGCGAGCAGGGTGGAGTTAACCCTGAATGCAGGAGCACAAATGAAAAGGTACAATTGCTGTGTGGCTGGGGTGAGGCTACTGAGATAACCAGAGAACACTTCAATGTCAGGCACTTGAGAGATGGCCTCAAACAGCTATCACTACCTCAGGGAGCGCTTCCTTCATGGTAGGAAGTGTTTTGAAATACCTGTAGCTTCTTGTGAAATTTATTAGCTCAGCCATTCTATTATCCTGAACAAAGTCCTAAAGCATTAAGAGCCCCAACAGCAGCAGCAATGAACATCTTCTCCTCCCTCTCTTCCCATGGCTCACATCGGCTCTCTCATTAACACAGTCATATATTTGTATTTTCAAACAAAATACTGGAAGAATAGATTTGTGTACATATATACAGAAAATGCAACATTAACATACCACTGGGATCCAAAAATACAAGTCTGAAACTGAAGGGGAGTGGCTTCTCTGCACTGCCATGTCCCTGGAATTTTAAGCTAATGAGAGAAGCTTCAGTGCTCTTTATTGTAAGCTGATACCTGACCCAGTAGATTTGAATGAATCTGATGCAAGAGGGGTCAGATTTAGGGCTCTGAACTCAATGCAATCTATTGGATAGCAAAATCAACATAAATCTGTGGAAACATGATCAACAACTTACAGAAATACATATTTTCCTTTAATGAAAGGAGTGCATACAATAGCTTTAATTTGCATTTTACTTGAGCCAAATTCATTTGTGCCAACAGTATGGAGAATTGCTTTCATTTAAGTCTTGCTGCAGTAAAAGCACATTCATTTTTTTTCCCAAAAGAAGTTTTTTCACCCCTAACAAGCCAGTAATTTTAGAAAAAAACCTGCAGCTTGTCAGTTTGACATTGTTTAATTTGCAACAAACTGTAAACAGAGTATAGAAAATGGAAACTCTGATAGAGACAGGCAGAGACAAACCATATTTTTTTGTCGCTAGAAAAATCTGTGGCAAGAAAAGTGAATCACGTATATATGCATTTGAAAATGTGATATAACGTTAGCTTTAATTACTTATGTGTGAAGCATCCTATTAGAAGGTATGCACCTAAAATAAATAAATGTTAGTTGAGCTAATTGCAGTCTAAATTCTAGTCAGCGAGTGAGTATTTTGCACCCATTCATGCTTCCAGTTTATATACTTATGAAAGTGTATAATGCTCTCGTTTGCTTAAATGTCAAATGACAGAATGGTCTTGATAAATACCGTTTAAAAACAAGAAATACTCAGAACCCCCCAAGTGTAGCTCAACAGTTTTTTTGAATCGAAATGTCTAAGCCAATATGTAGGAGGAAAGCTTCATCTAGTTTACATTTCCGCTGAGGAGCTGGTTCTAAATTTTATGCAAATGCACTTATACGTGTTAGTGTTTCTTATTAACCATAACATTTATTATAGCACCCAGTCCTTCCAATTACCCTGTTTCAAATGACTAGTTAACCAAAGCTAGCCAGGAGGGAAGTTGTGTACCCGAATTCCCTAAGGCAAGCAGTTTGCTGGATGAGGACCACTCCTATTTATCCTAAAGTCTTAATATTTCCATGTGTTTTAAACATTAGCTTTCTCTGCTTGAGCTTGCTTTGACAAGCATATAATATGTGTGAGAATGATGTGAATACAATACTTGAGGCCACTGAAAGGCTTAGGAAAAAAATTTGTACTACCAAAATTATTTCAGTAACAGAGTCCTGATCATGAATACAAATAAACTGTAACAGATCCCCCAAGCAATTGTATGCAGAAGTGTACATTTAAATATTTCATTATTCATATCCAAAGTATTAATAATAAAGATCCTGAGATACAATTTGTCATAAGATAAAATCATGAAGTGGATCTTTGGTCTTTTCCAATCCTCAGACTTAGAAGGAATTTTGAGTGGCATCGGAGGATGATACTGAGGCCTCATGATGATACTGAGGTTTTAAAGAAGCGAGGTAAACAAATGTAACAATAAGACATTCAAAGAGGTAATGGTAACACCTCTGCTGGAACCTCATTCAGAATCCTATAACACTATGGGATATACCACAAATATGCATCCAAAGTCTACACTGTTCATATTCCTTCATAATCTGACACCTGGGTTTTGTTTTTCATCTTGCCTTTGCTTCACCTCCATTTACCCTCACTGAGAGGGTTTTGTGATGTCGAGTTGCTAACACACAATTTCAGTTGCATGGGCTAGATATAAACTGTCCTGTCATTCATATTTCTCTTTCCCATTCAGTTTGAATTTTACCTGGCAACTTTTCCACTGTTGAAAATAAACCATTTATGGCAAAGAGAAATAGAAATGTAGTTAATGTGGAAAGCGTAACAGAGTCCTTGCATAAGTCACTGTTGTCCCAATCTTCAAGTAAATTAACAAGTTTAAGTGTGTTGAATCAGGCAATGCCTCAACACATGGTTAAGTCAGGCTTAAATAAGTGTTATGATAACTGTTTTCTAATTGGAGCCATTAAGAATAAATAAAACCAAAGGTAATAGACAAGAGAAGAATGTACTGAGGGAAAGCAAATTGGGGAGAGAGAACTTATTAATAATATACTGAAAACTGAAGAAAAAGGTTTCTTGAACAGAAACAGTGAATATTAAGAATAAAACAAAGAAGCAAAAAGAAATGAAAAGTACGTTGGTGAGGTAGACCACAAGGAATCAAGCTTTAAAAATGGATAAATTGCAGAGCAGAATCAAAATCAAACCATACTTTTGCAATTACTGTCAGTTTTTATTTAATCCAACCAATTATCTAAAATGTGATTCAAGAACACTTGACTTCAGTGAATTGCCTTCTATAACACTTTTATATGTATGATTCTCAAAAGTCAAGTGTGCATTGATTGCATTTCAGACAGCCAGTTAAATTTTCAAAACAGCAGAGAGGTAAAAATCCCCACAGATTTAAAATACCCATTTAGCAGATTTAAAATATTCATTTACCTGGGGCTTGGGTGTTTCCACATGCTCTGCTCTTGCCAGGCATCCCCTTGCTCAAGGCTGCACGCACCACTTATTCCAGCTACAACTCAGGCCAGCAGTGTGTGGCATGGGTCAGCCTGCGCAGCTGAGCTGGACGAGCCCAAGATCAACTCCTCTGCTGATAAAAGTCATCATGAAGAGAGCTGGAAGCAAAGCCTGGCCCAAACTTTCTGTTGTGAGCAGCTTTTAAGCTACACTGCACCACTGGTCTGTTTCTGAACCTGATCTCCCACTCTAACCTTGATCCTGACCCAGGCTTGCCACACCTGCTGGCTCCTTCCTAGAGAGGCCACAACTCCCACCTGTCATACATTCACGTTTGGTTCCTGGCTCCCCATCCCTTGCAGAGTAGCCAACCTTGCTGCACCCTGTCAGCAGCGGTATGTAATGTGAGTTTCAGCAGCAGACCTGTACAAACACATCTTCTGGAGCCCAAATCTGCATAAAAACACTGTGTGCAATTCTGATGTCCTGCAAAGCTTCTGGGGCAATGTTAGTCCATAGGTCCTGATTGCCATTAACCCTGGTCTGATCCTCTTCTGACCTTGCAGGCACAAACAATCACCTTGGCTACCTCAACAAGGGCAACAGCCAGAGTCACACTCGTGAATTAGTCTCCCTTTTTGGCCAGGTCACCCACTGGAGACTTTGTGAGGTGAATACTCATTCTGACATACTGCTGTTTTGATGGCAGTTTTAAAATGTCACCAGATCAAGGCATGAACTTATCATCAGGGAGCTCCCTGCCGTCTGGTTCTGTGAGTGCTTGCAGTGGGGCAGAAACATTTTTCTGTTGCTGAGAGGGGAACTACATAACCATCAGACTTCTGAGCTGTGGCAGCAATTTCCCATCTCATAGGGTCCTAACAGACTGAAGAAAAAAGTATCTGTTGTGGATAAAATATTGACATAATGGCCAAGTCCTTGTGAGTGGAAATCTGAATATTAAACTGGGAGACACTCTAGCAGTGGAAAATTTCTGTTGTTATGTCAGAAAGAGAAAGATTTCCTTCATCCTCAGAGTTTTAGTAGGAAGAGTTTAGAATAATTACCTGTTTCCCTAAAGACCAGCTTTCGATTGTCGTTGGGAAGCTATTCATGCAAATTTGGTTGTGCTTTCCTTCCAGCTCAGTTTGCTTCTGAAGCCACTGCAGGTGGCAAGTCTTTGTGTCCTTTGATGAGAGACTAGACAGTGGTAGGTGTCCTGTGGCTGCCACTTGTAGGAAGCGGCACAAAATCAACGAGCAACCTGCATCTGTTGTGCGGAGTGTTTGAAGATCGGCTGCCAGCAGATGCATTTTGATCAGAGACAATGAGGGAGCACTTCCTAAGGCATTTTTCTTTGGGGATCTGTGAAGGAAATTGTCAGACATGGATGGATTTCCTACAAAGCTGTTTTTGCTTCTTTCCTCCCTCCCCGGTAACTGGCAGTCCTGCAGGGAACCCCAGGGGTGGGAACGGAACGTGCATGTAATCAGTTCTGTACATAATCGATAGACGCACCGTATCAGGAAATTAAACTAATATTTCTAGCAAGGCAAATGACAACACAAATTCAGTATTTGTTTTTGAAAGATTGATGTGAACTTCAATAAGATAGCAACGAGGATTTTTCATAGTGACTTTAGACCCCTCAAGTTTTGAGGGCCAGATTTCCAAAGATATTAAGGTATTTGTTTTTTCAAAAAGAGAAGAGAGAATTCAAACTCCTATGGATTACCTTCACAAACATGTTATAGTACATGAATCTGAAAATAACATCCCAGGGCTGCTGGGGCTTTTCCCGTCAGTTTCACATGGATGACTCATGGATGCTTGGATGTTCAGCCTTATAAGGGTATGCCACATTTTTCCTTCAGGTGACTTTACTTTCTCTTCTATTTCTGGGGTAAAATATTCAATCAGTTTTGCTATTTTAGTTTCATTTAGGTCAGAAGCATATTTCTAGCACCTAATTCTAACTTCAAACTGTTAATGATTAATTTTTTTCAGACTATGGTCACCCTTTCTTGGGTGGTATTGTTAACAATATCATCCCTAACAATTAAAATATTTATTTTTATGTCTTTGACAAGACAATCAAACTTTAGGTCCTAAGATGGATGTCAGTTTCTAGTGATTATGTTGACTATTTAATTCACACAAGTCTAATTGCTTTCTGTAGGTCCCTTTTCAAATGCTCTGTGCAAAGTCTTGGTTTCAGTGTTACTTTTATTTTCTGAATTCACATAGTTCTGTTCCTGTGCTTAAGATGCACATGGAATCTTATCCTAGGACAATTGTTTTTCAGCCTAAAACTCCTGTAGCTTAAATATTTGACCAGGAAGGAGGAATTAATTTTTCTCCCACATAATCATTTATTCATTAATAATTCTATGTTGGGGAAGTTAGAATTCTTTTTTAATTCTAGAATTCACCAAATGATTTCTGCTGAAGCAAAAATAACAATTTTGGGAAACATGTAATAAAAGTCTACTTCTGCATGAATCTTTCTCTCCATGAAATGAAAACAGTCTAATGCGGGTCAAACTTGGTGTCACAAGGAGACTACCTTTAGTTTTTCTTGTTTATTTGCTTATTTCCTTCCTTGCTAGAAATCAGAGGGTTTATTTCTAGCTGATCTGAATATTTTTCTTGCAAGATATATGCTTAAATTCCACTAATTTGCCTAGTGTTACTTGTCACAGACTGTGGTGACAAGAACTGGAATAGAGACTTTGGACTTTAAACCACAATTTTTTGCTGGTCCAACCCAGAGCAGTCATAGCTCTCTGGAGAAAAGGTAAAATGACTCACACTTGATCTTGCAAGCCTGCAGCAATGGAAAAAAGTCTTCCTGAATCAGAGGATGTTCAAGAGTGCCTGAAGCACACTGGGAGGCACAAACCCAATAAAACAATAGTGTATAAAACCAGAACGCTTGAAGCTGTGGGAGGAGGAGAGGGAGGTTTGCCTTGCTACCAGATACTGAAATGTGCTGTGTGCTCCAGTAGCCCAATTTAAAACCCTCTTGGGAAGGATAAGAGTGTCACAGTTATTAGCAGGGCTCAGACCTTCAGGAGAGGCCATGAGATCCTCCCTATCTGGAAACCACATGCAAGTTCGTGTTGATTTTTTAAGTTTACTCCAGAAAGGTAGAAAAAAGTTTAGTGATAAGTAAGAGTAAGTTTAGTGATAAGAGTTTAATTCTAGTGTATCCTTTCTTATTCACTCCACCCTAACAGATGATGGCTGTTTTTTCTGCTACAAACAGAAGTAACAAGTCTTTTATTTCCCCTCTCTCTTGAGGGGAGTGATAGCATCCCTCTCATAGCTCTGGTTGAGTGATGATACAGAAGTTGTATAAAAGCAATCAGATCATTAGACACATTGAAAACAAGAGTCAAAGAAACAAACATAGCATTTTTCAAAAGCAGGTATAGTACCAGTTCAGGATACATTTCACTGAGAGCTGGAACTGAGAAAACAAGTTGCCATTACAGAGGTCCATCTCTGCCAAGGTTGAAAAACAACTAGAAGTCATCACTTGCAGTGCCTCCTCCACAGATGTGTCTCTGTGGCTTGCAGGACAGCAATGAGACCAGAAAATTATAAAAAGGGCCCACCAGAAAGTGCCACAGCCAGCAAATGCTCAGGCTTTCGTGGTCGACAAAGGTGCTCCTGTCACCCACGGCCAGCGTGACTTTGCCGCTGCGCCATTTGGTTGCAAATCTTATCATTGGCAGTCACCTGTGTGGTGCAGCAGTGGGAGTTTTGTATTTATGCATTCATTAGTATAAAAAAAGCGATAGCAATGCAAAAAAATTTTACTGGTAATGCCAATAAAAATAACATTGAACTCACCAAAAGAAAATATTAAACAAGAGAGGTGTTAGCAGGTAATAGCCAAGCCATTGCACAAACCTTCTCTAATGGCGGAAAAGTGAAAGGTTTGTTGTGAAAAGCCCTTCTATCCTGTTGAAAATATCAATACCACATGCTGCGGTTGGCACTCTCCAAGAAACAAATATTGATTTCCCTCTTTCCTGCTGTACAAATGGCAGACAATGGCTTTCTGAACTCTGAATCTTTTAATTGTTTTAAGGTTGACAGATTCTGTTAGTACTGAATTTTTATTGTTTCGTTGTTCTCTTGCTTTCTGCTGCCAGCCCCTACCTCCCCTTTAAAATATTCAGGGAGGGTGGAGTGGGGTTTATTTTGGTGTTGGGGTTTTTGTTTTTGTTTTTTTTAATATGTCTTAGAAAGGCAAAGGAGTAGCTGAAATTAATGTAGTACTTCCTGTACTACAATTCACTGTCTGGTCTGATTCATCTAATTTTAGTATTACTATCAGGAACATTGTAGCCATTTCTTGGGAACACAAGGCGCTAGTGATGATACAACATCCCTATTTTTAAAAAAACCCCATGCATTCCAGAAAATCTTGCTATAAAATATATGTTTGTTGTATAATAGTGAGCTGTGGACACTCCATTTAAGCTTCTTGCTTTCTCTCCCATAGAAACTGTAATTTAACTAACTTTCCAACAAATATGATTGGCAGAATTGAAACAGAAGGCCAGGGGAATGCGTAGGCACATGTATTTCTAATGATCCAAATGCTAAGCAAAATTTGGAACAAAATGCAAAGGATTAGAGCAGAGTATTTTTTTCCCTTTATATTTATTTTACAGAATATCCACTATTCTTCAATACTAGGTATATGTCATGTAAAGCTTAAAAAGCAGTTATTCATTTTCCTGAAGGTCATCCAGACACAGTAAGTTCATTTCATTTTCTTGACAAGAGATCTAGGCTTGTTATGTACTCTATGAAACATGACAGCGAGGGACTGTCCCTCCAATCCATTTCAAGCAAATATGATTTTTCCTCTGAAGAAGAGGGGGAGAGAGGAGGAAGCTGAATCTGATCATGCTGTCTCTGTGCTCACCCAGGGACAGCAGCTGGAGGGAATGCACTGCAGAATCATGCACATGAGCTAGAAATAGGCCAGAGCGTGCCAGTGTCTGGATTTGGCCTTGCCATGCTCACAGGGCTGGTGGCAGAGCAGTTCACAAGTCTGCCCCGTGCTGGTCCCCAAGGACTGAGCTGACACCCACGGGCTTAAATCCCTCTACCCCTCAAACAGGGATGAAAAGCATACACACAAAGAGTGTGAACCCCTGCTTTATTGTGATGCCAGCAGTTCATAATATATCTTAAGGATAAAATATCTTGATATTTTATTTGAATTCTACAGTTACTTATGTTCCTTGATGCAACATCTTTGTTAATCTTATTTCTTTTCTTATGCCACTTTCATCCCAGTCAAATTATCCATGATCCTTTTCATTTTTCATTTATCTGGGCACAACACCTTGTATTCTGCATGTGTTTGAAAATGTGTGTCATCGGTGATTTGATTTTTTCTTGCCACAAATTTTTAATTACTGTCTACCTATCTTATGGCATACAATAGAATTAGGTCTCTGGAAATAGGGATGCAACTCCCATTTGGGAATTACACATATTCAGACTGACAGGGTAAGACAGGCACACTGCATAGGCTTTTAGCGTCTCTTCTTGCAATCGTGTTAGTAACAGGATGAAGATAAAGCAGGCAGGTCCTTTCAGAACAGAAAATCTACAGAAGTACCATGCTGGGATATGGGCAAAAGCAGCAATTAAATGGGGTGTCAAGCATGTATGCTAAGGATAAACAAACAGGCAAAACTAATTAGTTAAAATTTGTCTGGGAATTGGTGAATAATAAGAGCTATGAATTATGAGACAGCTGTGTCATGTTGCCAAATTTTTTCCTGTCTATCTTTCCAGCAATGAAAGTTTATGAAGACACTGAGCTATAGTTTGTATTTATCTGTTATGATCTTTGAGAATTGAAATACTAAAAGAATGTAAGAAGCTTTCTTACTGATGCTAAAAGGCAGTCTCATGTATATAAATGTAGTTCTATAAACCATCTTTTTATAATACAATTATAAACATTGTATAAATATTGTAATAGTGTTGAGATGTCAAGTGGCAGAAAATTTGTTCAATATTGTTCCTGAAAAGATTGTTCTTGTAACCTCTCCAGAGTCAATGAGCCTCTCATTGTTTATTACTTAATCTGCTAGACTTGCCTGGTTCATGCTGATGATACTGCAGCTCACTGCATAGCTTGCCTAAAGCACAGACAACTGAATTTCCTAGCTGCTGGATACTTAAAATTCAGTATTGATGTTTTGTCTAAGT
This sequence comes from Sclerurus mexicanus, assembly GCA_013396755.1. Classification (NCBI taxonomy): domain Eukaryota; kingdom Metazoa; phylum Chordata; class Aves; order Passeriformes; family Furnariidae; genus Sclerurus; species Sclerurus mexicanus. Next base: position 1,088,112 of record VWZF01002261.1, on the reverse strand, counting down.
TTATTTTGGAGTGAAGGAAATTCAGAAAATTGTAAATTACCAAATCAAACACAGAAGGATTTCACATTCAAGTAATTGTGGTGTTCAGCTTCAGGAGATTTGAGATGTAAACCAGTTAAGTTCATTGATAAACCAATAGAAGAAACCACATGGGGCTAAGACAGTTTTATGCAAACCCATGACCTTGTCTCAAATTTTGTGATATTCTATGTTCTTTAAAATTTTCTAATTACATTTTAAGGTTTTTCAGTGAAGCATTATTCTCTAGCCTGATTTTTAAATGTGAAAAATTGTTTTCTGGGAAAAAGATCATTGTCTATGGCTTTATATTTTGGTTAAACTCCTCAAATCTGGCTGTCAAACTTTAATTTTTCTCTTTTTCTTTTAAGCCAGCAATTTTTTTTGCTACTCTTTCTCCCTTATTTTGAAAATCCTAGAACTTTAATGTCATTTTCATTAAGCTACTTACAAAATCATTAGAATTGTGTTTTGAATGCATTGTTCTAATATGATGCATTAAATAGAAAGAAGTTATGTTAAGAAATTGTGAAAACTTCCATGAATAATTGCAATAATGTTTCCTTGGCAAAGTCTGGGAGAGCTGCCAAGAAATATTTCTCTCTGACAAAAGTTTCTAAGCACTACAGTTGCAAAATTTGTAAATATGTAAATATTAGTGATAGTAAAAAAAGTCTTAGAAAGGTCATATTTATACCAAAGGGAAAGGTGGTTCTTGAAACTGATTATACTTCCCCATTACTGTGATCACCAATGAATGCTAAGTGTACTGTAACATTTTATAAAGACACGCATGTGTCCACCAAGAACTGCACAAAAATTTTATAAGCATAATGCAGGATGAGAAAAGACCAATTAAAAACATTTCTTACTATCATTAACCTGATCAAAATCCAATGTTTGGCTTTTTCACAAAAAACCCACAAACAACAAAACAGAAAGGTACAAATAAAATTCTGATAAACTTAGGAATAAACAACCCAGCTGAGAAAAACAACGATTTCTAGCCGAACAAGATTCTAATGAGATTTTCTCCCAAACACTTGTCATCTAAATGATCCTGGAATAAAAATTGTGCTAAATGCAAATGAAGGTTGAAACTGGATAGAGAGAGAGGTCTGACAGAGACAGGTTGAATCCAGATCTAAGCTTTCATCAAATGTTTAAATCCAGACTTTCAGTTACTAGCCTAAGTTCTTACCACTTAGTCATAATTTGCCTTCTTTAAGAGGATGATATCATACAGAATAGATTTGTAGAAGTCAGTGGTTTTATAACAATTTACACCAGCTATGAATATGCTGCTTTATCTTTCAAAAGCACAGGCTACAGAAACCTAATTTACTGCTCTTGATCCTAGCCAGAAACATCTGAGTGATGAAGCTGGCGCTTCCCATGAGTATTCATGCCTCAGAAAGGAACTGGGATTACAATTGAGATGTGGATAATATCTCCAGTATCACTTGGCAATTTCAGACAACTTACCGTGCATTACCACACTTTGCTGCAATTTGGTGCTTGGATGTCATAAATTACATTGACACACCATTAACATAGGTAAGTAGAGTAAATAATTGATCTCTCCAGAGAAGCATTAGAACCCATTGTAATAATAGAGATCTGCAGCACATGTGAGCAAATTGCTATTAGAAACACACAGACCCCAATTGTTTTTCTTTTTTCATACCTAAAGTGAAGCCAAATTTGCTTTCCTTTTAGCATTTTATTGCTGCTATTCTTGCACTGCTGGTAACATGACAGGCCTTTAATATCTAATCCGAGAAAACTACCTTACCAAAATAAGATTACAAAATATCCATGGAATTACATGTGCGGGGGGGTTTGAAGAAAAGTAAAAAAAAATAGATTATTAATCTATGCTAATAGAAAATGGAGTTTTCTCAGTGAAAGAGCAGGAATGAACCATTAAGGTGGACTGCTTTATGCAGGACAGCAGGAAAACAGCACAACTGTAGGAATGGAAGTCTGCTTCTCAGCGCAGATCTGGGTGTGAAGCAGTGTCACTGTGACCACAGTGATGTGGCCCCAGCTGTGACAAAGACGCTACAGAGCTGCATGCAGAGCCTATGCAATGTGTTTGCATCAAACACTGAGGATTTTTGATGTTCTTATGTGACCATGCCTCTGTCAAGAGCCACATTAATTACTGTGGTCCTTTGGTCTCCATTTAAAACATTGCACAGATCAAGGGATTTTTTAAAAAGCTGAGGGCAAAGTAAGATCAGGTAGAATAAGGTGGGTGTTGAAGGCTCAGAGGCACCAGTCTCAGAAGAGGGAATGTGCAGAAAACAGTGACTGCAAAATTAACTTGAGAGGTTGCTTTAAGCATGTCTGACCCCGAAAACTTCGAGGCACATGGGAGCAAACAGTGAAGTTTGTGACCGGTGGGTACACAAGGTATTTAACACCATCAGTGCTGCCTCAATGTATTTACCCTGACTCTAATAATGATTAGCAGGACTGAAAAACACAACTAGCTCAGCAAGTTGTTTGTAAGATGTATTTATTCTTCCTTGCTCTGTGGATAATGCATTCTCCTTCCAGAATAAGAGGCACAGTACAATCTCTCTTCTGACATCTTATGTGATCATCATGAGAGAGAGGAAAGCAAAAAACACCAGGAAACTGTGTGGAATTAGAAAAAGAAGAAATTAGAACCAGATTAGAACTGGAGCTCACATTCCCTCATTGCCAAGTTCTTAGAATCCATTTTGGCATAAGCAGTGAGCTCTAAGATCATAAACAGAGAGCTGGACCTTTGGCCATTGCAAATCTGGGCAGTTCCACTGAAATTCTGTTAAACTGTGCAAGTTTGCATCAGCTGAAGATTGATCCCCAGATGCTTTGCTTCACTTCCATTTTTGGTTTCCCAACTCTATGTTAATTAACAAAGAATCCACTTGTTTCTAGCACTAGTTAGTAGAGAGAAAATTCTTTAGCATTTTCAATTTTTTTTTTTTATTTTCTGCCCAATCCCAAGTAATGTGTGAGCACATACAGTTTTTTTCTGATTGTTGAAATATTACATTACCATTGTGAAACAAAAATGCTGCATAAAAAAGGTGCAGCTAGGCTTGATATTTAATAACAAAATTGCCAGCAAGTGCATTGTGCAGAGCTTCATGAAAATGTCAGGAAATTAAAGTGTAAGCAAGTTTTTGGCTTTGTTTTACCTTTCTCAAGTGTCCTTTCCTGAAACGTTTCCCCTTTTCTTTTTGATTCATGCTTTGGTATATGTTTGTGTTCATATTGTATCAATACATAAATTTTTGAACAACCGGAAGTTGTGCAAGAAAATTTGAGTCCTGATTCCTGCAATTTGCAAGCACAGTTTTTTTAACTTTCCCTGAAATGTGTTTTTGTTCAGTACACTGCTCTCTTACTACAGGTTGCAGGTGAGTTTCTAAATGGTACAATTAACTAGTACTCATCATTGTTTTTTACTTGATTAAGATGACTAGCATGTGCTTAAATTCCATGATAAATGTTGCAATGTAAAAAAACCCATTTTTTTCTGACTGAATAATCACCTCCAGTGTTCCAATACAGTGGAGAAAAAATTACATTGATTATTTAGAATACATTCACCTTTTGGAAAACCTAATTTGGATGTGACTTTCTTCCTATGAAACGAATCATCTGTGGCTGGAGCTGTTTGAAATAATGTACCGATACCCCGCAGATTTTAAAAGTTGCAGAACTCACATGTGCTGTCATAAAGAGCTTGCTATGAAGCAACTCATAGAAGCTAAAATTTGCTGAAGAGAAACAAATTGTTGTAGAAATTAGTATTGTGAGATGCATGACAAATGAGGAAAATGTAAAGCAGAAGGTTGGTTGACTATTCAAGAATAAGAGAGGAGGAGAGAAGGAAAGAGAGAAAAGCAGCAAGAAATCAAAAGAAAGTCAAAGAATGTGATTAGATGAGTGAGAAATCAAGAAAAAAAAGCAGGAAACAATTCAATCCAAACAATTCAGAAATAAAACAAAGCATGAGAATGCCAGGTGCATATGGATTATTCCCATTTTGGAAATTCTGAAAGGTTTCATAGATTTATGATAGGATGTTGTTCTTCATGAGATGAATGATACTAATCCAAAAAGCAACAAAACTGAAGTTATACAAAGGTTAGAGGAAATAATATTAAAAAAAAAGATAGACTGGCCTCTGGAAGCCCAAAGTACACTTTACATTTGTGGGTTTCATTCTTTATTAAAAATGTGCTAGTGGCATATACTGTTTAAAGAAGAGAAATTCTTCTGCAAAGTGGGTTATTAAACCAGCTCTTAGACTCAGCACAAGTGAGGAAAGGTAGCCATGTGTTCAGATGGCTGAGGTATGAATCATTTTAGGGCTAATAAGTTGTCCCAGATATTCATAAGCCATCTGTTAAATGAAAGAGCATTAGGTGTACACAGTGCTAATAATTCTTACATTTAATAATTATACTCAGCATGATACATCATTGGGAACAGCAAAAATGTACTTTTGGATACCCACAAAATCCTCATACAGAATTTTAAATATAGTATGTGATGGTTTGTTTGAGTGGGCAGTGATAACTAAGAGGAGCTTTGCACAGAAAGGGAACAGCTTTGAGAACATGTTGATTTTATTTTCTCAGAAATTCCAAATATGAATTTTAGCAGCAAGGTCATATGTTTTCTTCGGAGATGGTCACAGGATTCTCAGAAATTAAAGTTGAAGAGAAAAGCAGAATGCCTAAAATGCTAATATTTTGACAGGCTCAGTGTGTTTTAGTTCCAGATTAATGTATTGTGGTTTTCTCTCATATAACATATTCTCTTATAAATTCTAGTCGACACATTCCACATCAACAATAGTCAGTCTTGACTAGTCCATGACAATGCTGAGCAAATGAGATCCTGACGTCAACACTCTCTCCCCCTGCCTTGACCACAGAAGAAATAGTGCCATCTTTATTTTTAATTTACTGAAAATACATTAAAAATGGTTGACAAGCCTCTAAAAGGCAGCCGCCGGCTTCCTTATCTGATCTATAATTAAGAACTACCCAAGTTAACTTATTCATGCCATTAGTGCAATCAAGGAACAAACTATAATATTAAATTTAATACCTTGGGGTTTCAAATGTATCAGGGTCATAATGTCAGTAGAAGTTTAGGTTACTGTAAATGGCAATTTCTTAAAGACAGAAAAGAAAGGACACCATCTCAGGAAGGAATATTTCTGGATCCAGGCTGCAAACGTGTGTTGAGTCTGTCTCTGGTAGACCTGCAATGATGTTGCTTTGAATCGTGGTGCTGCTCTGCATTCCCAGAGAAAGTGACTCTGTCAGGGAGAGGCAGGGAAACCATTAGAGCAGGACAGCAACGTTGTTTGCCTCTTTGAATGAGGCAATCATTGAAGGAATGCCAAAAAAATAAATGGACACTTGCTATAATATTGGCTTCAATATGCATTCTGGTATCTTTCATGGTACAGCTATGGGGTGTTCATGAGTTCAGAAAGAATTAAATAAATATTTATAAACTTGCCAATAAATATGAACAAATCAGAGGGTAATATCTTTTCAAATTGAAAAAAAAAATAATAAAAACCAAACCATCAAAACCCCAAAACAAAATAAGAAAAAAATGTGGCGAATTCTCCGTTAACTGCCTAATTTATGGAGCAAAATGGTGACTTGAACCTACGGAAGATCAGAAGAAGGTGGTATGATAAATATAAGTATTGCTATCACCCTTTTAATGGGCTTGTATGTTTTTGTTACGTGTTTGAAAACACTAGAAAGAACCTAAGTTATGACTTATTAAACTGACCATTCACTTCATATTTACCCAACACTAACCATCTTCACCTCTCTCTATATTTACCTTTTTCTTTTTTTTCTGCTATGTTGCAATAAATTTTTGTCCTATATTACTGGGAAACTTGAAAAGCCTTTAGGGAAGCCAGAAGTGTATTTCCAACAGAAAGAGCTCTTGAGTTGTATCATTCCAGTGCTTACAATTTTGTACTTGTATGATCAGGTGGAGAGTATAAAACCTTAGCAACCTAATATTTTTTCTTTTCCATGACAAAATAAATTTGTTCTCTCTCAAAATTACTTCATCTGAACTTAGGAAAACTGAGAATATCCAAAGATGAAGTGAACTTTTCACCACAGGCTTAGGTAAACAGGTTTAAATTTTTCTCTCCCATTCCCTCCTCTTCTCGAAAGTTCAAGTCAAAGGCTCCGGAATAAATATTAGAATAAATATTGAACAATGGAAACTTTCAGCCATAAATCACTATTTACATCTTGCTGAGGTCAGGGCTAAGGCACTCATTTCTGAAAAATGTTTGCAGTCCCTTTTGACCTACTGAAGCCAGTGGATCTCAAGTCGTTCATGCCAGTGAAGATTTGTGACTTTACAAATTCTGTTCTCCGTTCCTGTTTTGCCCACTGCATTCCCAAGGCGCTTCCCTGAGGAGCCCCACTGCTGCATAGGCTAAGGCTGAAAGAGAACTACCCTCATAGGAAGCACTCCTTTATTAGGACTGAAGGAATTCTCAAGCACTATGTTATGACACGAGGATAACATGATCCTGAAAAGGCAAGACATTGGTGAGGGAAGGCTACAGGTAGTTATAGCCACTATTTAGTGCTTTAGAGCTGAAGTGTGGAAATAACAGGTTTCATCCTGCCTATGCTGTCTTATGTTTTTCAGAGCAACAAAAAATGCACATGTGTGAAGAGTGGTTGAAATAGAGTGGTACCTTCCAGTTTGACATTCCCTCTGTTCAGTAGGTGGGCTAACTATGTCTGCTCCTGTGATTTTTCTTCCCTACTTCATGATTCTTGAACTGCCCTTCCTAGTGGCACAGTTTCCCACAGGGAATGGAGAATACTTCTTTAGAGCCTTGCACTATGACTAAGCAGTTGGCTTACTGCTTGAAAATGAAGATTTGAATCTCTTGGGTCTGGAAAGGGAACCAAATTACTCTTTTTACCTAGAAGTACAAAGATTCTGCTTTTAAAGCAAACCACCTCGCACCTCTCTGCTCTTTCTGCTTTGGACTCCAGGCATGAAAATTCCGCTAGCTGGAAGGCTTTCAGACTCCCCCAAATTCTGGTTTTTCATTAGATACTAGATAGTTGCTGGAGAAATATGCTATACACGGACATTAAATATCCCATCATGTCCTATACAAATTGGTGCTAATATTTCCTAAACTTAGACTTCCAGTTGGAATGAACCTTTACAATATCACAGCACATATTGTTAAATACCTTCTCATTTTGCTTATAGAACACAGGTTTAATGAGGATTTGAACTGTGATCTTTTAATGTGATCACTTAGTTCATTAAAACACTGTATCACCTACACAAATCTCTTGTTCGTGAAGTTCATTGCAGTGAATCATAGCACAGCACACATGAGTAACTGCAGAGTAATACAGAGTTTTCCTGTATCTCTGTGGTGCAGTCCCCATTGGTTTCTCACACTGAGGGCTTTTCAGAGACTGCTGTTCTGAAATAATAATGAGAAAGCCCATTAAAAAAGATCCATTTTTATTTTTAAAGAATGGTGCATAGAGCGAGTCATTGCACTACAGCATGTGAAGTTTGTCACTCTGCTTTAAAGCTCCTGTTCATCCAACATTGCAAACAATTAACAAAAAATTACTGCATTTGGTCAAATGTTGACTAAGATTTCCCTATTGTCTAAAAGAAGAGGAAAGAAAAATGAAAGGATTGGAAAACAGGTGCCACAAGATAAAGAGAGAAAACATATGAAATGGAACTCAAAACTGCCCTACTAGTCCCCTCCAGGGCTCTCCAGGTTTATACAATGGTCTATACAATAGTTGAGCATTTGAAGACTACTAGTTTTAAGTTCTACAGAGATTTCCTATATAGCTTTTCCTTTTTAATTGATTTTGTTATTTTTTTTCAATTGGATCTCTTGAATTTCTCCCTTTTTAAATAATAAAATATTTTTGACTAAAAAATTAAAAAAAAATTAGTGACAATGCTCCTTGATTTCTGGTAGAAGCTAGAAAACCTTGGCAAAAAATTATTGACATTTGAATGAAAAAAATATGAACAGATATGTACAAAATGAATACACCCACAGAAAGTTGATTCTTTCTGTAATAACCTTTCTTTATCCCTTGCATTTTCAAGCTAAATCTAACTTCATTTAGGACTTACAAGGCATGCTTTCCTCCTTGACTGTACAGCACTTGGCAAAGGTCTGAAGTGCCCAGGGGTAGATTAGCGTGCAGAGTGAAGAGACACTGCACAGGATAAATGCATTTCATCATATGGCTGTCCAATTTATCATTCAGACAGTGCCAAGTATGCATGGTGTATAAATTATATTAAGGTAATTTAAATCCCTCTATCAAAAATAACTGAACAAGAGAGCTACTATTTACAAATATATGATCTAGCCATGAAAGCCGTACTCTGATACTTGATAGCAGCTGGGTTGTCCCCCTAACATGTGAGATAAGGCACCACTCTGGGTGATTAAATATGACAGAATCCTTCCTGGAGAAGTATCAGCTTGTATAAGCTCTTCAAGAAAGTGTTGAATATATTTACCTGGACAGTGTCAAGTTATGCTGCACCTTTATTATAAAATTGACAAGAAAAGTGCTAGAGGTAAACAGAAGGGTATTATGTAAAAGGACAGGGAAAACCAACAGCCAACAAGACGTGGATAAAAGAAAAGGATTTTGGTGGAGAGTCCTTTTTTCACTCAGTCACTTTTATGGACACAGCCAGAGGGGAAAAAAGTTCTTTTTTTATCATAGGACGTTTATAGATATTCCCCTAATTCAGAGTGCACTGAGACATTTTAAAATCTGATAATCAGAGGTAGAGAGAATGCAACTGAAGGTATGTCCCAGAAAAATGGCTTTTACAAAGAGAGTCAGGATCTGGATCTTCAGCACCCTGCAAGTAGAAGCTTCTGATTAAACTGAGCTGGGAGCCTCTGGGAGAAATAAAGGAAAAACTAAATTTTTCAAAATAGCTTGAATAATAATAAATTTTAAAAACCATTTATCCTGAAATAAATGACTAATTTATTCTCAGAATTCTTCATCATTTCTGAATAATATACGTGATGAAGTGTGAGAATGATGCTTGATTAAATGAGGTCCCTGGAGTGCATTAGAGGAGATTTAGTCTGGAAAACAGCATCTGCTGTCTCTTTCTTTCCTTCTCTCAATGCTATGTTGTTTCCACATATTACAGCGTATTACCCTCTTTCATTTTTAACAGAATAGGACAATATTTATTCAGATTCTTTGTGGTGGCCATACAATGGGTCTTTCAGTGTGAGGGTCTGAAAAATATTGCTGAATACTTATTTATTTTTCCTGGCAGGAATAGTAATTACCTTCTCTTATCAGTCACAGGTTATACAAATCTAAGTCATTATCTGATATAATCATGCCAGTAAATTTAATTCAAGTGGCTTCTTCCCAGACTATTTTTTTTCATGTTTCTGTTCTTACCAATGCATCTGTCATTGAAGATCACGGCATCAGTATAAGCACTAAAGAGAGCTAAACATATATGTCAATGATCAACAGTTGGAGATGTTATCACTTCTATACTTTGCAACCAATTTTCTGATGATGAAATGCATATGTTTGTCCAACACAGCTGTGTTGTATGTGTCTAGTCTTACCCAGCTCTGGAAGTTGAGACCATGCATAGCTTGACTGGAAGGCTGGCTAAAAGGCCAGACTGTTGGAGTTCAGACGCAAACACCCACAGTGAATTTTGAACTACAGAAATAAAATAAGTTAGGAGTTCCTGTGAGTCCCACCAATGCTGATTTGGGAATATAAGGGTGAAGGAGAAATACTGAATAATCACAAGACTGAGGGAAAAGTCGATGGTATAATCACATCTCATATTTAATGAGTATTTTTCAAGTTTTAAATTGCTATGTTCTCTCCATGATAATGTGTGTTGCTCTTCTGCACTGTTAGTGGGAATACTGGGCTTGGTATTCTTGCTAGGCTCTTGTTTTTCTACCATCTCCTAATGCCATCCCCTCATAGACCTACTGAAATTGTATCATCTGCAGTGTACACCAAAATAACTTAACTGGGGTTGAATGCTTGTAAGGTTATCTTTAATGTCACATGCTTAGTGTTCAGTGCAGTAAGTGAATATTTGGAACAACCTCTCCTGGTTTTTTTCCCTTCTGACAAAACTCCAAAGCAACCCAAGTGAACTAAAACCAGAAAAAGCAGCAGGTACATACCAGACACTGCCTATTCAGAATTGCCTGAACCTTCCCATCAGACTTGCTGCTTGAAAGTAGTTATTTACATGACCCAAATGAAAATTAGGGCCAGACTTCTCCACATCCTTTTGTGCAGCAAAGATACCTGTGCACAGCCTGCCCTGAACACAGGAGTGGTACAGCTGTATCTGGAACCGAGAGCAAGGGGTTGTCTTTCTGGGCACCAGGCTCAACTACCTAACAGCAACATTTGAGAATTAAAACCAAACCAAAACAAAAAAAACCAACCAAAACAAACAGAAAACAACGATCGTAGCAAAGTGCACAGTAGTAAATATTGTGCCAGAATCTGGGTGCCATGGAAGAAACAAACAGACTTTAAAAAACCTTTGTATAGACCTCAGATGTCCTTTAAAGCATCTGAGCCTGGCACTAGCCTTCAGCAGTGTCCCAGCCCACTAACTGAGCAGGATTTTCATCCTACTTTCTGTTGCTGTACTCACACCATCTGCTTAAAAGTCACAGTGCTACAGGAACGTTCAGTACCTGTGACACCAGTAACTTGGAAAAAAAATCCTATTATAACAGGGTATTTATTCAGCATCAGAAATAAATGCCAGAAGATGACTGTTATGTAGGTGGCCAGATGCTTTTTCACAAGTATTTTCAGAATAATAATGGGCCTAGTGGGTGTTTTTTGGTTTGTTGGGGTGTTTTGTTTTTTTTTTACTGGAAAGTAATACTGTTCAAACACTTCCAGTACGCATTGCTTCTTCATTAGTACACATTTTTTCCCCTACCATGTGCTACATTTGATTAAAAAGACAACCACTTTTACAAGAAGATATTATGTCAATATTAACTAGTAACAGAGATAATATCAAAGATAAAACTGCCATCGAGCTATTAAAAGACTGTAATTTGCTTGAACATTTTCATGAAATTATAAAATTGGGTATCATATGTATATCTGATTATGAACAGCAACATATCCCTGTGAGTTAATAATTACAATCTTGTTTTTACTTGTTGACAGTCTATGACTAATTGCTGTCTGAAGAGAATTAAACAGATCAATTCAAAATCAACCATCTAAAGAAAGGTAACACGCCTAACGTGTATTCAATTGGGATTACAAAGTTTCTGTACTTTATTTGGATATCTCAATTATATGTAGCTCCTTAAGAGAATAAAATCAAATTGCATTATCTAAAAAGGGGGAATTTACCGTTAAATCTTTTAATTTTAAAACCTGTTAAATCTGTTAAATAAACTGTTAAAACTTTTATTTCTTTGAGTTTTGAAATACTGTTGTTAATTTAGCTGTATTAAGAACAAAGCAGAAAACTAGAATTATTTCTGATTTTCAACCTGAGATCTTTCACTATCTAATCATGAGCAACAAATTGTTGACTTGTCTGTGACCTGGTGACAGTCTCTGATTTGTTGAGGAGTCCATTCAGTGCAGGGAGCTCAGGGTGCTGCTGCTGTGAGAGCTGCAGGTTGAGCTCTGTGTGGTGGGAAGCCAATCCAAGAGGCCTTTGCGTAACAAAGGTCCTGGAGACCTGTGGTACAGGCAGGCTGGGACACTCAGAGACATGGCAGGAGCCAAGGACACCCAGACTTTCCCACCCTTAAGACTGTGAGGGGATAAAAGCCCAAGGTTTCCTTTGTTCAGGGTCCCTTCTCAGAGGCATCCAGCTTGAGCTGATATTCTGTTGTTGCACCGCTATTAAATTGACTTTAAAGATCCAAACATCTACTATGGGAAACCTGGGGTCAAGACAGGAAGAACCCTGGTCTGACTGTGGGGTGTGCAGCTGTGAGGACGCCTCAGCTTATGTCAGGTGGTGTGAGTGTGACTGCCAGAATGGCTCCTGGATGTTCAGACAGGAAAGTTTCCTTCATGGGTTCTTAAAACTTTGGATGACCTCTGATTTGGTCCCATATTTCTTAGAGCAGGAGTGCATTAGGCATTAGCTTAGGGTGTATGTTCCAGTTCTGTTTTAGCTGAAAGAAAAACAGGTCATACTCAGTATTCTGTAATGTGGACCTGGGAACAGTAAGCATGGATGGTGCAGAGATTCGCTGCAAAGCAGCCCACCATCTATGTTAAGTCAGAAATGAAATGCCCTCATGGTGTTGCACCGTGCTTAGAAGCAGTAATACTAAAGCCTGACTGGTTAGTTGGGTAAATAGCAATGACAGAATCTTCTCCTAGACCATTTATCATCCACCTTTCATAAAGAATATCTCTCTTTAAAGAACAGGCCCCTTTATCACATTAGAAGGCTATTATTAATTTTAGTTTGGAATGTCGTTTGAAATTCAGGCTTCTGTGTTCTTTAACAAACAGGCATGACAAAAGTAATCTGAAAGTCCTAAGTGTTATGTGAAATATAAAGCAAGGCTACACAAATATTTTTTTTCCTCCTATCTACTGCTTTATCTTCATTAAAATGCTTTTAAATATAATATATAAGCTGTAGCTAATGGCTGACATAGAGTAAGCAGGCATACCACCCACTTTGGAGAATTTTCGTTCTGTCTGAAGAGTATTTAAGAGATTCCCTCTTTGACAGTTGTACATTACTGGGTGAGAAAACTGTGTTCTCTTTTATATTTACACAACACCTCTGTACCAAAGCTGAGGAAAATACTAATTGTCACTTACTGTTGCATTGCTGTTTGTGGTTGCAAAGTGAGACTCATACACAAATGATCTAATACAGGACCAATAAACACATAGATATTCATACAGTAAAACAGCACAGTAAAACCATTATTTTTCTGTTATTCTCCATTTTGATTAAAAATTCTAGAATCAAAGAAGTTGAGAAGCAAGACATCCAAGAGGATCTCAGGCTGCATTCAGAAGGATACTGCCAGAAGGTCAGGGGAAGTGAGCCTTCACCAGCTTGGCACCGCTGAGAGTCATCTGGAGTGCTGCACCCAGTTATTAGTTCCCCAGTCCAAGAGAAACCAGGACATGCTGGAGCAAATCCAGCAAAAGGTTGCAAAGATGCCGAAGTGATTGGAACATCTCACATATGAGAAAAGGCTGAGAAAGCTGGGACTGACCAGACCTGATAAGAAAATGCTTGGGGAAATCTCCATGGGCATAAATACTAGCAAGAGTGAAAAAAGAAAAAGGGAACAAACTGAAGTATTTTAAATTCCATAAAAATAAAATAAAATAAAATAAAAACCTCCCTTTACTGTGAAGGTGACCAAATCCTAGCACAGCTTTGCCCAGAGATGAAGAAGTCTCCATCCTTGGAAATACTCAAAACCCATCTGGACATAGTTTTGGGCAACGCCTACTCTAGCTAAGCCTGCTTTGTCCACAAGGTTGGACTGGATCATCTCCAGAGGTTCTTGCCAACCTTCAAAATTGCATAACTCTGTGAACGTCAAACTAGAGACTGACCCTGAATTTCCTGCTGCGACATTACAGCAATTGGGCAAGGGCCTTATATTCTAATACTCTCAATAGTAGCATCAGATTAATTTCTCTGGTATCAATGAGCTTTAGAAGCAAATATATTTTAAACATTTTGCCTGGAAACATTAAATACATTTAAATAAATGTCTAATCTCTTCAAATTAACAACAAGGACTTAATATAAAGGGAGATTGGAAAGGATTTAGGAAATTAATGTACGAAATGACAGGTTAATTACTCTGCAGATCATTAAGCAACACATTTATTTAGCAACAAATAATTTAACCAATGAATTCAGCCTGTTAACAAGGGGAAAAATATTAATATTTTTTTAGGCATTTGTTCATATTTTGATGAATAAATGCCGCTAGTGAACTTTTCCAGAAGCAGTTTGCTTTCAGGTCTCATTCAATATTTATTACTCACAACTCAAGCAAGTGATGGGTCTCTGTAATTACATTTTAACTATCTGCTTTCTCAGACAGCTGCAAAATCAGCTGTTTTCTCTTGTGGGATGGTGGGGTTTTTTTGGGTTTTTGTTTGTTTATTTCTCTCCACCTCTCTGTAGGTAGGTCAAAAAGCTATAAAGTACCTATCAATACGCAGCTAAAGAAATATCTTAAAAGTAATTCTGAAAAACAGTGCAAATAATTCTCCTCTAATCAAAAAGGATTCTTAGAAACACTGAATTGAAAGGGGCTACAAACCTGGGAAGTCCCAAAGGCTTCAGCCTGAGGGGGGCTTCATAATGTAATATTCAGTCCCAAATATTATTCACATTTTTCTACTTTTTTAAAGATATTTTTCTGATTCTATGCATATTTAATGTGCATGAAAGTAACGGAGATAAATGGGTGCCCTTATTAGCAGGCACTACTTCATTTATTCTCTTTTGCACCACTTCTGCTGAAAGCATAAGAAAATAGAAATAAGCCTTCATCTTTGGAAGAGAGACTGGTACAGCAAAACTCAGTTTTGGGCAGACAGACCTTTCAGAAGGCCTTTGATTAACCTGGGAAAGAAACATCGACCACACAAGGTACTGCAGACCCTACGCAGGGGGGTTTCTTCTGCATGATATAACAGCTTCTCTTGGGGGCCACCAATATAAGAAAAGTTGTTGACTATACTGGGAACACATTCATTTCAAGTTTCAAAGCAGGCAATCATAATATTTGCCAAAGCCCTCTTATCCTCTTTTCTCAAGACATCATGATAAATCTTAGAATGCATAGAGGCCAAGAACACAGTATATTTTAAAGTGAAGAATATGAAAAAATTCAGGTGTTTTAATATCACTTTAATATCACTGGCAAGGCTCAAGATACTACATATTCCACTGAGAAGTGCTGTTTTTTTAGAAATTTGAGTAAGCTCTTAACAGAAAATTCTTGGAAATCCATTTGCTCCCCACACATATCTAATTCCCACAATTTCAATAAATATTGACCTTTGTTTGGGTATCTGTTGAGATTAATTGACTCAAGAACTAAGTATTGACGAAAACAAAGAGGAGGTCAATACCTACATTGAAGGAAAATATATATTCACCTTTACTGAAAACACAAAGCCAATAGGCCAAGTATTTGACCTAATTTATTTATCCTTTGTAACTCCTGGAGATTCCACTGATGTAATCAAGCATTGAAAAATTTATCTAGTCTATAAAACTAGTTAATTACCCACTTTAGGGTAACATATTAGCTCAGTATTATTAGAAATATTTTGAAAATTCTACAAATGAGAACTATTTAAGGAATAAAATGAAGATGTTCCCTCCTTCTATGTAGAGCCTTTTTCAGTGAAGCATGTTGTTGAAGAGATTATATATGATTAAGTATCCAAGAGATAAGTTGTGTAAGATGGATTGGATGACCTTTAGATATACCTTCCAACCTATATTGTTTCACAATTCCATAGAGAAAGGATGGCATGACAAAAATCCCACACTTGTAAGCAGGGTCTAATAACTGAGTAAAGACTCATTTGGTGGCTCTACAACAACAAGAGTAAATTGAATTAGAACCAAAGTGTAATAGCTTTACTCAATCTTTTTTTCTTTTGCTAAATTGTAACTTCAAATTCTTCCTGTATTTAAAACCTTTTCTAATTACAGAAGTCTTTCATTTGCTGTAGAACACTGTATTTACCGATATTTGAGTCATTATTTTCCTTGCAATTTAATCTGACATAAATATGTAGTCTACAATGACAAACATAAGTGAGCAATAGGTGACATCTGATATGACATATCACATCTGATATGAAACATTTTATCATAATCTGTCCCGGTTACTATATAAATTAAATATGCATTCATTTAGCATATCACACAGGCAAACCTCATCTGCTGTGTTTAAGAGGCAACCTTTAACATACTAATATGCCTAAAATACATTTCCTAGAGAGGTCTTTGCTGAAAGGAAGTCGACTGTGCATACTAGGGAAAAATAGGCTACAGTTTTTCAGAAAATTTTTAATTCATTAGGAACAAAAGTGTTCTTACATTTTCAGAATGTTTTTCACTGGAAAAAAATGTGTACCTTTTATCAAAAATGTTAATAAAATAGGAGAAACCTAATTTATACAGAACATAGAAGGTTTAACACTTGGCTTTTGATACATGATTTGATTGTGATCTTAACATGAAAGCAAGGATGTCTCATACAAAGGATTCTATTTCAGGTAACATGTTTTATCTTTATTTTCAATGTTGTGTGATGAGGAAGAAACGTGTCACCTTCTTTGTTTTAAAATTCACATTTTGCTTGCAAACAGTAGTGATACTGTCTTGGAAAAAGTCCACTACAACTCTGTTTCTGAGGGGAAAAAGCCTAGTAAGAAAAAAGGGTCTAAACAATCTCACACTATCTCTACAAAAATCTAATCTTCTGAGCTGTTTCTTTTTTCTTTATTTCACTAAAAAAATCCCTTACATATTTCATGTGGATTATGGTTAGCCTTCCATCTTTGTCATTTTTGTGGGAGAAGAGGAAAAGAATTGTAGAGATTGACGTTTTAATTTTTATCTGTCAAGAATGAAATATCTGAATGAGCACACACTCTAACAGGGCAAGGGGAACCTGGCTGAGATCTTCACACTATATTCAAGTGAGGAAAGAAACTAGAAGACTCTAGGGATCCACATTGAGGAGGAACTATATTTTACCCAGTTTGATTGGACATCTTATGTTTTGCCTAAAATTAGCAAATTCAATAGTGTATGAGAAGAAAATAAATTATTCCTGGGCTACTTACGCTGACTGTGCCAGAATCAGGGCAGGTTTTCTCAATATCAGCTAAACTTTTATTTCTCCATAGATCTCTAATAATTCTCCTCAGAAATAAGTTTGCAAGGAGAGACATCTTGCTGCTTTTCCATGGAGTGAGAAGGTATATTTAGGCTGCAATTCAAGTATCCAGAGCCTCTTGTCTCCTATGATGGGAGAGAAAGAATGAGGATATTAACTTCCATATGCCAGTATCATCTTTTATGAACACCTGTCTCTTTGGGGATTGGTTGACCTCTTAATAAAATGTGTTTCTTACTCGATTATTTAACATATATAATGTTACAATAAAAACAGGATAGATAAAAATAAAACCATGATTTCTTTATTTCATAAAAACTGAAGAGAATGAAAAGCTACCATTGTCCTTTTTCAGAAACTGATTGGGTTAAATGTGGAGAAAAGAAACGGTGAAAAATGTTTGCTAGGAAGTGCTAAGAAAACAACAAGGAAACTTTAGTGCTGGAAGTAAAAGTCATGAAAGAAGGGCACTACAGCACAGTAATCAGATTACTTAAAAGCATAACTGCATTCAGAATATTTAGTCCACCTTGGGACAAAAACCAAACCAAACAAATAAAAACTCTAGATTTTCAGATTTACTGGGTATTAATCCAAATTATGCCTATCACTATGAATAAGTATTATTACTAAAAAAGCAAAGTTATTGCCCTGTCTCATTAAAGTAATATTTGTGAGCCAATAACTGGCTCAAAATATTCTAGCTCTGTTTGACATAATTCCATCATATTTCATGAATAGGTGTGACCAGTAAAAAAACCTTTGCATAGAGGCACTAGATTAACATATTATAATATGTGATTGATGCATTTCATTTACAAGTCAACATCATATGAAATAATTTAAAAATAATTAGGATTACCAGTTTCAGCAATAAGCTGATGAGAAATGTCTTATGGCAGGCATATTCTACAAAGTCCCATTTTCATACATCTGTTGCTTATATCTCACTTCTACAACAAATGCTTTATAGAAAAATTGGCAAAGAGAAGTAATCTTTAAACACAGTAATAGTTGATCTACCATATTTTGATTCCTCACAGTCTGTGTTACAAGCTAAAGCATTAAGATAATGTACTAGGAACAATAAAAGCTAATTGTAAATGTTATGAAAACACCCCTTCCTCACCTTCAGTCTGCTTCTTTCTAGGGAGTATAATAGTCAGTGCTTTTTAAAGAAATGTTGCTGCAATTTTGATTCTTGGAGGATAAAGAAAAACTGTTCAAATCAGGTTTTTTTCTGGAGGAGTTAGTAATGACATAAGGCAGCAATATAATCATGAATACATTGCTGTATAATCTTGCATAAAATCATGTTATTTATTATACATTTATAAAACAAGTGCAGTCTGCCCCAGATATATTTAAACACTGGGTGTTATCGCAGATATTTTATATTAGTTTATTGGAAAAGTTTAATGATTTGGTTAAGAAATTTAGTGTTTTGATGAAGCTGCTTATTGATGTAGACACGAGTAGGCAGACAGACAATTAGCTGTTTCTCTGAAACAAAAGGTTTCCAAGTCCTTGCTAAATTGTATTTCTGATTAGAAGAGAAAAGAAAGGAGTTACCACGCTCTGTAATCATAATGTCAATTTTAACTGAATGGTGTGGAAATGAATAGTCTGAGACTTTAAGGAACAGAAGTGCCAAAATGAAACTCTCTCCACCAAGGACCACCAGACTTCAGTACCTTTTCTCTCCCTTGGCAGAGAAATTGGCAGAGCTTCACTGACCTCTGTTTGTAGAGAAAAGTAATTTCAACAGAGTGGATGGAGAAGTCTGTGTAAAACTCTCTTGTGACACAGCCTTAAAGAAAAGAGGTATACTTCTTTGAAGAGTATGAATAACTCCAACTATTTTTCCAAGTTAAACAGAACTTTTAAAATTTTGTGACCCTTTTGATAAGATAAAGAAAATACTGCATCTCACATGGATGGATAAGCCAGATACTGCATTAAGGGGTCTAAGATCTTCAACTCAAGCTAATCTAGTCATCACCACATTTCATTTACTACAGTAACATTAATCAGGATGGTAGTTTCCCTAAAATACTACAAGTGCTTAATCGTTTGTATCACTTGTAGGTATCCAAAAGAGCAGAATTTTGTTATTGCTTCAAACAGCTGCACAGTTTGGCAGAAGACCTACGTGGTGGTCTCCAAGCAAATTTACAAATAAAGCTTCATAAAGCAATAAGCATCCACATGTAGGGCCTCTGCCAACCCCTGTGCCTAAAACTGTGACTGTGGCTCAAGTTAGGAATCATCAAGTCTAAAGTGCCAGAAGTATGTGGACTGAAGGTAACTTAGTAGTTGTGTACATTCTCTACAGTCTTTGGAGAGAGACCTGTTCAGTAATAAAGAGCAGAAACCTAATTTAGCTGTTCTGATTAGTCTTGCACAGCATTGCATGTTCCTCTTCAGAGGTTACGTTCCCTAGGTCGGGTGGATTTTTCCAAATATCTCACTGTAGTGCATCTCACAATTTCATTTCCAACAGCAAGGAAATCGTAATTAAACAAATAGATTTGCTCATGTTCTCTGGGTTCACAGTACATCTTTACATTTATTACAGTTTTATCATGTATATCATTCTAGAATATGTATCAAAAATGCCCAACATAAAGTCAAACTGACAAAATAATCACTGACGTAACTCCACCCATCTCAGAAGAGATGAACCACGTAGTTCCCCCATTAGCACTTAAGTGATTCAAAATCTACTTTATATGGCAAAATAGCACATGCAACACAGTCTCCATGAATCTCCAGTAATATACAGCTCAGTCAAGAAGGTAGTTATACAAAAAGGACTGTCAGGCTGGAGTTTCGGCTTTCCTCAAAGGGAAAGGTTTCTTTTCCTTAGGCTGAAAGCAGTCATGGAGCCACTGTAGTAAAGTCTGTGGAATTACACCAGAAATTAATTTGGTGTTCAGAGTGTAAACAATGGCATTATTAGTTTGTTCAGACCTCTCTGGTCTTAATGAACTGATCAGATTATTCTATTCAGAAGCTTCACAATGATGAGGATCATTATGTATTGTCAAAAGATTCAGCACATAACATTCATAACACTGAAGTTTTGCTGGAGCATCCTAATGTTAAAGGCTGCTAAATTAAGCAGCCTTGGAATTCTCATTAAGTATGTCAAGCTGAATTGCCATGTATTTTGCCGTAGCTAATGGGTTGGGTGACCAACAGTCATTCACAACCGAGGGCAGGAGATGATTATCTTATTAAGGTAGCTGAATGAGTGTTTAGGAAGATGTCAAGCAGTAAAAAGCTGTTCAAGTTTGAAGAGGGCTGCTTCAGACTGTAGAATGTAAATACTTCTAAAAGAAAGTTTCTTCCCTCTTCTTAAAAGACAGACAAATACAAGTGAGGAAAAAGTATTTCCAATTACTAACACAAAGATTAACTTAATTCTTTCTTGACAATGGCTAAGTGTGATTCATACTGTTTGTCTTCTACTGCTTCTTGGCACTGAACTCAGGTCCAAAAACTTCCATTAGTGATTTATCCTTCTATCTGCATTTCTCTACTTTTTCAAGCAAAGCCTCTCATCCTTGTCTGTTAAAGTTTTCACATATTCCTTGATTTTTCTGATTCTTCTTTTGAAAAGACATTTGTGTGTCACAATGCCCATTTCTATACAACAGAAATAATGAAAATACCAAAGATACAGAAGGAGCCAGAACAGCATTGCTGCTCTCTGGTCTCCTCACAAAAGCCCTAGACCACTCCTCAGCCCTGCTAAGCCTCCTCCAACACCCCCAGTCTGGTTTTATCAAGAAAATTAAGAGACTGATAGCTGAGCTTTACACCTCACTGCTAATGAAGCTGAAGAGAGAGGATCCTCTTCAGTATTTATCTGTGCACCATCACAATTTTAAATGTTGCAAGTTTTTCTCACTACATTTAATGATGTTACTAAAGATTTGAAACAAATACTATTCTAACTGCTTATTTTTGTAGATGCTGAAAGCCATTGTATTAAGTGACAATCCACGTTCCTTTGAAGAAGCCTTATACGAAAGCATAACTAACATTTTTAGCATGTATACAAAGTGAGGAAAACACAGTGCAGCAGCATTCATGACAAACTTTTGTTTTTGTTTTTTCCCATGTGTATGACTTTTCCCTGTAGGAATTAAACTGTGCCAAGCAGTCAGTTGTAGAACAGCATAATTTAACAAATGTCAGACAAACCTGAGTTCTTTAATCTTGAGCATTCACCACCACGTACTTAGAGGTGCCAGGACTTCTTTCTGCTAAAGCAATTTCGTGTTAACTTTTGCTCTGAAAATAATAAAATCAATTGTTCTGTTTATGTTTTTTGGTGGATTGACAGCGTGCATATACAGACAGACTGCCTTTTTCATGCAAATCTTGTGATTATTTTTCTGTCTCAGATTTCAATACACCCCTCTTTCTTTATTCCTCCATTACAACCCTATGGCTGTATACTGACACTCCACAACATTTAAAATTCACACCCTCACACAGAAAAAATATTTCAAACACTGGTCCTCATCACAAATTATTTTAAGTGGAAATTAATTTTTTTGCAAAGTGTTTTAATGTGGATTTCAAGTCTCACTGGGCAGGTCTGACCTTCCTCCTTGTATTGCCTGTGTGCTGGTTTAAAGGCAACACATGTGCTTTGGAGTTGGGGGGTGTTTTAGTTCTTTTGGTATATTTTTGACGTACTACTGGACTATTTAGTTAGTGCAGTGAATCAAGGAACCATGATAATTTTGCAGCTGATGTAGTCTGTAAGCATATTAACATTCAGATGAATAAACAAGAGTCCCTTCCTTACAGTATTCCTCAAGTACAGTCATTCTGTATGGCAATGTGAAGACATACTCTGGCTCTAAATTACCATCAGGCTTTTCAAAAGTTTTCAAAACTAGGGAAGGCACTGGCACTCGAGAATCTAGAATGGGACAGAATACAAAATCTGGAATATAATTTCCTTCCTCTCAGCACATACACAAACAAATAGTTTGCAAAACAAAAATGCCACAAATCAATTTACTGAATGATAGAAAATTCCTGCAATGCAAAGTCTAGTTAATGTCCTTATTCACGGTGTCTCAGCATAATTAAAACACATTACTGCCAGTGACAATTACTTTGAACTTTATTAAATCCTGTCATGAACCCAGCCCTATCAGTTTGCCATACGAATGCTGGGAGGGTTGCTCAATGCAATATCTTCTGTCACCTCAGGAGCACTGCAGACTGTCACCCGTGGTGACCTTATTGAGAGTCATAAAAAAAATAGAAAAAAATCACTGCAATCACTGTGAAATGTAGATTTTCCTGGTTAATGGCATGGCCGATCTTTAACTCTTACAGCACCAAGGTTATCCTGCATTAGCTTTTTTCTGATTTGTGGCACAGGTACTTCTGCTGAGTGTTAAAATTCAATGCATAGAAACCTAAAGATCTGAAGGAGCAGGCTGTAGGGGTCTCAAGTCACAGGGACAGGACTCCCCTCTGAGGATTTCAGTTGTATCTTGGCCTAAACTCTGAAAACATTTCTAATATTTAGCTCAAATTCTGACTGAGGCTATTCTTGAAAAATAAGCTGCCAGGGTCTGGCGAAAAAACAAACAAACCAACAAATATCCCAACTCCTCCACCTTTAGCAATAACTTTTTTAAAGGTATTCCCAAAAGCATGCCTTTGCCATTAATAACATAGATACATTGTACAGAGAAAGTAAACCAACCCGAAGATTTTGAATTATGGAAACTTCCTAAGATTGCACTTAAATTCAAATAATCAAATACATATTATTTTGCAAATTGAGATTTTTCACCTGCCTGCCTAAAAAGTGACCTCTAATTTTCAGAAAAATCTGTTGGAATTTTCTTTCTATTTCAAGAAATTGGTTCATGTTTCACATAACTTTTAATGTAAATTATGGAATTGAGCAGGTATTCTTCTTTCACCTTCTTAAACCAACATAGTCTCCAAATTTTCACATCACTGGGAATAGTCAACTTAAAATTTCACAATAAGAAAGACACTGTTTAAGGATTGAGTGCATTTCCTGATTACTCTGCATTTCAAGATTTGGATGAGCACCAAATATTAAGACCTTTGTCTTCTGTACAGAGTTGTAAAATCTCAATGAGTTTCTAAATCTGCAGATAACAAAGCTTGTAGGGACTACAAATAAGCTGGAGGACAAGCTGAGCATTCAAATGAACTTGACAAGTGGGAAAGCAGATGAAAAGCAAAGGATGTTTATTCAGTGGGGACAAAGGCAAGGTTCTGCATCTAAGCATGAATAATTAGTTATGCAAATGTAGGACATGGATCAAGTAGTTTGCAGTTTTACAGAGAAAGATATGAGCTTTGTAATGCATCAATGATGAACATGAGTCAACAATGTTACAGTGTTGAGTAAAAGCCAAATACCCCCCTCAGACAGCTGAAAATGAGAGTCAAGATGCATAAGGCAATTTTTCCCTATAGATAGAACCGATCAGCTTTACCTGGAGCCATCCAGATCCTTGCTTTGATTTCCAAGAAACATGGACAAAGTGGATAGAGGGAAATTAGGACAAGGAAACAGCCAGGGTTCATTACCTATGAAGAAAGACAAAAGTATTTGGAATTGTTCAGCTGAAAGAATAGAATCATGAAAATTTTGCTGATAGTCTGTAAGAATGAAGAAGTTTTTTGGTAAAAGAGAAGTCATTAACATATCTGTATACGGGGTCTATAGGATAAGAAACATTTGCAGTTGCAATAATAAACATTCAATTTCCTCTTTAGAAAATAAGGCTCTATTTCAGTCCTCCATCTTCCCTGCCAACAGAAGTGAGATGGACATCATGTCTAACATGAAATTTTTGACAAGTAAAAAAAAAAGGCTGTTAGGAATAAAGAAGGTGTAAGGGATCCTACCATAGTACTTCTCTAAGTCCCTTCCAGTATTGTTTCTATTAAAAACCTAGCAAGTACACACTTCAGCATGGACTGAGAGGCAGAGAGTATGGGCAATGAGAGCATGTTAAGAAATCTATTCTCCTGTGACTTTTTTTCAGTATTCCTTAACTGTGGTAGAAGCACACAGGAGAGATATAACTGGCTCAAGCTTCTATTATTTGATATTAGAGAAAGAACCTTCGCCAGTTTGAGCTGACATACTACAGCTGGTTTTTTCACCTTCATAAAGAACACTGAAAAGATATATCTAACAACTTATTCTACCAATAATCTGACACTGCTGGTTCTCATCAGTTAGGTACTGTTTTATTCCCATGAACAGTGCTTAGCATGCATCCTCTGTGTGATTGCTTGGGTTTTTTTAAATAAACAAGAAGACTATGCAGTCCAACATTTGTACTCCCATCACGCCACCTAATTCAGTGGTTTAAAATACAAATTAGATATTCTGATGCAGGGCTGAAACTCTGCAAATACGGTATAAACAGTGGAGGACAGTGAATTATGGGAATAAATGGTAGAGTTGTGCCATTCCATATTTCAAGAAAAATGGTTGCTTTCTAGGACTATAGCAAGTATTAAATGCAAATGCCAGAAAGACCCTAGAGCTTTAAGAAACATGTAAAATCCAAAGATCTGGGTCCTTTTTATAGCATATAAGCTATATACAAAAGGGTTTTCACTGCCTTGTGTAAGGCTCATTCTAGAGCACAAATAATGTCAGAGGTAAACATCATAACTGACAAGTGAAGCCAAACAGAAACAAGTCCTGAGATCTTACTTCAAACTAAGCTTGGAGTTACATATATAAGCCAGAGATATAAAGATCTGCATTTCAGTAGTAAGGGATTGTTGTGCACAGATGGTCTGTGGTGCTGCAGCAGTATCTATATTTGCTATCACGGTTTTTAAAAAAACAAACACCAAACCCACAAAACAGCTATGTTATTGCTTTGAATCTAATCTTTCCCATCATCTAAATTCTCTTCCTTGAACTAAACATACTGAGGATATTTTAAGAAGAGAAATCACCATCCAAAGTGGTCAAAGGCCTCATACAGCAAATGGGACAGGAAGATGAAAATATATCTGCAACTCTAGTGAAAATAATGCCAGGCAGCAGCTACTGATCTTCATATATTTGCTAGGCTGTAATGTTTTGTAAATTAAATTTCTGAAGGGAATTTGTATGTGTAAACACAGCAAGCAGTACTTAGTTAATCCATAAATGTATTGGCTTAAGGAACAGTTCTACCACATGGTGTTATTTAGAAATCTGTGAGGCTTTCAGAAGTCAAAAATTTCGTTCTGTAAAAGAGCTTTAATTCCTGTTGCCCTGAACTTTCAGGGTGTCAAATTTCAGGATACATATTGGCAAAAATAACCACATTGATTCAGATAGAATGCAATTTATTGTTGGGAAAACAGCTAGACAGAGATTAGACTTCAGGCCATATTCTTCTCTTGATATATGTGCTTAACTCCTCTCAGCACTAAAGGGTATTATTTGCATGTTTCAGGACAGACTATATTCCTTTCAACTTTACTGTAATGTGCAGGTTCCATTTCAAAAATGAATGGGTGTTAAACACAAGAGCATTGCACACAGCGCTTAAGACTACCTAATGATACAAATAACATGACCATACCACGCCATGAGGGTTCAAAGCACAGCTGAAGGAGATTTAAGGCAGCAGCACTCAGCACCAGATAACTTCTGAGGCCATCAGTAGGTTTGCTTTTACTTATTTGTCTTTACTGTGTTCAGCTGAGACGGCCTCTCTTATTCTGTGTAACAAGGCCCAGTCCCAGGTTCCTGCGCTAGGGGTTGCCAAAAATCACACAGTTCAAAGAAATAAATTACATCAGCAACATCTCCATGCTTTAAAATGCTTATGTCATTGTGCTAAATGCATAAAGTATTTACAGTTTGCTTTGAAGAATTAAATTATGACCAGAAGCCAGTTTTGCCGTGTTGTTTCTTTGTATCAGTCACTAATTTTACATAGCCTTGGACAAGTAACTCAGCATTTATGCTGCAGGACACTTGAGGTTGACAGTCAGACTCAATCTTACAGGTATGTTCCAATATGTTCCAACATTAATGATTCCATGATCTCTGATGTATGTGAGGTTTAGCTAAAGATTGCTCACTATTTGGCCACATGAGTAGAGAACAACACAAAATTGCAAGCTGTTTTCTTAGGTCATACAACTACCACAATTAAAGATTAAATATAAAAGTTGTGCCAATATTAGATATGAGGTAAAACACTTGCAGTACGAAGCAGAAATAGAGAAAAGAATGAGACAAAACATAGGATATGAAAACAGCTATCTTATTTCCAAGGGTGCCATCCATTTTGGCTTCAATACTGACTGTGGAAGGGAATCTAGCAAAATATTTTACTAACTTTGTAAAATAACCCCAAGTATGTTTATACCCATGGC
This sequence comes from Sclerurus mexicanus, assembly GCA_013396755.1. Lineage (NCBI taxonomy): Eukaryota > Metazoa > Chordata > Aves > Passeriformes > Furnariidae > Sclerurus > Sclerurus mexicanus. The sequence goes on along the minus strand of VWZF01002261.1, from coordinate 1,061,651 downwards.
ATTTGTGTTGATCAATAGAGATGTGTTTGAGAGTGACTCAAAGCATCCAAAGTAAATTAAAAAAAAAAAACCACCACAGGAATTTGACTGCAGGTCCATTCAAGTGCCTGTCACAAAGCAAATAAACTTCCGAAGAAACCTCTTAAAGCAAAAAAAAAAAACCAAAACAAAAACAATCAACTTCATGCTTCCTCATCTCTTGCTATATTAGCAATACAGCAACACACCACACTTATCCAAGGCAACAATCGGGTCCAGAAGTAATAAAAATTTAGAGGAACATGAAATATTTGATAGAGCTTCACTTTTCTCAGAAGTTTTCTTGAGTTGACTAACACACTTTCAGGAGACAGAGTGAAAATAGAAAGCAGAAAGCTTTTCTGAATAATTTTAAAGATATCCTACTATCAAAATAGAGATATTAATACTGATCTAGTTTTACACCCCACCTACATGTAGTTACAAATAGAAATGTATAAAAGAAAATCTAAAACCCCTCAGGTGACAGAAATATTACTTTTGAAGTGTAAAAGTGTTTCATGGCAATATCTGAGAGACAAAATATACAGACTTTTTTTTTTTCCTCTTCAACAAGAAAAAAAAAGAAAACTTGCTTCAAAACTTACAAAAAAGTGCAGAAAAATAAAGCCTTAAACCAGTATTCATTGCACTCACTTAGGAATGCCGGCTCCTCCCCTGAGGGACGCCCAGCTCTCCACCCAAGGGAGACACATTCCCTTGTCTCCTGAACAAATTTACCAAATTTTTTGGTCAATTCAGATGGAGTTGGATAGCAAGGAGCAGAGACAAAATTTAAAACACTTTTTTCTCCCCCTTTATTCCAGTTTATTACCCATTTGGGCCCTGGTCCGTTCTGGGCTTTCCCCCCATTCTGTATCCCGACCCCAACCAGTCCGGGTTTCCCCCCATTCTAGATCGCAGCCCCCATCCAGTCTGAGTTTTTCCAGTCCCGAACTGTCCAGGTTTCATCCCATTGGGATCCCCAGGCTCCGCTCCCTCATTCCCAGCTCCCCTCCCTCCCCGGGCAGTGCAGGGACACTGGGATGAGGGTCAGCACACAGCAGTACCTCTCCGCAGCTCCTTCCCCCTCAGGGTCCAGCTCCAGCATCAGCTTCCCAGCGCTGGGCACAGCTCCCTCAGGACAAACCTGCTCCTGTGCGGGCTCCTCCTCGCCACAGGGGAACCTCTGCTGTGCCACCCGCTCCTCGTCTCAGCCAGGTGCTCACAGGGATGCTCTTCCCTGCCTTCCTCACCTCCTGAAGGGTGGTACTCCGGCAGGTGTCTCCTGAGGCACCCACCTGCCCACGGCCGAGGGCTCAGCTGCGCCCTTGGACCCGCTGGAATGGGCTGTGTCTGGCACTGGGCAGACCCGACATCCCCTCACAGGGGCCACCCGCAGCCCCCAGTGCACACCGACCCCATACAGACCAGCGGGCCTGGCATCGGCTGAGCTGTTGGCTCCGATCCGCCCCGAAATGTCTGATTTGTAAATGTACTGTTTTAAAACGGGGGGTCATCTGAACGAGTGGTGCTGGGCAATGTCACACTGGGCGCCACACGTGCCATTTTCCAGGATGCCCATGGGAGTCGGGATGTTTTTTCTCCACCCTCTCCTCACACCAAGAAGCAGCCCCTCAGCCCAAACCTCGCTCTTAAATCTCGGCATTAACACTTGCCATTGTTTCTCCTTCCCCCTTTCACACTGGGCACTGGCCACCACGGCGTTCAGAGAAGGGATCCCACGGATATGGATGTACCATTTACCAAACCCTAAGTGTCTTTCTGGAATGTGATCTCACTGCATTCTTTACTCCAAAGATTCAACTGGAGTAAATTTTGACACCTAACCAAATAGCAATTAGTTGTCAAGGCACAGCTAAGACGACAAAATAAAACCTGTGGCTTTAATCAGCGTTTCCATGCTAGCTGAAATTATGCTGCTTAATGGCTGGAATGGGTTGCAATAAAAGTGAGTTGACTGCATATCCCCGAAAATTGATTCCTGGAAGAACAGTCAAACACAATCACTTCAGGAAATAACATTAAAAAATATTAAACCACAGGGCTCTTGCCTTAAAACATGGGTATAAAATCTAAATCTCTTTAGGAGTATACCAAATTTAGCCATAGATGTAGCTGGAGAAAATAAACTTACAAAGGGAGATTTCGTTTGGAATAAATCTTCAGAACAGCCTAGCTGATTGCTTTTTCATGAAGACTACTTCTTCTGTGGGGAAAAAAAAATCAAAATAACTCTTCTGATGCTTTGGATGCTTAAGATTTGTTTGTTTTTTTTAAATATCTCATGGTTTTCATTTTACAGCCAGAGACAACAGTTCTCTCTCATCAGGACAATGCATATGAAAATAGTAAGAAACTTGAATTGAAAATAGTGAGTTCCACTTCATGGAGAAGTTGAATAAAAATGTTCTTGAGGTGGTACTCTGATGAATGCTGGGAGTTTAGGTGTGATGTTAAAACTGGAATTTGCCATCATTCCACATGTAACAGACTTAAACTGGATGAGTAAAGAATCCAAAAGTATCCAACAAACATTTGGAAGATATTTAAAAAAAAATCTGATAAAACTATCTGATAAACAAGAATGCTGCGTCTATGTTACTATAGACACCAATTTCACAACATCTGAAGAAGCATGTGCAGATCATGTCTACAACTTTTTGAGTATGAAATACTGTGCTACTAGTGTTCATTCTTAGGGATTTTTTGCAGGTTGACAACTAAGCTCTCTGTGTCTCAATACACTGTGATTTTACACAAGGTATTTGGGGAAAAAAGTTGTGGAAATTGGTATTCTTTTTGCAGTTCTGCTTCTAAATAATGACACAGAAAATGCTACCATCATGCAAATTAATCTTTTGGAGAGATGTGACAGAGTGATGTTAACTATTTTGCTGTCAAATTTTAAAGCAATATCTCATTTTTCTTCAACTTTTGTAAAGACTTCAATACTTTTTAAAAAACGAAGTAAGTAGAAAAAGCAATTTTATTAGCTTACCTACATGTCCATTTTATGTTGATAATGTCTGGTGTTCGAAAGCTGAAGCCCTAGGAAGGAATAACAAGTTCACATTTTGTCATCGTCTGCATGATAAAAAAGGACAAGTGCAGTAACAATACAGCAGATATTAGGATTTGCACAGTTAGCAGCCTGCCTATCACACCTCTCATTATCCTACTCGCATACAGATGGCTTTTACAATATTTTTCTCAAGTATCTTGCAATACTGAAATGAATTCTATAAAATGGCTTACCATATGTTTATAAATACTAGGGACATAATCATTTCATCTAGGCTAAAAGAGAGGGACATCTGCATATAGGAGCTGTCAGATATCTCACTAATGGACTACATTATTTATATACACACCTTACAATTTATTACAGGTGAAGATTACTACTGGGAGAGGAATTAAAGACAGCTGGTTCAGCACAGTCTCTCTGGCTTCATATAGATGCATTGAACTATCTAAACACAGTTTGAAAAGTCAGTAAATATTGTGTACATACCTAACTTTGTTGCTACACATACATAGCCACTCACTTATCTCTTCCATCCCAAATGAATATTTTTGGGAATAGTACAAGCCCTCTGACAGGTACTTTGGACCAAATACTGATATCAAAATAGTAAAAATTTAATAAATATTTCAGCAAATGCCAAGTCTAAGGGCTACAACAAGAACTTTAAGAAATATCAGAACAGCTGACCAGCAAGAGAATTGTTCTTACAGGTGTGTTTAGTGAAAGATGTGGGTGGAGTGCTGAGCTACCAGTGGCTTAAGAGGTGCACCATTTCTTATTAAACAATTAATTGTAAAGTTACTGTAGTACTTGTAGCTCACAAATACACAGGGCAAGAGCCATGAGAAGAAATGAACAAGCTGATGGGCTAGCCAGAGCCAAGTACATGGAATGGACTGCAAGACATGGAGCAGGAAGATGGAAGGTAGGCAATTTTATCCTGCCTCCTGCCATGGCTGCCCCATCTGCCAGCTGATCTCTCTGTAACTCACAGAACATACTGCAGTTGCATTATCTGGCTTCTGCCTGGCAAAGAGAGTGGCTGGCAGGAGCTTGTTACACCTGTTGTGTCTTTAGGTTTTAATACCACTGTTTACCATTACTGTTGCATTTACCACTGGCTCCCACAAGAAATATACCTAGTTAGATCTGTAACAGTATTTTTCTACTCTACGTAAAAATCTCCTTGCTCTTCTTTTGGGTCAATTCGCAAATCAGAGTTACAAATATCCCCATTAGCAACCTGTTTACATTTATATTTTGCATATTCTTAATAATTAAAAGGGCTGTTCAAAAAAGGGAGCGAACCTTGGACTTACACGAAAAAAAAAAGAGGTCATCCACATTTATTTTGCTGCTGCTTCATCCAGTGTTTAATTATCTTCAGCTAAATATACCTAAAATTGCTGAATGTGAATTTTTGTTTACCTTTGGTTCAAGTTCTTCCCCTTTCTGCTAACTCACAGTTTTCTATTGTAAACAATCTTTGTTTTGAACTTTGTTTGAGCTAACTCTTTTGTCTAAAGAACTTTTTTATCTCAGTCCATACAACATGATAGTGACTGTGCAACCTGTTATTTTCTTTCCCTGTATGTGTTCTGTGGTAGCTGTTAACTCTGCATTGAGAGATGTCCCAGAATGGAGGTGCTGAATTACTAATGCACATGTAGGCATTCAGAAAATATACCATATGAATCTCAAGTAGCATCTAATTTGACATTATGGCCTATTCAGCATGCAGTTAGTCTCAGATAACAATCACAGTCCACAGTCATGTTGTGCTAAGAATCACGCAGTACTTTTTTACATTCACTTTCAGAAAACCTCTTGTTCCAGTCTAACACATAAGCCTGAAAATAAAATTGTCATGTTGGAAATTTCTCAGTAATTATAGATGCACTTGAAATAAACTAATATATTTGTCATTTAACAAACAAGACTTTTTTTGGTTGCTGCCAGGCTCTAATCATCAAAATGGAATTATTATAGCTGTGTTCATCTAATATGGAAATGCAAATACAATATAACTACATTTTTTCAATAGACAGGCCATATTTTGAAAACTGTTTCAGGGGAATTCATGCCAGGGATGTGTGCGGTGAAACTAGTTACAGCAATCACTGTTAATCAGTCTTTAAAAACCAAACAACAGAAAAGACATTCCCAGGCATTTTGTGAAGAGCACAAGAAACCAGACATTCCAGGGTAAATTATTCAAAGCTCTCATTTACTTCCTTACACATGCTCTACACAAACTTCCCTGGCATTTTAGATCAGATGCTTCAACAAAGGACACTGATTTTGTTGCTGCTTCTGTCCCTGCACCACACAGGCACCTGTAAGAAAGGCTTGGACAAAAATTTTACAGCCTATATATGTACTAAAATGCCTGGGTACATGTTCTACACTCTTATGAATAAAAATAGCAGGAAGGAACCCCACCTACCTCATTAAAAATAAAATGTCTCACTAGTGCAGCAACACTTTCAGTTTTTTCATTCAAATTTAGTAGCTACAGGAATCATCATGCCCTAACCTGACTCTTCAGAACATCAGACTTCTCATTGTGTGGAGTGGTTTAACATTAAAATACATTCATTGACAAGCTGCAGAGCTGAGACACCGTGCACTATTCCCCATGTATCTTTGTTTAGTAGCTCCGCACAACAGATGGAATTTTATGTCATGCAGCATTAGGCTACTGTTAAATTTTAATTTCAATTAATGGTCTTTATACTCTTTCTTTATGCACACCAGGGATATTTTAGGCATCCATTTCCCTTCTAATTAGCTTTTATTGCTGAATTCATTCTGAATCTCTGGAAGTCATTAGATTCTCTAGGATTCGCAGCTGAATTTACTTACTCTCTAATAAAATTAATTAGTCTTTTACAAAAAAAGTAGCTGAATTTGGCCTACCTCTATACACATAGCTAAGTACTGAAAGTCTGCTGTTTCTAAATCTCTTTCAGGTACAGTCCTTTTTTAATGTTGACTTTTATCCTTGTTACTAACATCACCATTTCTCAGGTTGATGCTTTGCCTACTTCACTTAAAATGAAACCTGTTTCAAGGGTTTTGTCTTCTAGGTTATGGCACAATATCACTTATACACTAATCTCTGTCAGAAAACTTATGTATTGTGAGTTTCCTTAGAATATTGTACTCACTGTAAAACTGCACAGAGCCTTAGAGCCTAAGGCACAGGTAATTTCCACAAGTACTGCTTGAGAAACTCAGATGATGTAGGCTGATAAATTGTAAAAAGTATAAAAACTTTTATTGGTCTGTTTGAAAAAAAAGAAAAAGCCACAGTAATTTAAGAAAGAAACGAGTCAATATGTATTGCCCCCTGTTCCCAGAGGTTTACTAGAAGAGAGGGTCAAACATTTTCATGCTCTGGGAAAGGAAAAAAAAATATGTTGCATTGCCACTAGTGTGACTACTCTGTATTTTTACCATTTGGACAGTTGCTTATAAAAAGTCTTGGTTAGCTTAGTGGCACAACAATATTAAGATCTAATTTATCATTGTGCTATAACTATGAAAATTGAATAATATACCTTCAGGGGAGAGGCAGTGAAAGATTTCATACTGTATGGATTACAGTGGAATATTTATGGCACTAGTTAAGAGTCTGCGACAACTTTTGTGGTAAACTCCCATTTTAAGAAGCATAAATTATATGTGGTTATTATATGGCCACAGCACAAGTAATTTGTAAAATATTACAATATTTATAAGACTCAGAATTGAACTTAGCACATAAATAGTTTCCTTTATTTATACTTTTCATAATATCAATGCACAAACTGCTTTACTTTTAGAAACTGGTTATGAACTTGTAATAGGCATTTATATCTATTCGCAGATCTAAATAAAAAGGTACATTTATACTAGAGACACCATATGCCACTATATATGGCCATATACGTGCTGTTACCACTGTATTTACCAACATAGCAGTGCGGTGACAACAGTGTTGTTCGGGTCCCTCTCTGCCGTCAAGTGCACCTCATGTAATTCTTCATTTTATTTAAATGCATCATTTCAAAGGACCTGGCTTCACAGAGGTGACACCCTCACAGACAAAAGATGTTCTTTATATCAGATGGGCAGCTAAAATCAGGAGAGTTTAGCATACAGGCAAAGGTCTAAATGCTGCTCAGAAGCAAACACATAAACCTTGTTGTCACCAGAAGCATAATAGCAGCATGGATGGTGGTTTATTTCCTTACCTAATTTGGCATTCCCATACTCATTATATTCTTACCAAATTAAGTCCAAATTCCCTCTTTAATAAGAGAGAGAAACAAAAAATTGACAGGAAAAGGTACTTCAGAATTGCCCTCTAATTTAACATTTTCTTGGTTTGCTCCTGTAGTAATAGCTGACTGTTTCCATCCTGGTCTTTTTGCAACCAGATTCCACGTTCTAGGCCTGAGAGCAACAGTACCTGGCTTTGTTTAGTATATTCCCTTTCAGCTCTTCCCTATTTGCCCAGTGCATGCCCAAACCTCTTCCCTCTGCGCTACAGGCACAAGTGGAAATGAACAAAAGAACAAAGCTGGCTTGTGGGCTCACAAAAATGTGCACAAAATGAATGACAGATCTAAAAAGCAAGATAAACAGACCCATCCAAAGGAATGCTTTACATTGTGTCACAGGTTTGGTGCTCAAGCTTAAATCTACCATCCACTACCTACCATCCTGTTCCTTAACTTGCAGAGAGAAAGAGACAAGCCGTAGCTGGAACAGAAAGCCTCTGGAAAGGGCTTAATCCTTACGGTTATGGTCCTCCACCATGAAAGTACCTTGAATGGTTCAGAGCAGACCAAGTACTTTTTCTCCCTTGCATAAAAAGGTACCTTAGTAAGGTATTTCCTCAGAAAGTTAGAAGGCCCACAGCTCTTCACAGCCTCATCAACACATATCAGGTTGAAGAAATGGTCCATAACAACTGGCCCTCTCAAAAATTATCAATTACTTCATAAGGGGCAAGAACAGACGTCAGTGAGCACCACACAGCAAGGCTGAGGTGGGCGAGCAGCAATGCACATCATCAACCGATGAAACCCAGCTCGCAAATTAACTGCTTAACTGAACATACACTAACCCTGGTTTTGCTTTAAAGATTCCAATTGTTTTTAACTCTCTTCAAGTTTGTTTTTGAAAAATAATCTTAATATTCTGGTGGATTTCTCAAGTTTTCACATTTTCCAAAGAGAAACCAAAATTACTATTTTGTTCTACAGGTAAAAACTTGGTAATCGTTCCATGAGAAATTGGGAGACAGGAGTACTTCTTTCATCAGAGTCTTTGCCTCCGTTTAGGGGAACTTCAGCTTAGATAAATAGTGGACAAGATTGAAAAAAATCTTGAAACTCACTTGATCATAGACTTTTCCAGAAGAATAATACTTTAACCTCAATATAAAAAATAAATACAGAAGTAGCTTAAATAATTAGATCACTCAAGGAAATTAAAAGGCTAAATCTGCTTCGCCTTTATGGAACAACTGGTAAAAACAACCAAGAATGATTCCAAATGGTATTTTCTTAGGCTTCTTCATTATCATTTCCAGGCAGTGCTTTTTCACAAGATTAAAACAAAAGTAAATGTATTTATAGAAAATGTTTAAATATTCATGGTCATAAAACATGGCAAACCCTCATTTTATGTTATTCAGACTCATAAAATGTGAAATAAAATGATATTTTCCCCCAATTCAACCTTTTTTTAAAAGGAAATGCTGACTAAAACAAAAGAATCATGCAAAACAGATGATCAGAATAAAAGGATGGTATGAAGTATGGATGCTAATTGAAAAGCTTTCATTTTTACTCAAAAGCTATTATGTGTTTTCATCTAGGTTTTTTGGGCTTGTGATTTTTTTGCATAAATAAGTTTAAACAATGGGTAATACAGATTTATTTATGAATTTGTTAGGCTGGAATTTTAAATAGTCTCAAAAACTCAAGCTGGTCAAAAATTAAATAATATAAAATAAGCCACCTGCTCCAATTAACATACCTAATTTCTTCTCTGCTTTATGTAGCCATTTTTCCCATGAGCACATTCCACATGCAAAATTTGGAGCACCAGTGTACTGCCTTTGTTTTATGTTTTCGATATAATTTAGTTTTGCAAACCTTCAATTTTTACTTAATCCTCATTCAAACAAATTTGGTTTTTTTCTTTAGTTATAAAGATTATTAAGACTTACTGGCTAGTGAAGTTGGGGTTTGGGCTTCTTCTTTCTTTTTCTTTATTTTGTTAAACCTGATGCATATTCCTGATGTACATGCAATTTTTGCTTTAAAGTATTGATGTAGCAGTCCCCTGAAATTTTTGAGCACTTGTCATTGAAGTATCACATGTGACAGCACTTGTCTCTGAAACATTCAAACCTGTTCCTGCCAGCCATGGGCTATAGAGTCACTTCACCACAGAAACCCACGAGCTGTGGCTGTGTGTCATTGCTACCCTTCAAAGCTTTTCTCCTTCTGCAGCTTTTGTTTGGGATTATTTTTTTGTGTCAGTGATGAACAGGCCCCCTTGGATTGTCATCCTTTATTGCCTATTCCTGACAGCTGCAAAAATACTGGCTTCCTTTTTTAATCATGAAATGAATTGTTGCAGGAACAGGGAACACTACAGTTTCCTCCACATAACATTCTCCAATCAGAAAATTATAATTTCTCAGATGCATTAGCACAATATACTAGGAAACAGCTGCATAATTTAACTTAATTGTTAAGCAATACCTCATTATAGCTAGACAGTAAATTCAGCAGTTCACATTTTTTGTGCACCTCTCTTCTTTTCAGTGCTCACATCATGTCCTCTTTTTCATCTGCCTTTCTTCTCCCAAAGGTGCTGGAAAAAAGCCATATTTGCAATAAAAATGAATTTAATCTTCTTTAAGAACCAGTTTAAATTCATGGTAGATACCTAAGATTTAAACTGATAGGAAATACACCCTTCTAGATAACCCTGGAAAGTCAGATAGCTAATACTCATCCATTTTTTTTAAACAAATAAAAAATCCTATCCAAAATCCAAGACAAACTAATCACCTATTTTGAAATACATCTTACCTTCTAAAGGCCTATGATAGCAGTAAATATTTTTCAGCAGGGTAGAGGTGGACAGCTTCATGAAGAATACAATTCAAGGCAGATGTGGTGAGCACCTAATGTACAGCTTGTTTAAGACACTATGAGACATGAAACCATTTGCATTCCCCACTAATTCATCTAAGAAAATGTAATTTATGGTATGAATTTGATCAGGCAATGTTGGCAGGTTAACACCCTCTCTTCTCCATTCAATGAATCTAATACTCTTTCTTTCCTTCTTTCCTTCTCATGCCTTAATAATGATTTCATCCTAAACCAGTTTAGTTTTAAATCTTCTTCATTTCCAAGTTTGGTTGGTTTTTTTTTTTTTTGGGTTTGTTTTGTTTGTTTTTTTTTTTTAATTTAATACTCTGTGTCAATTTGAACATATTTATGCAATTACATTTGAGTTCAATGGCAAGACTCATCTATTTGCATAATGTCTTCACATTATGTCTACGTGCTGATTCCTAACTCCCATACAAGATATTAATTTACTAGATTCTCTAGATTGATGAAGGAAAAAATTCCACTCAGTTACTATATTAGACATATTTTATGTTTTAAGTAACTATTCCAAACATGCATCCCATTTTATTGCCTCTTTGGACCAGAAGCTTTCCTGTGTTCTGAATACCAATTGAGTCTGCCCATGCTATCGCAGCTATGAATGACACATCTTACTCTGGTTTTAGTAGTTGCACATTTCATTCTTATATTCTTAACCAAAGTTTCATACACCATGTGGGAGAAAGAAAGGATTTTACCACAAAGGTGATCCTCACCCTCCAGCCTCCTAGAAGAGAGGGTCTGTAGTGTGGCCTCTCCAATGCTGAAAATAGAGGACATGGCATCTTCATTTGTAAGTCTACTTTCAGTCTGGCAAAAAGCATACAAAACTCCTTTTGAGTAAGATCAGAACAGTAAATATTAAGAACCACCACTTACATTCCCCACTGTAAGTTAGGACTATTATAGAGAAGCACTCAAGAGGGAGTGGGAAAACTTCAATGACCTTTCTTCTTGTCAGTTCTATGTACTGTGAGCAATCAGTAATTAAAAGTGCTCTACAACTGTAGCCAAACATTAAAAAAATTAAACTTTGGACCTTTGTAGGAAGATTCTGGGGCTTTGTTCTTTTGTTATTGTTCGGTTTTGTTCCCTTTTATGTTCACAGAGATTAAAATAAAATCACTTGAATACAAGAAACAGTAATGCTAGGAAACTGAAAGTGTTTAGTCAAACCATGTAATTACTGATAACAATGAATCATCCCTGTAGCTTCTGATCCATGTAATTCCCGACCCACTGAAATTCAACTAGTTTCTAATAAATCTTTCATTAATAAAAAAAATTAAAGAAAGGGTTTTTGCATATTTATAATCATTTAATAATCAAATGTTTGTTGGGCTATTTTATGATTACTGCACATCTTAATACAGCCTGACTTCATTAGATCAATTGAAGAAGTTCTCAATACTGTAGATTGGTTTTTCTGCTAAGAAATATCAGCATCATCTGATTTCACTGATATCTAACTTTTTTTCCCATACTGTGGGTTAATACATAATTCTTGTTCTTTCTCTCTCATGAGGAAACAAAAAGGTCCTGATCACTACACCTGAACTTTTTTAAGCAGGATGTGATAGTTCAGAATCTGACAAAACATGGTGAAAATACCTAGCTGTGTATTAATATGCAATTATACAATGAAATATGCCTGCAGTTACACTAAAGGGAATGACTAATTGGCTTCCTAACCTGGTCATCTAATTAAAAGTAAGCAGAACTATAGTCATTACATTTTGTTCTTAGGAGAGCCAGTTACTTTCTGTTGATAATTACGGAAGAATAGGAGAGAAACAGGCTTGCCAGTGTTTGCATAAGGGAAAGAATATTTCACTTCTGCATTAGGCAAGGGAAAGAAAAAGATCATCACAAATAGGTGGTGAGATTTAATTTTAAAGTTATTATTTATACCAATACTGTTTCCTTGCTACATCAAAAATGCGCTGTTTTATTTAGAAAAGGTATTAAAATAAATGTAAACCTGGGAGAAGTGACACCAGCTATGAAGTGTTGCTGAGATACAAAAAAATAACTTCACTGCCTGACTTCATAAGCGTCCACAGCTATAGAATTAATGTTTTCAATGTAAAATTAACCTTTGTGTTGCAAACAGTACCTGACATCAGTGATAAGAAAAGCACTCCCTGTGGCAGAAGCATTTTCTTGCCCTCTGTTTCGAACCTGTTGAAACACTCTGTGGCTGGAGAGACTTCCTTTGGTGCAGAGTGATATACTGTATATTCTATCATTCTATTTTCTAAAAATATCTTAATCACAGACTCCTCACATATTTTGAGGGCTCTGGTCATGTTATGGACAATTTTTGTTTGCCTGTTCCAAGAGGGAAAGTGGTTTTGACCAAATCCGAACCCCATCAATAGCATTTCTCAGTATGATTCAGCATGCCTGAACATTATTTAATGAATCTGATTATGAGTTCACGGCTCCTAGTTAAAATTCAAGAGTACCTTAGATGAAGAAATTGCACCTTTTTAACCTGGAGATGAATCAGGTCTTTTGATGAAATGATGTCAGAGAAGGACAAGAACTTAGCAAATTGAAAAACACCGAAGAGTGGCAGCTATTGTTTTTTAAATCACGTCCTCACAGAAAAGTTTGTCAATCTGCTGTTGTAAAAATATTTACAAGAGGTTCTGATAAAATCTATGTGTCTGCTTACAATGGGGGAAAAAATGCATTCCTCCTGTGGTCAGTGTAACATCTATGAAAACAACATAAACCAAAAAATAAATCTGAAATGCAAAACCTAAACCAAATTACTCAAGCAAGTATAACTTGCCTAATATGCTAAAGTAAACACTAACTCTATTAGCATATTTTACAGTTCCCTGATAGCCAACCATACTTATCAACAAGGAACTGAGTCTTCGTTCTGCATGAATTAACCTTCATCTTTATCTCTCGGAGTTTTTGAATGGCAAACACTGTAACAATGATTGAGATTAAAATGTTAGCCTGAAGTCAGATACCTGATACAATGGATGAATCTTTAATTCACTTTTAAATTGCTTAAATAATGTTACATTCAAAATTTTCTGCACGAATGAACATTAATTCAGCCGGGAAAGAAATGTTGCCATGTTTAATTCAATAGTTTAAAAAATTTAGTTATTAAAAGATTCTAATTTAGCATTTTCTTTGGTATTCTATGCCTTGTTTTGTAAGAGGCATCAATAGGCCATGATAAAGAGATTAAACAAAGCTGTAAAAATTTTGTCCAAATGAAGTATTTGTTTTCATTACAATAGCTTTTTACACAGAAAACTATGACAAAAATAAATCACACAATTTGATAGCAGATTAACACAATCGTGGCCTCTGTTTCTGCAGCAGTTCACTGATGGGTAGGTAACAACTAATAAAGAGGGTTCTTGAAGCCTAGTGGTTTTAATTGTCTATTTATCACTATTTGTCACTTAGATGTTGTTCCTTGAAAAATGCTAAAAGACTATTTCTAAAGTTCCCTAAAGTGTTTGAAATATTCTGAGTTTAATAAACTGTCAGGTGAACAGTTCAATGACAAAAAACAAATCAGCACTAATCTGATTAAATATTATATTTATTAATGGATAAATATAGGAAAGCCCATACACTATGGGTAGAAACCTACCACTATTACTGCAGAATTTTTAGCTTTATTTCTCACACAAATTCCTTAAAGTAAAATGTTCATGTTCTGTAAGAGGTTGTATAATTAGCAGAAATAGATCCTTCCCTATGAATCAGGGAACCCTACATTTTTATTTCTTCCATAATTTCATAAATCTACATATTCATTAGAGCAGATAGCACTTTAGTTCTCCACCTCCCTGCTGCAGCCTTAGAAGTCTTGAAGGGGGTCTAGCAACAATCTAAATTGAGGGGCTTTTAAGGTAATAGACTATCCCAAATGGTTTAGGTAATAAGGAGGCAAAGATTTCCAATAAAGTTCAAGAACTTTTTCTTAGCTTCAAATTAAGTTATGTGATCTTAATCACTAATATATCCCTGCTGCTCTGCCAGTCCAGATTAAGTATCACAGCATTCTCCCTACAGTTCTTAGCTGAGCTTTAGGGATCATCTACCAAAACTAGTTTTTCAAGCTAGGAAATTACAACGAACCTTTGGCAAAAAGGCTGCATTGGGCCAGGTCCCAAATCCTCTTTTGTGCAAGAGTAGGATAGAAAAATCCAAAACATACAGCTTTTCTATAGATAATGATCCACATAGACATCCAGGGCAGGCCCTTGCTACATCAGCAGTGAGTGCCCCAGTGAGTGAGTGCTTCTCTAGCAGCCTGGGGCTACGAAGGTAAGAAGGTGAAGAAAATATGAGTCTGCACATTACAAGACGCCTTTATGGTGCCATTTCTGTACCAGAAACTCCTAGTGCAATCCCAGAGTAGCCATCTGAGGCACCAGCATCCCAAAGTGAACTGTTCTGGGTAGAAGGTCTTATGACTCCTATCCACTGTTGTGGTCCTACAAAAGAAAAAAAACACCAAAGCCTTTATGCCTAAGATAGTAAAAACAAACAAATCCCAATAACAACAAAACCAAAAAAACCCAAACCAAAACAAAAAAACATATCTTCTGAAAATCTTTTGTTTTATAAGACAAAGACTTAGGACAGAATTTGAAGCTGTTTGGGAGATTTTTTGGTTTATTTTGTTTTTCTAAACTGAGAGTTCATACTGTTGAGGTTCTAGCAAAAGAATTAAGACTAAAAATATGCCCAAAGACTTTCCTTCAAGTTACGTTTTTAGCTTACTGTCAGCAACATAGAAAGTTTCAGCTATTGTTAACTTGTCTTCCCCTAGAAAAAGAATCTACTTTCGCTTCAAGTATATACATTTAGACGATATTATAATCTTACAAACCATACTGTTTTTTCGTAATGGTTGACATGAACTTCGTTTCTTAGTGTCATAGAGGTAAGAGTCAAAATTATATATACCAATATTCAGTCCAGTATTTTTCCACACTCAAGTTGTCCTATACACCTTGATAGAGCTCACTCTAAAACAGCATTAGGAATATTTGTCTTAATGCATGTGTGCCCACAATTTAATCCAGTAACCTCAAGAACATCATCATTTATTTTCTTCCTAAAATGTTCAGCAAGCTTAAAGTATATCTGTGCAATATTTAACTCAGGCATAGCTTCATGTTTATATAGAAATACATAGAAGTATATATACCTTCCTGTAAATGAAGTTTCTGTTCTCACCTCCTTTTCAAACAGGCTCTTTAGTGCAGGCATAGTATAAAGCAGGCACACCTTGGAGACCCAAACAGTGTTTCATTCCACCATGTAAATGAATGTGCCCATTCCATGTTAACTGGGATGTTTTTAACCTACTCATGACTTTGTAAGTACTCATACTTACAAAGAGGGCTGCCCTGCTCTGTCCTCACGGGCCAGAGAACAGTCTGCTCCCACCTGGCAGTGACAGTGCTGAACAGCAGTGGGGATTACCTAAGGAGAAATGCTTTTCTGAGCAGGCAACCTGACCTCACAAAGATGCATTAGATGAGCTTTCATCAAAATTTGGAAGTATTCCAGCTGACAAAGACAGCAATCTTCAATTTCCATTTTCTCAGTGGTAAATCCAAGTTAAAGAAATGCAGTGTCTTACAAAACAAAGGGGAAAGCGTGGTTTTCCCTCAGCATCTACTGTACTTCCTCTCACTTTTGAGCAAATGCAGCTGGTTAGTACCAAGTCACTCACCATTCTCCTTCCTACTGCTAATGCTGGAACTTCTGTCTAAGCCCTCCCTGAAATAATTGCTGATACTGGTACATTTTGCTGTATTATTTCATGTTCCACCCCTCATTAAGTGGTATGACATCAGCAGAAGCAGCATCTTCCCCTGTCCTCGTAGAAGGCACTGGGAAAACCTGCCCCACCTGCACTGGTGTGTTCTCAGGTGATGGAGCTGGGCTGCAGGAAATGAACACTGCTCCACTTCCTTTTAAACCTGCTCTGTCACAGCTACTCTCACAAGGACACCTGGCCAAGATGCTCTGGGGAGAGGTAGAACAGGTACTCCAACATTTTCTCCACAAAGTTTCAGGCTTGGCTTTTTTTTTAAGGTTTGAAAGTCTTTTGGGAAAGATCTGTTCATTACAGAGGAAGACCCACTTCAAGAAAAATGAGGAGCAAGGAGATTTTTTGTCTTTTCAGCCCTCCTTAAAGTTTCAGTAATGCATGAAATTTATTAAAAAATTAATATTTTCATGCCAAAGACAGTTATATCAAAAATATTCTAGAAATAATACACAAAAGTGTAGGTACTGAATTTGTTTTTGGTTTTTTTTCCTATTATGTAAGTTTGGTATCGAAAATTTTTTCTAAATAACACAAAGAAAACCTTAGTGAGGGCTGAATATTTTAATTTACAGCTGGGGCCCACTGTTTTCATTACTAGAGAAAGAGAATTAAGAAACTGTTTTACTAGCAACATACTTTAATACAGCAATTTGGCTGAGAACAAGAACAGTGCAGGTGCAGTATGTTAAGATCCTCTAGAGTATCTGTTAGACCTCAGGAAACAATAACTAAACTAAAGACACTAACATAGTAAAACTTAAAAAAAAAATTTTAAAAAGCCCCAACAACAACAAAACAACATCCCCCACCAAAAAACCCAAACCACAAAACTGTTTACTGATCTGAAACATCAATGAAAGTTACCCAACAGAAACAAAATCATCTTGTTGTACTGTTTATATAATATATATATTATAAGGCATCAAGAATACCTGCATCAGACAAGACTGTCCTGAAAGTGCCCTCTACTGTGCCTAAGCCGATGCCTAAATTTGCAATAGGGGTGGGAGAGCCAAATCCAGAGAAGGCAAAGGTAAGCCCAAATTTCTCTGACTACCATCAGCTCTATGTATGAGGAAGCACATTAAACCAAAGGAGATGATCTACAAGTGAGGCATTGGAAATGCTGCATTTTGTTGCAACAGATCTTACTAGGAATATGAACAAAGTACTTCTTTACCATTTTTTTTCCAAGTCTCTGCTATTTTAACCATTTCAGTTTACTGAATGTTTCTTCTGTTTATGGTTTCCTTTTTTATTGTTGGTTTTTTTTGTTTGTTTGTTCCTTTGCAGTTTAATAGCAGTTCAAGCAGGGATATCTAAATGTTAATTTGACATTAAAACAAGAAATAGCTGTTTAAATAGTGCGCTATATTCTATAGGTATGTGGCTGTATGTTCTCAGGTCATCATTTCTCAAAGGCATGGACCAAAGAGCACATGTGAAGCACGGCCCCAAATTCCCTTTCCAGCACAAGGCCTTTCCACTCCAGTGCATTTCGATACATCTCAGGGGTTCGTGCCGAGTCATGCATTGCAGTGCTGAATGTACTTGATATGAAGGCATCTGAGGGAGAAGCCTCTGACAGCAGCTATGATTTGTTTTTCACAGTTAGGTATCTCTTTATTCTTTGAATAGTAGAATATGTCACCATTTAAGAAGGAAAAATTAAAGGATTATAAATGAGAATTACAATTTAATGAAAGGTATTACAATAAATACACTGACTCAAAGAGAAAACTGCTTTCAACTCACCAAAACCCAGCAGTATAACCCAGTGTCCCGGGGCACAAGCCCAAAGGGGTTTGTTAGCCCTTGTGCTGAGACCCGCGTGGTTTCCCCGAGTCTAAAGCAAAAGGAAGTGGAGAACCTGTTGGTGCAGATGATGGCTGGGGTCTGATTGAGAGTGATGGTTTCCTCCTGTTGAGGTCCTGCTGCTCCTCAAGATCCAAAAAGTGCCCAAGGTCTTCTTACCCCCCACTTATGTACCTTCAGGGAGCACCCAGTCCCTCCCCCAGGGCAGGGACTCACACAATGGGTGATTAACTCTGAGTCATGGGGTATTGTTGAACCATTGATGGCCCATTAGCAGCCACGCCCCCTCAGGCTGGGTGTGAAGGTGCTAACGACTCCCTGGGCAGCTCCTGCAAATGGTCCATTGTTCTTGGGAAACGAATAGAGGGGGTAGAATACATAGCTTTGATCACCCCCACACAGTGATAACTGGTCCCACCTGCTGAACTAGGACAGTAGTTTCTCTAATGTTGCTATCAAGGTGAAACTTCTTTCTCAGAGGTGTTTAATATGTTTCAAATTATTTGTATTTCTCATCTAGGTGTCTAACCTTTCCATGGTTTGCTGTAAAACAAATGTGGTTGTCCTTCTTTTCCCCCCATGTTTTGCTTGTCATCCTATAAAATAAATTATTTCGCTATTTTATCAATCTTTCATATAATGAAGTATATTCTTTCAAGTTCTTTTTCAAATGCTAACAAGGCATGAGTCAGTAGATGTCTAGGTAGGTAGCAAACACTCTTTATAGCTGAACAGCACTTGTGTGCCTGACACAATTATCGTGTCCCTGTTATTTCTGGAATTAGTAGTTTGTCCCATTCATCAGTAATCTTACTTCATCCATTCCAAGGCACAAGTTTCTTGAAGGAGTGCACAGTCATTTCAGTTACTTTTTTTATTGACCACATTTGAATTCACGGCCTTGAAAATTCATCAGTGCTCCAACATTTGAGTTATCCTTCTCATAAAACTGCAACAGAAGGATAACTGGTGTAGGAGAAGCACAGAGAATTTTCTTTGCTGAACCATGACGTGGGAATCAGGGAGAAGATACTAATCTCATCACTCAACAAAGAGTGAAAGATCCTTCCCTCTGACTTTTAATACAGGGACACAGAATAATCTGAAGCGTCAATATACACTCTTTCCTTTCAAGGCTACAGAAGATCAGGGCCAATTGGATTACAAAGAGTACCAACTTGGTTTAGGATAATGCTTTAAGTACATAGTGATAAACAGGACAAATAGGAAAGTATTTCCACTGGGACACTGACACAAGATGTTTGCATAGACTATAGGATATAGGCCAGGGTAATGCACAGTCTCCTTTGTTACTTAACACAATAGTCCTGCCACCAAAATTAACTCTTGAACTCTACTCTTGGAACTCCAGCAACAACCACTTTGAGTTAAACGTTTTTTAATTTCTTTTCTGGAGTTCTCCTCTACTTCAGCCCTGCAAGAAAGAGGTTTCATTTGAATTTGCCATTGTTACTGGTACACAGTGGAGGCCACTAATAGTTCTTTGAAGACAAAAGCAGGTCCTACTTTGATCAAAACCAGGATGTGATTATTTTGATCTCTTAGAAATATTCTGAACTGATCTATTCATCTGTAAGACATTTTTATCTCCAAAACTTGTTGCTCCAAGATCAATTCATATTCTGTATCCAAAAAAACTGAAGGGCTGGTTAAGACTTAAGAACAGCAATTTAATCAATGGCCCACTGAGCGAGCCCATGTGTACAATTTCTGCACAATGAATTTAGTCCATCATTTTTAGTGAAAACCATCTAATTAGATAATTTACATCCAACATTTACAAATTAGGTGACTGAACCTAAAGTATGTGAAAGGTTTCTTTGTTACTCTATACTTGTGTAAACTGAGAGGCTATATTTTTTTTTCCTTTTCTTGCTTTTTCCCTTGGTCTTCAAATAGCTGTAATTAAGGGTGCAAGCAATATGCAGGCTGAGAATGATTTACAGCACATCAGCTTTGTTCTAAAGCAAAGGCAGAAAACAATGATATATTAGTGAGAAATTAATTTCTTTAGGACAATTAATTATTAGGCCATGCATGCCAATAAGAGTAGAATAATTCATGTAAGAAAATAGAATCATAGAATATTCTGAGTTGGAAAATACTTCTAGAAATTGTTAAATGACACAGTAAAAAGCTGATTATAATACAGTACATCATAATCAGTCTCAAGAAGGTCCTTTTTAGCCTCCTACTGAACATTTGGATATGACACAGAGCACAGAGACTTTGGGTGTTTTCCATGTGACCTTGAGGGGCTGGACCAGACTATCTTTAAAGGAACCTTCTAACTCAAACCACTAAATACTGGTGGTTTTGATTTCCTTTAGTACTTTCAAGTTTTGCACCCAAAAATAGAGGTTAGTTGAGCAAACATTATACATGTCAGCATGCCACAAATCACATGTTTTCTTCATGAATTCAAAATTATTTACTTGTTAGGAAGACCAAAATAACAGCAGAGCTCTTCAAAACATGTTTCCCAAAACTGACTCCATTTGGTATGTTACAGAGATAAATATTGTTCTTCTAAAACATTATAATCCTGGGACCAACTCAAGCAGGAGGAAGGTTTTAGAGTAATCAAAGTGACCAATGGTTTATATTTATGAAAATTTTAATCTCCTATCAAATTCAAAATTTTCAATTAATTTAACTGACTTTCCAATATATTTTCATGTATAGGACTGTACTTAATGAAATTCTTTTTAATGGTTTTACAATTCCTTTTATTCATATTTCATATTCATATTTCCATGTATTTACCCTCAAAGGCTTTTGGGGCATACTACAATGGCACAAATCTACTGATATTCTTAATTCTCTTTAGATGAATGAATAAGTCTCTGCTGAAAGAGGTTCTCTACAGGCCAAAATCAGGATTCTCACCAACTTAAATTCCATGCAATTGTGTCTTTTCTTTCTGCCTCTTTCACTGCTCACTAGCTTAAGCCTTCAATTTCTCAAGCATCACCAATAGCAAGAGCACCTTTCTTCTAACCCTGTTTTTATAGTTTTGATACTTTATTTTCATCTTTTTGTAATCAAAAGTATTAGAATGGTCTTAACAGATCCAAGATTTAATATAGACAACATAGGTGAAAAAAAAGATAAAGTGCCTAAGTTTAGTAGAGTTAAATGAGAATTTTAGAAAGTGTGAACCAATAATTGTTGCAAACTTCCCCTTCCAGGCAAAACACCAAATTTCTTATTACTTTTGAAAATTTTGGCTAAGCATTAGAGTTTGTTTGGCATTTATTCAGTTATTTCATCACAGGGTCTTAAAAATGGTGATTTTAATATTTATTTCCCAAATGCAGAGGAGCCAATGTTGATTCACAGTACTCTCCCTGCTGGACAGCTATCTTCATTCTGGGTTATAAAATACCAGACCACAGTAAAAGAGGTGCCAAGGGAGGAAGAGGAATGATGTCCTATACCACCTTTCATATAACAAAATCCTCCTTGCAGTACACATGACCAAGCTGGTTTATTACTAACATTATAGATGATAACATTGGCTTTACTTGGTTCAGGAAGGAAGACAAAAGATAAAGAAGATAATAGTTTTGTGTTAATATCTCATGTTTGTTAATGAGAATGCATTGATTTGTGTGGTAAATAATCACCAAAATCTAACACAGTAGATAAACATAATTTTTTATTTGGTGGCTAATTTTTATATTATTTTGACTATTTTCTCTTTTATGGTCTTATTGGTTTTGTAAGGTGAATGTGATTGATTTTTGAAGGGTTTCTTCTTACAGAAATTTTTACAGAAATTCGCAATATTCCAAAGTTGATTCTGGTAAGTTACTTTTGAGACTCTATCCTTTTCTGCCTAGCACTCTGTCTCTAGTTTAATATTTTCAAATATATATGCGAATGGGAGCACGTGACTTGATAAAGACTTTGTTTAACACATGGTCTGCCAACTCAACATCTTTATTCCACTTTAGGCCTGTTGTAAGCTCGGTTACTCAACTGAAGGCCAAGGTTTCCCAATAGCACATCCAACCAATTGCAAGTAAACAGGGAATGGGGCTGACCAACGTATTAAATAACTGAGGGCTGAAAAGGTCAAAACGGTCAGATTTACAGTACTGTCATGTTGTGTGGTGTGTGAGAGGCATTTCAATGCTCATTTCATGATCTACAGTGACAATGTCTGTAATGAATAGGAAATGACATATTATGAATTCATTCTTGTGAAGATAATTGTAATGAGAATAGTGAATGGTACACCAAATCTAATCCATCTTCAATGACAATTTAAAAACTGTAATCTCATTGCCATCCCGGGGTATTTTTCAGACACTTTCTAGAAGAAAACTAAATACAATTAAGCAGCAAAAAAAAAAAAATCGTATTTCCTGGACATGTTAAACTCATTATTTCTTGAAAAGCTGTGTGATCTGTGTAGAACTTAGACTAAAAAAAACTTCCTTTAATTATGTGGAAACTTTGATTCTCCTTTTATTTCAGCATAGTATAACTTTATTAAGAGAACCTTAAAGGTCATCAACTATAAATCATGCATTAAGAGAGGATAAAGAAAAGAATTGGAAAACCTTGAGTTATTCCAAAAATAGTCAAATGTTCTGTATGTAAGATAATAGGGCATAGTGATGTATTGCATTTAATAAACCTAAGTGTTTAGAAAAATCAAACTCTACACTACAAAAACCCACAAGGCTTAATTACCTTGCAGATTTCAGAACCCTTTTTTTGGGTGGGGGAAAAAAACTTTGTTTCAGTGAAAGATGTCCTCACTGCAATTTTAAAGCAATAGTTTCAGTCCCCATGGTTTTACTAGAAACAGGAACCACAATATTTGCTT
Organism: Sclerurus mexicanus; assembly: GCA_013396755.1. NCBI lineage: Eukaryota > Metazoa > Chordata > Aves > Passeriformes > Furnariidae > Sclerurus > Sclerurus mexicanus. The sequence goes on along the minus strand of VWZF01002261.1, from coordinate 1,038,885 downwards.
ATGCCAAGTTATTACGGTTTCTACTAAAAATGTAAGCCCTCCCTTCCCCAAGCACCTTACCATCGGATTTCAATGCTCAGAACTAAATATTGGCTCCACAGCAGTCTCTTGGAAAAATGAGATTGAGTGACCTTGCTGGGACCAGGACACCATCACACTCGTAGATTCTGTCATCCCCTCTCTACACTCATGACACTCATACAACACACAAGATCTAAACTGCCTCAAAACACTCTCAAAAATCTGAATTTAAGTTCAATAACTGCTATTTTGAGATATCCTGCCTTTGCTTCACCATAGCAATGCTATTTTCTGTTTTAATACTGTTGTTTCCTTAATGTCTGGGTAATTGAATCAAGTTTGGGTTATAGCATTGCTCCTAACCCAGGCTTGAAATCACGTACAGGAGGGCTCATTTGATGGATCATTACTTGCTGACTTTATATAGCATTGCTTGGCTTGCAAACCAGTTGTGTATGTATCTTGTTACACAGCTGATGGTCTTGTAACCATGCTGCTGTATCAACTGAAATTTATGATTCTGCTCAAGATTTACTTTGGAAATGATTTATTTTGTTTTCAGGAGCAATTTGTATTCTAACAATTCTAGTAAAAGCAAAAATCATTCTCTAAGAGGTTTACATAAGCAAAAATAAAAATTATAATGACAGTCTGTTATTTTCATGGATGAACTTTTGACAGAAGTGCTCTAGTAAACAACGACAATTTGTGTTCACTTGTAGAATTAAATCACTTTATATGTTGATTGTATTGAATTAGTCACCTGTGTAAGTCATGGGTGTTAACTATAGAATTTTTTTAAAAGGTCTTTATTGATTTTTAAGGAGAAAATGTATTTAAAAGGTGGCCCTCTATTGTAATTCTGCTCATTATAAGGTGCTAAATAGCTGAAGGGGACTAAAAGAGTATTTGGGAAAAGAGAATCTATTTTTAACTAATTAGCTTTGAATCATTTGTCTAGCTAATCCATGTTTTCAATCTATGGCAGTATTTGGAAGGTAATTGAAAACCAGTCTTCTAATAAATTTGTTGACTGCCCTAACTAGAAAAGATTACAGTGCTCATGAAAGGGGACAGAAACAGCTGCAAACAGGTGCTGCAGGCACGACTGAGGTCCAAGGGGTCACTGCGATGCCCTGAGCGTGTTAGTGCTCACACAGCAAATCAGACAGGAGTCTATTGAAATCATAATTCACTGACAAGATTACAGCAATTAAACACCTTAAACTGAAAAATTATTTCAGTTTACTGTTATAGCTTTTTACACTTTGTCAGTAAAGTTAAAAACTTGTGGGTTCCTTCCAACTCAGAATAATCTGTGATTTAATAACCTCATCTAGTGAGACTAGGTGACCTCTGAAGGTCCCTTCCAACACACACCTACCTGCAAACGAGACTCTGAAAGTACCAGAATGTTATTAGTTTCTTTCAAATTTTATGATATCAAACCACTTTTTTTTTTAGATGATGCCTGAACTCTTCCTCTGTCATTCCCTTGGAAATTCTTAAAAAAATATCTTGTTTCAGTAGATACATCCATATTCTAGCATTCTGGTGAGTTAATTGTTTTCTAGCATTATTTTTAACACTACATCAAAAATATTTGGAAACTCAAACTATTGTAAATTGTAATGGGTAATTTCTGGAGGATTATGTAATTGCTACGGTTACATCTCACTTCCTCTCAGATTTTTGTTGTCTGAAATCTTGTCTTGATGAAACCCCCTGGTATGGTGTGTTTATGAAAACTCACAGATGATCTATGGTTTGTCTTCAGCACCAGAGGATACAGTCTCCAAACAAAGACAGTATCCAAAATGTACTGGATCCGCCTCATGTAGGAAAATCTCTATGTCGCTCAGTGTTCCTTTGTTCCAATATGATGTGGTGTGTGCAATTCATTTCCTTACACTTTAAAAAGAGGCAGAAACATAACAGCAAATAATAGTTTTGAGTTTTGGATCTAGTAATTGTTGTTGAAGTCTCCATAAAACTGCTGCACAACTTTCTGACTTAGAAGCACTTCAAAAAAGATGCTTATTGTTGCTTTCTCCCGCAAAGGAAACTGAGCAGATACCTTTTAGTTATCTAAGGCAAAGTGAATTCGTTTGAGAAAGAGTAAATAGCAAATCAATTCTGCATTAACATGAGAAGACAAAAAAGCTCAAGTAGCATTTACTGAATTTTATTTGTATTTCTATACATTCTGCAGACTCGTCAGTCATATTTTAAGTAAACTTCCTTTACTGAAAAATACAGTTCCTGTAAATAATACCCTCAGTGCAACAAGCCCATTAAAATAAAACTGTACATCAGTAAACTAGACAATGCAAACACTTCAATACTTTGTTCTATCTCTAATCTCTATTACAATTTCCACCACAATTTTCAAACAACTTTGATGTTTACTGATCCATTACTTTTATCTACTGTTCTACTAGTTCTTCATGAAAGGACTATGCATTTTTTATACCACTGAACTAAAGAGAAGTCTGGACCACAAAGAAAGCTGTAGCAATACTGAAGCTGTTTTGTCTCCTTCCTGTAACTTTCCCCCAAACACATACTGCTCTTTCTTATCCTTTGAAAGATGCTGTTGCTTAGAAAATTAGCTCCTGCAATCTAAGCTGCAATGAAAAAGACTGAAAAATCCACACTCTTCATGATCTATTCTGATCAAACCCCACTGAAATTAAAGGAACTCTGTTTGTTATGGTATTTCGGTGGAAAACATTTCACTGGTTACCCTGAAAGCAAAACTACTTTCTTTGCAAGGTATTAGTGTAGATATATTTAGCCAATATATTTCTTATAGAGTGAGGTTACTAGTATTACATTATTTTGTGCATTCCTATGGGATGCAGAAGTTTTTCTTTGTAAGTCCCAAGGGATCCATTCATGTACAAAAACTCAGCAGTCCTGGGGATTTAAATTTATGTCTGAAGTAAATTGGTCGTGAGCACAGCTTGCCAAGCAGAGGCTGTAGGGAAACTTTCTCCTTTGGATATGATCTTCCGTGCTGCCACAGTTGTGGATTTCCCCTGGCAGTTATTTCTACTCCAACACCTGCAAGGACACAGCAGGGCAGGAGAATGCTGCAGTACTTCTGAAGACCAAATTTTATGTGAAATTATTCTGGTTAGAAGTTCTCTCAATCTTTGGGAGCAGAATACAGGATATTTTAGTATCTTAGGCACTTCCAAGACAGCGCTATACAGTTCTTGTTTCACTGTGAAGTTGATATGAATAATCTCCCTTTTCTTTCTGCTTCCCTGGTGGAATTGCTCACAGTGGGTGCTTTGGTTTCCAGTTTAATTTTAGGATTTGAGTTTTGCTTTCATTCATGTTTTTGTTGACTTTTTAAAATTATTATTTGTTTGTTTTGTTCTCTGTTCTGTTTCCTGTTTGTTTGTTCTATTCACAAATGACTGTCAATCGTTTCATTAGCTCTGTGGTTCAGGAGACACTTGAATAATAAGAGCTTGTATTGTTTTTTCATTTTTATTGAACAAGATCTCTCAGCACACAGCAGGCAGATTAGTGTCACTGGCCATCATTTAACTACTCATGCCCTCTTTGATTCATTCCTTGAAGCTGTAGAATTGATATTAACTTTTAAGAACTGGACAGTAAGATAAATGATTTTGGTTTTATTTTACCCTGAAATAAGAAAAAGGTCAGAAATAATTTATCTTGGTGTGATACAGCCTGACCAGGCAGACAGAACTTCCTGACAATTTGCTTATGGAAAGCACTCGTTGCCACCAGCTGAAATATCTGGATGTTGAATTTTAAAGCCTTCTCCCCAGCTCGGTTTCTTTTTAAATCTGTGTACACCAAAGAGAATTTAAAGGGAGTAAGAGGTGACTGAGCACAATAGCATTTTGGAAAGAGCCAGGGACATTAGCTATTTCGCTCTGATTTAGTCTTCTCATCCTTTGCAGAGTGAAGAAGACTCGAATCAGCTCTGATGTTGGGATTTATTTAAATCACACTAAAAGCTGTCTCAATAGAGACACTAGGCCTGTATTTTGCCGTGCTCCACCACTACAACATGTGCATTGCAAGAACACATTTCAGATCTCCCATCTTGTGTTCAAATATGACTGTCTGCTTCCTTTTGAATCACAGTGCACTACCAAATTTTTAATGATTTCAATTATTTACTAAACAATAGTAGAACTGGGGAAAAAACTGACAGGCTGTCACAGACAATGCTAACAAAGTTGTTTAAATCATCTCTAGGCATGTTCTAATTTAGCTCATTATTAATTTCCTGCCAGGAAATCACTGCCCTAAACCTCTCTAATTCAGACATAAGTCATTCTAAAATCTCATACAGACAGCTGATTGAACCCAAGACTTTTGTCTCATTACAAAGCCCAGACGCTTTCAGGCAGAAGACTGTTCTAGGCATTTAATATTTTGAAACAAAATGTACTGTATAATTAATTGAGTATGAAATGCGTTGTTCATCACAGAATTAGTTTATCTTTTCAAGAGTTTTCTGGCTGTATGCAATCAATCATTCACATTTCACAAACTGCTGTAGGTTTATGAATTTTCACTTTTGATACAATTGAGTTCTAACTGTGTTGCAAAATGAATACAAAATGTTATCTGGAGGCAAACTGAGTGAAACCCTTCTTGTTTTATCTGCTAAAATAGAATGTTAGGTCATTAATCACCCTCTTCTTCATCACTTCTCATTTTTTCCAGCAAATGATTTGTATTCCAGCCATGTGGGGGATACTAGCAGAGAACAAATAAATCTGAACTGACAAAGCAGGAAATATTTCCTAATTACCTAGACTGCTGAAGAGGGCTAGAAAGCAGAGACAAAGAAAACCCACAAAAAGATTGCTTTGTGAATCATTTTGTTTGCTGGGCATGAGATGTGCCTGTCATGTAAATTTTGGTTATCAACTTTCTTCAAAAGACAAGGAACTGTAAACAGGCACGCCACCAAGGAGGAGGTACCCAAACACCCACTCATTACACTTCAGAAGAGTCAGCCTCAGCTGCTGTCAGGGTGTTTGTTTTGGCTTTATTGGAAACAGAAGGAAAGACATAAAATTCTCACTCATTTTCCACTTTCTTGTATAGGCCAAATAATAGACTAAGAAAATACTGCTTCATGACATTGCTCTGTTTCACCCTTCTTTCTGAATTAATAATAAAATAACTGACCCCAGCCAGAACTGGATTATGCTTTCTAGTCTTCAGCCTGTTTTACCATACCGTGTGGAAGTGTGAGCATTTAGACATCTTCTCCCTCCCTACTTAACACCCCTTTTACTGTAAGTTTGAAACCCGTGTTTCCTCATCAATACTAAAAGGGCAAACTAATAGCAGTCCCATCATGAGGACTGTATCCCTGTGCCAGTACCTGATAACATATGTGTATCAAAAAATACTGTGCAAGCTACAGAGGTATGATGACAGTGTGAATTTGCCTCTGCTCTTACTTTGCACAAGAAATTCTGCAGAACTTTCTCTGACCAGGACTCATATGCCCTAGAGAAAGAGTGTGCACTTCCTTCAGACAGAGCCTTTGTTACAAGGAGAGTGATGGCTGTAGGAAAAATGCCTGCAGAATAAATAACATGTTATACTCCACTAGGTGCTATAATAACATCCCACAGTCTTTCAGGAGATCTTGCTGGTGGATTTGTGCTGTTTTGATGATAGCTGTCGATTCACAGTTCCTCAGACCATTTGACAATAGGGCCCCTACTGTGTTATATAAAACATGCACTTTAGCTTTAAAAGCTCAAACCTTTAATCAAATTCGAAATGCCAGAGTAGAAATTTCAAATCACTGTCAGTATGGCTTCACTCACATCTTCAAGTCTGACGGTCTCAAAAATACTTTCTGAGCGGTACGGTATCAAATGGAATTAGCTTAAACACAGTGGTAAGAATTTTTAATAAGGAACAACTTGTATTGCTTTATTTCTTTGTTCACGTGGAGAACAGTGTGTTGAGCCACTGGTTGGGCTGTTTTCTGTTAAACTGTCTTAATCTTTACCATTATGGTTTTCAATGACAGCACAGATTTTTTTTAGGATTTTTAAATAAAATAGACTGACTGATAAAATAATACTGAAAAAATCCTGAAAACTGCTATCTGAGATTCAGCTTTTGAGTTTTAAGATGATTCAGTTACTCGTGACTAACATTGCATTGTACCTCAACATCTTTAATGGTCAATCTTTAACAGTGTCCCCCAATAAATAAGCGCAGAATGGAAGATCATGAACCAAAACAGCAGATTTCCAAATTCCACATTTCTACTTATCATTTAGGACCAAAACCCTATGAGATAATTAGGGTTCCTATCATTCAGAGAGGAATCCAACCACCATGGAGCCAAGGGGCAGTGCTGTTTAGAGGTTATTTTCTTTGCACTGATGTAGCAGTATCCCTCTGCAAGGGGAGGACAGCTGAACTGGCACATGCAATAAATTCTTCTGCAAGTGTTACCAGTTCGTGAGTAACAGACAAAAAAAACCCCATGGAAGCAATGCCAAATGCAGGTGGTCCTTGATAATACGGGAGATACTGGATATGGGAGAGCTTCAAACCAAGTGCAGTTCATTCCTTTCACCTTGATCTGGAGGTGAAGGGTGTGAAGATTGACATTCCCACTCAACTGTCATGCAGCAAGCCCAGAACATGGATCTTTTTAGCTCGAAAATATGGTGCCACCACTGTGGCCACAGACATGGAATGACTGGGTTTGTGTATCAGCCGGATTTCAGGAGCAACCAAATCTTTATCAAGCCTTTTATTTCTTTTTCTTTTTTAAATTCATCAATCCAGCTCCCATTATGAAATCAGGAACCTTAATGAGATCAGTTAAAGGGAGCAACAATCAGTTCAGGTGAAACTGTCACTCTCAGAGGCTTCCCGTTGAAATACATGTGACAAGTATAGCCATTCATCTGTATTCCTTAACCTGCATGGGATGAGGGACTGATCCCACTCTTTACATCCATGCAAAAGGGTAAACTCCCAAGCTGAAACTCTACCCCTAGCTAGGTTCAGCACTAGCTTTTTATGGTCAAGATATATTACAGCTGCCAGAGTCCAGCTACGGTGAGTCCACTGAAATATAGTTTCAAACAAAAACTTAAATCCACTACTCACCTAAAGTACAAACCTCTCATAACCGCATTATATAACAAACATAAACCTCTCTGCACCACTGCAACTCACAGGTAGTGCTAAATTAAAAATTCTGAACACCACAAGAGTAGAGACAACACATAGCATAGGCAAGATTAAAGCTTTCAGAAAATAATTAAAGCAAGAACACCAAATAATGCAAAAAAAAAAGATAAAAACAACTGAAAGATGAAAATCCAAAATGTGATATTGAAATATAGAAAGGAATAATAAAAACAAAACAACAACCTAAAAGGTGCTTTATACACCTTTTAAGGTGCAGAAGAGAAAAAATAAGAATATGGAAATGTCATGGTGAAATTCTGTTTTTATTTTAGAGCAATCCGTTTCCAGAAAGTTACAAAGTGGAGTTTAACAAGAAACAAAAAAAAAAATGTTTACATAATAAAACGGTGAAGGAACCAAAGCATGCAATTCACCAAGAGACTAAATAAAGCAATTGCAAAGCAAAAGCATGACAGCAATCCACAAAGGAGTCAAAAAATGCTAATGCAAAACATAATAATTATTTACTGTGCTACATGAAAAATAATGAGGTAAAATCAGAATAGTGAAGGCTGAATTTTAGGGAACAGCTCTGTAAATGAGTTTACTGGAATTCTCAGCAATGCTGCAAAGGACATGTTGAAATGAGGCCATCAACTGGGACTTAAACATGAGACATACATGTGTCAGTGGCATCTCTAGTACATTTCTTAAAGTATTTTGAAAAATGTATGTAAATATCTGGTGACTAAGTGAATCTATATCTCATCTGGTGAATTTTATTTTTAAGTGAATAGTGAAGCAATCAATTATTTCTGAACAATCTGTAGGTAACGATAACGTAATGAATATGCATGCAAATATATAGTAGTGAATATTGTGATGAATATGCAATACACAAGAAGTACTCACAAATATTTCCTGAAAAGTTTTAATTAGGCACTCATCCACTCAAAGAACAGAAATATCACTTAGCTATGTTCACAAAGCAAATCCCAAACTGCAAATCATGATCACAATATGGAATAATGTCTGCACTCTTTCTGCAGGCTAAAATAAAACAATTGAAATAAAAATAGCACCAAATTAAGATACATTTACAGATAACTCTGGAATAAGATAGACTAGCAATTTCCAAAAACTTGTATTTTTCTTTCCTTTATTGGCTAAAACCCCACTTCTTTTCATTTATATCAAAGCTCCTTAGTATTTCCTGAGCTTGACTACATATTACACAGAGGCCTCTCAGCAGAAAACTGCACTGGCTCCAGCTTGTCCTATGCAGACAGGTATTGCCTTGCATTTCTGAGACCAGAAAACACTGGTCCAAAGATCTTCTCCCCCAGCATTCAGGAGACAGCACGTATACCGGGTCTTAGGAAGGTCCTGCTCTGGCTGCCACTCGAGTAAATTTGAGACAGATTATGTCACTTGGTCTGTTATTGAATAGCACAATCAACTTAAAACTTTTATTTCAGGGGACAAACTAATAAATCACAGTAGCTTCAGATGACCATTAAGCTTGTCAAGATTTCACTTTCCTACTTACATTTCTTGTGACTTGACTCCACACAGGAATTTTAATGATGGCCACATAATGTAATGCCAGGCTGACCTTTCCAGTCAGGAAGGGCTCACCAGTAAACATTGTGATGACCTAACCTCTAGAGAGGACACTGAAAATAAAAGAAATATGAGCTTAGGCTTGGTGATGAATGCTGTTCAACAGGATCCAGCCAGTATTGTGTACACTGTCCATACTGGGAAGCTGACTGAAAGCTAGCCCTGCAGTTTATTGCCACTTTACATAAAACTACATCCCTTCCATGTGCTTCATGCCTGACATGGGTTCAGAGGGCTGGGCAGAGGAGTACAGAGATAACTTTTTAATGAGCAACATGAGCATTTGGAAAAGAACTTTTATAATTGCTAGTTTAATGGTATATAAGATATGAAACATGACATTAGAAGTACAACAACCTTTATATAAACCTTAGCATTGGTAAGAAAAACAAACTCACAAAACCTTTAAAAAAATTAGGCTACCTCTCTGGGATTTGGTGGAACATTTTCACAGAAAGTGGACTCACATTTGACCTACCAAACCAGTTACGACACAGCTGCAACAGTGAGAAAGGAAAGAAGATGTTCCAACAAAGTGCCCTCTCTCCAAAGCAACAAATGCACTGTGACTGAAGTCAGGGCATATTCAGGTAAGATATATCAGCTAGATGTGTTCCAGGAAATGTTAAATTGGCCATTTGTCAGAGAATTCTTGTCTGAATAGGTAAATTGCAGTGAAATTTATTATATGATAGTGATGAGTGAGGAAAAGCGTACCATGTTCTTTTCAAGGGGGGATTTAAGGTCAGTTCTGGTAAGCTGTATTCAGTAATAAATATGTGCTAGCAAGGCTTATAAAAAAAAAAAGAGTAAAAATGAAGTCATATAACATCTGAACCCTTCCTGCATCATGCAAGCTCTCATTTGCTCTTTCCATCCCTCTTTCCTCACTCTGACCCAAAAGGTAGTACACAACTATTAAAATCATCAAATGGGACAGGGAAATCTAATTTTCCTCACAAAACCCAGGCCTTCTTGTGGCTTATATGGAAGAGGAACAAATCAGTGATGTTGTTTTCTCTGTTACATAGGCAAATAATTATCTTAACTAGTATTATGTTGTGCATTTATATTATAACTACCTTTTATTATCACTTAATGATCTTTCTGTTCTCTAAAAAAAACCGGAAGTGATTGAGTTTGGGTTTGGTTGATTTTGTTTCTATTTACATAGTATTGAAGCAGTTTATAAACAGGATACAATAAATCAAAAATCTAACATAGTAAATAGATAATGTATTGTAAATGGATTATTTGTAGACTGTCTCATTCAGCAGAAATTTGCATTAACAGTCAGAAAGAATACTGCAAATATCAAAAATAAGCAATAGAGCTAATTAAGGGATTTGTTTACACATATATTCCTGAAAACACAATAAAGAAGGAATTAAAAGCCTACTCTCTCCTTAGTTATCTGAGGAGATTACTGCAAGGTTAGACAATTGATGATTCTCATAACTACTCTTTTCCACCAAAATCAAAATTTAAATCTCCACCACTAGGATAAAAAGGATTCCAATTCCAGCAGCAAGTACTAAAATTTGTTGCAATAAACAGACATGTATCAACAGAAAAATAGACATCTGTGTTCATGCAGATAATCACTGAATTAAAACAGAGAGGTCTAACCAGTTGTCATCCTGGCACATAGCAAAGAGGAATTGGTATTTGTGCCTTCAAATGCTTGAGGTCTGTAACCTAAAGTGTGATTTCTGATACCATTTTTTCTGTTCTGGAAGTCTGACTTCAAAGATCAACACTGCAATAAATGTACAGGAATAATCAGACCTGAGAAAGGCCCCTAGATATCACTGTAACACCTTTCAGGCCTTGGAAAAAACCAAAATATTGAATCAAGTTTGGTTTTATTTGTCTTTTAAAATCAGAATAAAATATAATGAACCAAACTAAAAAAGTTAGTGATGATGTAATTGTTTATAAACCTTGATCTTGATCATAAAATTTCCCAAAGAAGTTAAGTGAGTAAGAGTATTCCTGTGATTTGAAGATCAACTTTGAGCTCAGTTTTTGGGAAATCCTATATAGCTCTTAATCAAAACATCATAAATGGGCACACTGCTGTCTCATTAAGATGTTTTCTCAGCCTTTCAGGGAGAATGAAAGTGTGGAGACATACTTTTAAAAAAAATCACTATCCTAAGGTTGACTGTTGCTTTTTGATGCCTTAATTGGGTTACTGTTCACAACTGTGGGCATTTACCTAGAGAGCTATTGCAGGAGAGAGCACCAACTGCACACCGGACTCTTAGTCTGAGAAAACCAAAATACTTCACCTGCCTCCTACTGACCCCTCTGCCTGGGGGGATCACACAAATAGCCCTGGCTGGGCCTGTACAGTACTTATAATGACATGATTTGTAACTCGGATTGTGATGTTCTGTGACTGTCATGTTGTCCTTTACAAAAAGGTGCTCCACGCCAGTACACTACAATGATATGTGTCTGTTGTAGAAACGGATTACAGATCTGCTAAACAAAACAGCCTTAACTTGCCACTGTTGCTGTAATTTATATAAATCTTTTAAAAAGCAACCTCAGAGCTGGGAGAAATTATTTCAGTGACATGTCAACATATGCACCATAATCTAATGCCATGTCAGTAAGGGTGATGTGTCTTTTCTGTCCTCTCATGAGCCATATTATTTTATCTTATAATATTATTATAAATTAATCTTATAGTATTTTATTTGATATCAACTTTTATTTGTGTATTTTAAAAGTACTAAATGAGACTAACGTTATAGTAATGATATGAAATGCTGTGTTTTTAAAGATCTTGAGAAGAATAAACAGCTGGAGTGAATAGCAGCACAGTGAGGCTCTCAGAGACATCGGGACACCACTGTTGTCCTCCTGTTGCCTCCACAGGGAAGTGCAGATCTCTCCCGTGATCCTTCAAATAGCTGATGCATTGCTTGATGCGTGCTAAAGCAGCACTGTAAGCACACATTTTGGAAACTCCATTCAATCCAAGATCTTTTTCTGTTCCGTTTTCTAATAATTCAAGCAAAACGACAAATATTTTAGAATCTCTGTGTTCAGCTTTGGATCCCTCACTAAAAGACAGACTTTGAGGTGCTGAAGTGTGTCCAAAGAAGGGAAGCAAGCTAATGAACGGTCTGGAGCACAAATCCTATGAGGAGTGGCTGAAGGATATGGGGATGTTTATCCTGGAGAAAAGGAGGCTCAAGGGGAACCTTATCACTCTCTACAACTACCTGGAAGGAGGTTGGAACAAGATGGGAGTCAGTCTCTTCTCCCAAGCAACAAGTGACAGGATGAGAGGAAATGGCCTCAAATTGTGCCAGGGCAGGTGTAGGTTGGATATTACGAAAAATTTGCCAGTGAAAGGATGATCAAGCATTGCAGCAGGCTGCCCAAAGCAGAGTCACCATCCCTGGAGGTATTTAAAAGACATGTAGATGTGGTACTTGGGGACATGGTTTAGTGGTGGACTTGGCAGTGCTCGGTTAACAGTTGGACCTGATGATTTAAAGGTTTTTTCCTACCTAAACAATTCTATGATTCTGTGATTCTGTCTCCATCTTTCATCAAAATTGTGTCCCACGACTATCCAAAGTTTCAGTTTAGTCTCACAAGGGAAGAATGGCGTTAAAAAGGATTAAAAGTTAATGAAATATTTTATGAGAGTATTTTACCATAGCAACAGAAAGTTAGATTTGAACATTGTATAAATATTAATATTACTCTCCTCATCTCAATCACTAAAGGACTTGGAAAAGGTGTATGGAGGGGAAAGAATCTCATTTTTATGATTCTAAAATTCAAATGTGAAAGAGGAAGAGAGATTAGGTTATAAAAATAAGGTACTGCATAACTTGCCTAATGGCCTGTAATCTGCTGGAAGTACAGCTGCAGTGGGCTTTTAAACAGGTGCTCTGATTATAGAGCATAACAAACATGTTAGGCTTTGTAGTGCATTTAATATCTTATAAACAGCCAGACTAATTTAGGCAAGGCTAATGGGTTAGCTCAAATGGTACTCATGTAAAAGGTTTGTGATTATATCTGTGTACATTAAAGCTAAAATTTCAGTACTCTGAGCTCCCCAAACCTGCAAATCTCAGAACAGAGGCTGCTTCAGGCACAGGTGATGCCTGGAGGCTGCAGCAAATCCATAGCACCCACCCGGTCAGTGCAATAGGGAAATTGAGTTGCTCCTGCTTCTGATCACTGGGCTTATTTTTTGATCCTGTAGCTTTTGGAACAGGAAATGAATTGAAAATGAGCCTGGTGTCTTGAGGTAGTCTGCTGTCATTTATATTTGCCCCCTCTTCAGAAATCTGAGACTGTTTTTTTCAAGTGCAAACCTGGCAAGTATGAAATCCCAACTGTCCCTTATGTTTTGTGTTTTCTGAGGTTCATTTTATCAGGATCCTGAAAACCTCTGCTAGCTTCAGACTAAGTGGGTTATACTTCAAACAAGAAAAAAAATCCAAAAAATTGAATGAAGACTAATTCTACCGTGACAAAGGTGGATTACAATATGTTAGGACTAATAGGATGAAGTAATCAGGGTATTTTTTTGTGTGTGAAATACCAGAGTCGAGAACTCGGTGCAGTGCCCTGTCCCCAACAGCACTGGTCTTGTTTGGGTTGTTAACACCTCAAACACTGACCGCAGATGCTCAGTCTCAGGCAGGACAAATCCCAGCTGCCTGCTGGCTGTGCACAGCTGCCTGTCCCGCCTGCTGGTACGGGCGCTCCTTCCAGCCAGCCCCTGGAGCACATCTGGGAGTGACAGTCTGCATGTGGACCCACTCATCTGTCACTGCTTTGTCCTGGCCAAGTAACACTTTATGCCTGTGGTTATAATCATGCTCCCTGTGGGCACAAAAATGAGGTGTTTAAATATTTTATTAACTAGATCGTAAAGCCAACATCCGAAGGGCTGAGCCTACACGAGGCAGTGAGATATACTGCCCTCGCTCTGCTGTGCAGCTGCACCTTACCTAATTAATCCTTCTGAGAGGGCAGCAGAGTCAAAGGAGAAAGAATGTGTTGTTTTAGGGCGGACCATAAGGCAAAAGTATATTTTGTGGATTTAGAGGGGAGAGGGCAGAAGATGCAAATGTTTTGTAGGAAATTACACTGGTACCTGAGAGGCCCAGACTGGAGCTGGAGCCCCACATTTTGGCTGCAGTGCCTGCAGACACCTGTATAGTGCACAGTTGTAGTTTTGGGATTTGTAGAGAAAAAAATATACCTTAAAAAGTCACTTTAAAAAGGATATTTTATTTTTAATTGCTGGGGTTTTTTTCAGAATTGGTTTGTATATCCTAGATGAAATTCAATTCCAATGTAATAATAACTTTCAGTGCATTTTTTTGATGCAGTTCATTGCATGGTCAGAAATGGTTAAATGACTAAGACAGTTCTGCAGGTTCTGGGAGTTTTTCTAACAACTGACACATTTAAATTTTAATATTTATGCTCAGTTGAATTTTGACACCTAAAATAGCAGAAAGTGATGTGACCTTTTAGGGTTTCTATTTTGTTTTCATTTGAATCACTGCTGTTCTTTCAAGCATCTGTTTGGTGGCATACTGTGAAGGAACACTTATTATTATATAGTTTATTTTAAGAACAATGCTATAACAGATATGCCATTGTTAGCTGAAGTACAAAATATAAGAAATAACATATTATGCTGGCAAATCTAATACATGTTTCTGGAAGGCATCTTAAACAGTGAATCCATTTCTTACTCCACTTGTTCCACAAAAGACGAGAAGTAGGTTCTTTTATAGCTACACTAATGCCACATGAGCCATTCTGATTAAAAAATTTAGAGTTTCAGACCTGATGCTGACATCCGAAAGAAGGGTGAGATTGAAATATGTCACACCTTCAATGTGGCATCTCCCATTTAAGGAAGAATATTATAAGACAAAGAGATGAACTTTCTCATGCTGTAAAAATTCAAAGGTTAAGCCCAAAGCATTTAGAGCAAGCACACACAGTGGCTTAAGCCAGAAAACAGTTTCTAGCCTTTAATCTCAGAGTTGCAAAATCTCTATTTCAGCCCAATTAAGTTCCTTGAATTCTAGATGTCTATGGATGTATATAAATCTCCCTGAAATCCTATCGTAAACCAAGAGCAAAGTATCTGCTGTTCTAATGGCCGAATTATTTAAGTCATGCTCCTTCCTACCAAACAGATGCAGCCACAGTACAACACTCAACCCTGGTGCTGTATCACTTTGTAACATATTGCATCATGGATATACTTCTGAAGATCCCTTTAGATTTTATGTGTGCTTCATTATGTAATTTTAAAAGCCTAAAATGTGATATAATGGAACATTTAGCTCAAAGATAAGGAAAACAGCACGCTGCACTTTGTAGCCATTTGATATCCTGACAGGAAAGGGAACTGACATATGATAAAGAAATAAATAGCACTAGCGATGAATTATGGCTAGTGCAGATTCATTCATGCATTATTAAACTGGTATCACAACACAGTTCACTTTGGAATTGGCCAGGCCACCATTTTGCATTCCTTCAAATAGACTCGTTTCCTGTGTGAGGAACTGACAGGAGCAAATAAAATGAAAATATACATGCAAATGGTAGGCAAGAGTATGAAATAACAAACCCAAGGGCAAATGTGCACATCCTGTCAATTCCCAGACCATAAGGAAAATAAAGTATTCAAACATTATGGTGATTCATAATGTATAAAAGGCAGATAATGTGGCAGTTGTGGTGATCTCCTATTGCACAGGACATAGAATTGTCCAAAATTGTTTTCCTTCTTTCAGATAAAGACTTCTATGAAAAACAATTTTTAAAATGAACATTGAGGAAAAATCCAATGCAGTCTATGTTAAATCACATTATAGTCAGTTATCCTCACTGTCATGACCATAATTCTGTAACAGGCTCTTTCATTAACAAACCCACTCAAGCACCTTGATTTGTTCTTTTAAATGTATTTTCTATTTCTTCACTGTTCCCACAGCTACAGAGCTGTCTTCAATTTATTAACACCCAAAAGTTCAGAGAAGGCAATAAGTTGATTAATGATATGTAAAGAAGAAACTCAAGCACATAAATCCCGGAGGCCCTTATTGGTACAAGGAAGGGCTCTCCCACAAGCTCAGGGCTTCAGAGCTAAAACCAGAGGGGAAAAGGGAAAAAAAAAAAAAAAAAAGAAAAGAATGCACAAGTATTTTCATCCGTTTGCCATTTGCTGTTGACTGGCTTAGATATCCCTGCAGGCAAAAGGCTGATGATGTTTCAGCTTATCCAGAGAGTGCAAACACATTACACCATTGCACGCATTGTCTGTCTCTGCCCTCCCATCCCACCCTGCCCGGTGCTCACTGGGCAAAGATTTACCCTCTGACATTGCTCTTGTGATCCTCTGTTGAGGGTCCACTTTAGTGAACACGTTCATTTGGTTCCCGCTTTCTCTTGTTTTCAGTGCTGTTGATCTTGAGTTGTCCCGGCTCTCTGTTATTTTTCAAGTTACTGTTTCCCTTGAGTTTGCAGTCTTTTCCAAATATTTTCTATTTTCTTGTTAATTTTAGCAGTTGAAATCTCATGATTTTATGCTTTGTTACTTTATTTCAAATATGTAAATACAAAGTGAGTTTAGCTAATGCCTGTTCAAAATACAGAACACCAATAATAGGAAGCTCTTTATTAATTTGTCAAGCATAGATCTTTGCACAGAGCATCTGAGTTTTTGTAGTATTAATCTGATTCGCTGCTGATAAAATGAGAATATGTGAGGTTTCACAACAAGAACATAAATTCCAATTATCAACTAAAGAGAAGAAAGAATTAATTCAGTAGGTTATATGCACCAAAAGAATGCTGCAATTGTGGATGCTGGGAGTAATAAATATTATAAATACTTCTTACATTTTCATAGTCCTCACATGGCAGTAGCTAAACAAGGTCGAGAAAGAAGAATCAATATTAAATTACACTCTTTGCAAACATTTATAAATATTTCTGTTACTTCTACAGCCCCTACACAAGAATCCAAACTAATAAATCATAAAGCTTTTTTTCATTTTTTCCATTCGGCCACCACCCAGACAAAAGCATGTGGAGAGTTTAAAAAAGGTTATTGGGAGATTTTCCTTTCATTCAGTCATCAGTCCGTCCTTTCATTGTTTCCTTGATAGTGCCACTATTTTCATTTTGATATACAGCACAGTTGTTTGTGTCCAATTGGAGTTTTGTATTTATGTATTACTAGCTCTGGAAATAGAGTATGGCAGTGACTGCTCAGGATAAACAAATGTACTCCTAGTTAGATGACTTTATGCAGTGCAGAAGTTGTGTTTGTGATATAATATATGCAATTAATTCCAGACATCCACAGGAGTTCCTGATACTCTTCAGGGCACATGAAGAAAGGAGAAAAGGTATTGGAAAAAGGGTGGAAAGAATTCCAAAATTTGATTGTGTCTCATGAGGAAGCTTTCTTTGAGGAAAAAAGGAAATTATATAGTACATACTTTACCATAGTTATGTTCAAAAATGCTATCAACCAAAATTCTTAGTAGAATGGAGAATGTAAAAATCAGTAGGACAGCCCATGTGAATGGGTCTGGAAATTGTGTTTGTCTGAAAGATATCTAACTTCATAAGATAAAAATGTTGCTTTAAATCAAAGTCTATTTATTTAAATAAATTTACCTGATAGATGTTTTAAGGTAGGGAAAGAGCAGAAACAAGACCAAGAGTTTTAGTACGCATTTAAATAAAGTCTTAGCAGGGAGGTGATACGGTCATTTGTCATTTCCTGTTCAGACAGGGGCTGTACCACATTAGAAAAACTCAAATTGGGCTCTTCCTCTGCACCCTCCTTCTCTTCCTTCTCCTGCCTTTTCTCTTGTGACAGTACTGCTTTCACACTGGGCAGGCTGCTGGGGGTGTCTGAAGGAGCTGCTGAGTGATAGGACCAGCTCTTGGTGGGAGCTGAGGGGCAGGACGAGGCACTGCAGACCAGGGCTGTCCCCCAGGCTCTGGTGGTGGGACTCCCATAGGTGACCAGGACAGTGGGACTCCTGAAGGTCACCAGAAGTGACTCTGACTCGGTCCTGCGTATCCCCAAAGGGTCTCAGCCAAGGTCCTGCAGGAAGCAGAAGGGCAGGCTGGGCAGAGCAGACGCTGCACGGAACCCAAGAAACTCCTTTAACTCAAAACAAACAGCATGACTGCCTTGACAGCGCTTTCCCCTATTTCATCTCTGCAAGGTATCTGTCACATCAGCAGTCAACACATTGAACTTGTATTGGAATTTTAAATCAGAAAGTTAAGGATGTTTGGGCCTCATTTTATTCTGCAGTAGTGTTGTAGGACCTAGAAACTCAGGACCAGGCTTTGAATTTGATGTGATTTCTCCTTATTTTCTAGCACCTTACTCTCTCTAAGAAGGAAAAGAGTATGTGGGGAGGAAAAGGATGAGGATGAAGAGCCTCTTTTTTTTTTAGTAGCTAGTTGTTTTGCAGAGAAAAATAAATTTTCTATTATATCTATTGTATTTTTCACCCATTTTGTTGGTGTTGTTGCAGTAGACAAGAATTTTTATCTTGAAGGTTAAACAAAAGCCCTTTTCACTTCTGCTGAAATGACTGAATGATGCCAATGCCAAAAGATCTTTAAGCCATACCTGCTACACAGCTGCCCATGTTTTGCATAGCCTTTTTGTCTCCAGATAATGGGACAAACAAACATTAGTGCTTGTATTCCACCATAACAGCAAACTTTTTCTCTTGCTACAGTCTTTTAATCTTCTTACAGTCCTTGGAGGGGGAAACAAGAGGGGAAGATTTGAAGAAAAGAAACTGGAATCTCATTGTTCTGCAGAGCATAAGCATTATGTGGTATATCTGAATCTGTGAAGAGGCAGTTAATATTGTGGTCCTTTGCAACAAATACTGTGCTGAAAGGTCATTCATGACAGGGGCTTTGAGAGCATCTGTTGCTAGGAACACTCATGCTGAATCTCAATATTGAAAACTATTTGAGTGACAATCATCACAATGTTTCACTATTCATTATCTTTTCTGCTTCGCAAGGTATCTGTACCCTCTTTCCCTCTTTCCTGTTACCCAACAAATATGTCAGACATTTTTCAGTTTGACAATTATGACCGTAAAATCACCTATTTTGAGTTTTATTTTATTCCCATTTTACACTGCAAATTGGAATATTTGTTATGTTGAAGCAGACGATTAAGGAGATATTATCTCATGAATACTCTAGCCACTGAGCATGATAAAGAGGTGATGCAGTTCAAACACTGCAACCAAACAGTTCATTTAAGCAAACCACTATTTGAATGCTTTTTCAGTGACTTGAGAATAACAATATTATGCACATTTGAATTTTTCCTTGAAGTTTGCTTCCCATCCTGTTTAGAAATCCCCACTGCAGTATAGAATACAAATATTAGCTATGGGGAGGAAAGTTGTACCAGCCCTCTCAAAGGTCTACACTGTCTTCATTTGTAGGGAGAAGGAATGTAGCATTTTCACAATCTGATTGAAGAGAAAATTTTATAAAGAAAAACAAGTAAAAAACCAAGGACTGTTGTCAGGCTGATTCACTTTATTTCATTTATTAGGTAAATTAAGCATCCTTATCTTTTACTGTAAACATATGTTTTAATTCTTTAACATATTTAGCAATATATATGTTAATTTAAAACCCTTTAAATTCTCCATACCAAAATACAGCTTCCACAAAAATGTGATGCAATATTATCAACATAGAGCTCTCCTGGCATTACAGATTTTGATAGTTCTGTTACTATTCCTCCATTAGAAGCACTGGAAATGTTGTCTCTTCATCCAACAATGAAAACATCTTTTCTGGTTAAAGTTTTTCACTTCTCCTAGTCTAATGTGAAACCATGAGAGTCAACTAGTTCTGCCATTAGCTTGGAAATGTTAAGTCTAGGAATGACTGTATTAAACATTCAGCTGGACATGAGAAAAAGTGATGCTCATGAATTGCCTCTGCAATGCCACTAAACTTCGAAGCTGATCTTGTGGAGGAGCCCTTTGCAGTGTCTGAATGCCATCCAGCAACAACCCGAACTGTAGCAGCTCTTTCTTTCCTTCTGAAATGTCCCCTGCCCCCAGGGCACAGCTCCCTGCTTGTCCAGCCCCACCACGCTCTCCTACAGCCAGGAGCTTGGCAAAGGTGCATAAAAAACCCTCTAGGTTGTGACAGAGCTGCAGCAAAGCTCACTGAGAAACAAAGAAAGATAAAATTAGGGGAAGATGTAGATTTGTGAGATGGGGTTATAGGTTGTTCAAGGATTCAAGAGGAAGAAGACATGGAAAGATATAAAACCCTAAAAGCCAAGAAGGGTGGTGAGTCAAGAGCTGTAGGATTATCAGGTCGAGCTGTCCACTGATCAGACCTCTGGTGTATCTGCCGTGTCGGTGCTGAAGGAAGAGAGCAATATTTCCTCTGTCTGACAAGGGATGGTGGCAACACTGGTGTTCAGCCCAGCCAGCTGGTGAGAGCCTAGCTGTCTTCTGAGTTTGTTGGCCAGCCAGCAGTAGCTCTGGACTTTTGCATTCCTGCTTGAGGACGCTCTCTGGGCACCCTTGAAGAGGCCAAACAAACTTGCCTAGGAGAGGAGGGCAGCACTGCATGCTCAATAGCATTTTATAAACTTCTGAGCAGGGTTTTGGAAATCTGGCTCATCTCATAGGAACTAGAAGTCCTCTTGGCACTGAGTGTGTTGAAACATGACTATTATGAACCACAAGAAGCCCCTGAAATGTAGAATAGATTTAAATGCTGGTGTTTTACCATCTGGTTTACAGTGACTTGCAGCCACAGGAGAAGCACACCACCACACCTCAAACCAGATTACCAACAGACTGCACAAATCCAGTTTGACATTTATGTGTCTGTCACATTTTGTTTTGTGTACCAGTGCAGGGGTGACATTTAATATCTTGTATTTGCAGCTGTTGAAATGATAATCTGGGTTTCTAGCAGCTAACATATAAGCAATATTGGGAGTTTGACCATTCTGTCATTTGTTATGAAAACCCCAAATGGTATAACTAACTAACTAACTACAGATTTTTTTTCCTCCTATAAACACCTAAGATATACGTTCACATATAGCACTTTTGAAAAATTCAAGATAAGGGTCCAATGGTGTCAGTAGTATTACTTATCTATTAATCTACTGACTATCATATGATATACATTGCAAAACTTTGTTACTTCAGTGTTCATAACTTTTACTTTTTTGCCACATTGCCTCTATACATCACTGAAAATCTCATTTACTGATTTTTACTGACAATGGTAGCAAACAGTTTTTCTATTTTCTATATTATAAGTGTATATGGGAACAGGATAGCCATCCTAAATTATTTAGTTTCTCAGTATATGGCATATTTTTACAAACAAGAATCAGCACATGCCAAAACAGAATTGTTAAATAATGTATTGGTTTCTCTTACGCTGTGCATAAAGTGTCTTCCCTAAGTATCATTCTGTCCAAAGGGAAAATCACGAGAGTTCAAAAACCAAAATGCCTAACAGTGCAAACATAAATCCCTGTGGGCATATTCCCCATTGTCTTCCTACCTGCATCATCCTTCATCCTTTGTAAAGTGGGTATATAGTAGAATCAGATCTGAAAAGCAGCTGATTTATTCCTCTTCTCACAATGGTAAATGAAGATACAAGATGCAGAACAGCAAGAAATTTGATCCTTGGTTCTTCATAAGTATCTTTTGCTTGCTCTGAAGTACCAGCTGTATTTCAGGTCAGAGATTAAAGTGTATTGGAGCAGCTCTAACAGTTGCCATAAAATGCTTTCATTTCCCAGCAGTCACTAAAGTGATCATCTATTACCAAGTTTTTATGCTGTCCCTAGGAAACATCTAACATCTGAAACAAAACAGTTGGTAAATACTGATTCTGCACTTTGGGAAACTTGCACGTGCACACTATTTTTCCACTTAAAAATACAGTCTGTATTGTTCTCTCCATTACTGGCAGAAGATATAGTCTCAGAGCTCATCACTACTAAATTTGTAAATTCATAAAGCTCATGATTAAGCCTGGATTTTCAAAAGTACTGGATGTAGCAGAGCTCTCTTGGAAACAGTAGTTCTACAAGTGAACTACTTTATACCTACCAGAAACAAACTTAACAAGAGTAGCCATATCTAGTGAAGAGGAAAAATTAACTTGAACTAGCATAGTCTTCCGCTTGTTTAATCTTCAGAGAGTGATGATTTTACCTCTTTGTATTCTGTATAGTAATATGATAATCTTAAATTACTATGGAGTGGTTATTAAGAGTACTGATTTGCAGAAAATGTTTTCATCCAAATACATCTTGATTTATGTCCTATTTGTGAAGGCAGTAATGGTGTCAGAGTTGCTTATAACCTGTGATCCTCACAATTCTGGGTCCTTGGCTGTTATCCAAACTACATTTGATTTCTTTTATTTGTGGTTTCTGCAAACAAATATTTGTTTCAATATCCAATAAATATTGTGTGCCACTCACACACATATCCTTCTTCTGCTGTCACTGTTCACAAATGTCTTTCGTAGAGGTTCCTCTCCTTTGCAATGTAAGTTCTTTTAGCCAGCTTCAATTTTTTTTTCTGTTTCCAAAAGTAGCATAGGAAAGGGAAAATAATTTTTTTTTAAAGAAACAACAAGGAATAAAATCTTTCTTACCTTTCATTAAATCATTCAAAATTATATTTTTATGTGTGACTGTAGCTAGACATTAAAATATAAAATATTAATAAGGACTATAAAAGTTATCATATTTCATATTTTGTCTAGATTTTTGCCACATCAGTCTAATTCAAATAAATACCAATGATCTGCATTAAAAATGAACCTTCCATAAGTAGAACAGCATGTACCTTTTTCTTTGGAATTACTTTACTTAAAAAGATTACTGCTATTTTCACGTTACACTTTGATTTCTGCAAATAGTGTCATTGTTAAAAAGCCACAGATATAATCAATAAAAATTTGTGTATTGACCTAGAAAACAAGAAATAGCTGATTTTATGCAGAGAAGAGCAGAGCATTTTGTTACCTAGCACATAAACATGACAGAGTGCCAAAAAGGGGCACTTGGAAAAGGGAATCATAAACAGCCAATGTTTTTTGCATTCCTGCTTTTGGTAATTTCCCATTCTTACTTTGCTACTGAACTCTTGACTGAAAGTCCTCACTTTGAAAAGGCAAAGGACCTAGAGAAACGGCTTAGCTTGATTCAGGGTGAGATCTGCCAGTGGCAGACAGAATCTAAGAGTTGCCTGAACATGTGAACGAAGGTTCACTCTTCTCAGAATTTGACAGGTGGGGCTGGCACCTTCTACAACAGGTATGAGGCCACTGTATGCTCTTGACAAACTTCAGTCTGAGTTTGTGAATCCAAAAGATGGATGATCTTAAGCAAAAGACTGAAAAAGTTGAAGTTGTTGACTGACAAGAAAACCTGATAGGGTTGCACTAAATGGTATCCTTTCAAATTGCCCTGTGTGTCTGTGCCTGCCACTTCAAAACCTAGGGAAAGGAAAAAAATAGCATTCCTAGTAGCTTGTGAGCCCACGTGGTCTGCAAATGAATCCCTAGGCCCCAGAGAAGCTACAGGTGATGTTTCACCCTCCTGGGGCTTTCTCCCTTGCCCAGCTTTTGAGATGGTGAACGCAGAAGGGCAGCTGTGGAGTGATTAACTGCCTGCCTTGATTGGTCACTCCCAGATGGCCTTGAAGAGTCTGCCCATGTGCATAAAGCAAAAGGTCATTGAGTTCTGTGCCTTAACTGCTCCCCCAGGTCTTTCTGTAGCATGCAGAGGGTTTGCCCTTCCTTGATTTGTGGGAGGTTGCAGACACTTGCCAGCTAAGGGCTATAAATAACATCAGCTCCTCTGATGTCCTTTCAAGGGAACTTCAGGCTTTCTCTGGAATCAGCACCACTTTTAAGCAGCATTTCCTTGAATTTGCAGAGGACATGTGCAGACATCTCAGGGTGGGGATGGCTTATGTGATGGTGTGACTGAGTGATGCAAACCATCACTTCCAAATTTTATTCCTTACCACCTTCTTTCTTTTCAAAGCTGGACAGCCCTACACTTTGAGGCCTGTCATGTCTTGGTTCTTTTCAATACACTGGGCCAGAATCTACAGGAAACAACAACTCCTAGCAGTCTTTAAACTTTCTGGGTTATTTGAGAGGAATGTAAATGTTAGAGTAGGAGCAGAGACCAGTTGGGATGGGGGATGATACACCGTGCTGCAGTGTCAGTCTGAGGAACATTCTCTGTGTCAGAACACTGCTGAGTTAATCTTCCAGCTGAGAGTAGATTTTAGAAGCAAACATGACTTGTATTCCCATTTGTGTTATGCTGGTAAAAAGACTATGGAAAAAGAGTGGTGCTTTAAAGGGTAGTACATGCCTTCATTTACTCCTCCCCTGTTTCCAACATCCCGCTCAGTGGTTTCATGGAAGCTGGTGCGTGTGCCCCCTGTTGTGATAACCTTCCCAGTGGGCAATGCCTACTGTACATTCTCTTGGTGGGGGTGTGTTAGCAGGGAGGGATTACAAGCTGTGCTCTGCTGCCTTGAGAGCGCCCTTTATATGGAAACGCTTTCTTGAAATGATTATTTATTTGTAACCCACTTAGAAGTTGGATTTCTAAAATTATCGTCAGTGATATTGAAGAAACTGTTTACACTGGCCTTGTGTACTTGATTTTTTAAATTTTCCTTAGAGTGCAGTTCTGGTTTGGTGAGTTTTAAAATTAATTCTTATTGCTCTAATCTGGATAGGGCTAGTTAAAGATTACTGCAATACTTTATGCTTATACAGGTATTTTGAACAGCTTTGTGTGTAGCAATTGTACAGTTTTATATTGCAGAAGCACTGGCACCCTTCAGATGTTGTAGAATATTCCTTGGTGTAAAGTATTTAAAGAGCTAAGTGAAAATTTCCCCTTCTGTGTATGTGTTGTTCAACTCTGCAACCCCAGGTGTACGGACACACTGGGGAATGAGATGCTGCAAAGCAGTCCCATGGAAAGGGACCTGGGGGTCCTGGTCAGCAGCAAGTTGGATATGAGTCAGCAGTGCCCTGGCAGCCAGGAGGACCAACCATGTCCTGGGGGGCATCAGGGACAGCATCACCAGCCAGGTGAGGGAGGGGATTGTCCCGCTCTGCTCTGCACTGGGGTGGCCTCCCCTGGAATATTGTGTGCAGTTTTCGGCACCACAATAAAAAAAAAAGATAGATATTAAGTTGTCAGAAAGTGTCAAAAGGAGGGCAAGGAAGATGGTGAAGGGCCTTGAGGTGAAGCTGTAGGAGGAGTGGCTGAGGGCACTTGGTCTGTTCAGCCTGGAGAAGAGGAGACTGAGGAGAAACCTCACTGCAGTTACAACTTCCTTGTGAGGGGAAGAGGAGGGGCAGGCACTGATCTCTTTTCTGTGGGGACCAGTGACAGAACCCAAGGGAATGGCCTGAGATTGTGTCCGGGGAGGTTTAGGCTGGATATTAGAAAAAGGTTCTTCCCCCAGGGGGAGGCTGGGCACTGGAAAAGGCTCCCCAGGGAAGTGGTCACAGCATCAAGCCTGACAGAGTTCAAGGGGCTTTGGAATGATACTCTCAGATATATGGTGTGAGTCTTGAGGTTGATCTTGTGCAGGACCAGGAGCTGGACTTGATCATCCTTGTGGGTCCCTTCCAACTAGGCACATTATGTGATTTGGTGAATCTGTGTCTATCTCAGATCTAGTATCAAATCTATGTCAAATACAGTAAGTTTGACTCTGTGCAGTTCTAACAAGTTGATAACTTTGAGATCTCTGGTCTGCTGTAAAATTCAAACTGGCTTTTAGCTTTGGGTATGGCATTAACTCCTACCTAGCCTTGAGTACTGTGTTATCAGTCATGCTTTTTTCTTTGTACTACTTTAGAATCCAAGCTATTTCACATCCTTTTCATCCTCATTGCCCTTATCCTGGTTCTTAGTTCACAAATACTAATTTTCAAATAAACTACTTAGTGTTTCCCTGTCCAAAGTCCTGCCTTGGGAAAGACTGTGTAAATGATTTCCCAAAGTGAGACCTTGGGGCATTTGAATCCTTACCGGGGCTGCACTAACCCCATGCTTTCAACTCAGCACAGAGGAGTTATTTTTTTGCTTTTATTTACTATTTTAATTGAAGCTATTGGTGTGGGTTTTGGAGTTCTTCCAAGGGCTTTTCTGTCTGTGGTGCTGGAATAGTGCTGGAGTGGGAGAACCTTTTTGTTAAGAAACCATTAGGAATTCAGCTGGGAGCAGAGATTCATGAAAGATTTGAAAATAGGAATTCCATTTCAGTTTCAGTTTTCCATTTTCATCTGCATCCCACATGTAATGGCACATTGTTTCTTTGTATTTTATTATCTCCTATGTAGGTTAGTGATGCTCATTTACCTGCAGTTCCAGTCTCTGTAGGGAAAGATGTTTCAGCTCCCAGGTGATTAAACCAGTAGAAACTGGGTAGGAAAGCAGAAAAGCTGAGTGTGTGTTCTTGCTGAAGATCCATGTGGAAACCTCCTGTGGGCTTTAATAAGAAATCCTAACACATTTTCCAGTATCTCATCAGAGCTGCTCGTAACCCAGTTAAGAAAATGAAAGCAAAATGCACATGTAGAAAAACATCTCAGCAGGCATTGCAGTAGAACAGTTTGGATGTTTCTGTAAGTCTGTGTTTCAACCTGGGGTATGTGCAAGAAAACCTGTGTAAGACAGGTAAGACCTGGTAAGACAGATGTAGGTGACATCTGAAAGAAGTTCTTGAATGAGTGGTTTGTTCTGCCTGTGTCCTACCCTGCAGGAGTTGTGTTGGCCATCAGCCAGACAGCATGTTGGTATGTGCTTCTAGGAAAGGACTTCTTCTGGGATGGACTATCTGGACTGGCTGGTTTGGCATACAACAAAGAAATCTCAAACAAACCCAAAAGCCAACAAAATGTGGCCTCTGCTTAGTGTCAAACAATTTTTTTGTAATTGACTCTCAATGAACCATGTGAGGGCAAATGAGCTGCTAGTTTGAGATGGGAAGCAAACTTCCAAATATTTTATATTCTCAAATCATGCCAATTGACTTTGCCCTGCAAGAAAAAAAGTCAGAAGAACACATGGAAAACTGACAGAACTCCTATACTATCTAATTGTCCAGTGAAACTCAGGACCTAATGGTGTTTTTGTGCTACTGGTAATCACTTGCATGAAAAAATAATTCCCAGAAGGAGCTATAGCTTCTGCCTTTGGACAGATGCCAGGCATTGCCACCAATTGCTCCAGCTGCTTCTCACAACAGCCTTTGAAGATACAAGTGTGCCAGAGCCCGTCCCCACTCTTATTGCCCTGGTATGATGAGAATCAGCACATGGAAGAGGTGAGAACTTGTGGGCTCTGGTTTCCCCATGGGAGGGGACTCATCTGCCTCATGCCTTGGTACCTCACGGGCTCCAGCCTCCTCCCAGCCTGGAGGAGTTAAAGATGTTGCTGAGCACACTGGAGGCCAGTAGTAGGACATAGACCCTGGATTACAGAAAAGCCAACTTCAGTATGCTCTGAATCTAGGTGTGAGGGATCCCATGACAAGCATCCACAGAGGGCAAAGGAGCTTGGAATGCTGGAATTTAATAAAGAATAGTTTCCTGAAAGTACAGCAATTGTCCATCCTTATAAAGGAGAAGGAAGAAGGCAGAACCAGAGACCACCCTGGCTTAACAGTGAGTTTTGGGTGTGTTTAAAAGCAAATGAAGAAGCAGCACTCTGGCTGGGACACAGACATGACCATCCCACTATAGGGAGTGCTGCCAGGCCAAGCCTGGATACTGTGTCCAGTTCTGGTCACCACAACTCAGGAACTCCAACCTCTGCATCAGACACACTCAGAAATCAAACAAAATGAGGACAGGGGGAGGGTACCATTCCACTCTGTCTTGGACATTGCTACAAAACAGTCACTGCTTCTTCCTCTGCCTGTATTTGGGGTTTGCTGACACCAGAGCCAGCCAAGTTGTGCTCTACTTTCCAAAGACTGTTCAGAGCAGGCATGAAAAATGCTTCGTGCACAGTGGAGGGTTCTGGACATTGCTTACAAGAGCATCCTGAGGGAACAGGGGTCTGGTCTCTCACTGAGAACATTTGGGTTCTGCTGCCATGACCAGAGGCAGGAGTTCAGGGATGTGAAGACGGCAGCAGCCAGGCTGTGTTTGCAGAAGGCCTGGGGGCTGTAAATCTGAGCCCACACCTGGAAACACAGCTGGACTGTCTGTTCTGAAAGGACCAGAAGTAATTCAGACTTGACAGTCTTTAACTGTGTGTTGGCATTCCCCAAGAAAAATACAGATTTGGATAAATGCCTTTGGAGGCAAGGGGCTTGCTTCTCACAGAAAGGGCTTGCCAAAGAATTCCTAATGAGGTAGGTACAAATGTCTCCCTTTGGTTCCCTCTGGTCCTTTAACTTCTTGTGGCCCATTGCACTTTGTGGAGGGACAGGGGAAGGGGGAAGTCTGTGAAAAGCAGGGTTGGGTTCTGCCTATACCTCATGACTTGATGATCCTTGCAGGCCCCTTCCAAATCGGCAGATTCTGTGATATCACTCCACCTCCAAAAAATCCCACTGGGGCTGAGCTGATGAGCAGGTGCAAAAGACTCAGCATTTGTTGTGTGCAAGGAAAGGTTCCTGCATCAGATATAAAGACCAAATTGCAGGTGCAGGGAAAAGCCTGTACTATACAACATATAGAGTTTTAAAGCACTATACATAAATAGGGATGGTCTTCCTGGACACTATGTGTGCTGCCTGTAGAAAGTACTGTGGTCTTGGTTTTTGCTTTAGCTATGGCACACACAGCTCACTTCTATTGTTTCTTACTCAATGGAGAACCTCAGCTGATGTGCAAAGAAGTAAAAGCTGTCAAAATACCAGGGTACACTTGTGCTCTGTGATGGACTGCACCTCCTCTGTCTTAAATCCAGGAAGGGACAAGGGAATTTCATTGAAAAATTTGCAATATTTGACAGTACCTTGGAACACAGAATCATAGAATTGTTTGGGGTTGGAAAAGACCTCTAAGATCATCGATTACAACTGTTCACCCAGCATTGCCAAGTCCACCACTAATGCTTATCCCTAAAGGCCACATCTAAATGTCTTTTAAATACCTTCAGGGATGGTGACTCCACCACTTCCATGAGCAACCTGTTCCAATGCACAGAAAAAAACCCAACAAAACATTTCATCAATTATTTATTCTGCATTTCAATTTATTTCCATCCCTTGCTATTTTATTTCTGTCACCATACCACCTTATTTTGTAAAGTACTTTAGGGATGAAGTGTCAGGAAAGACAAAAAGATAAAAATATATATCTTGATTTAAGATTTAGATCTTATAGAGATAGAAGATGCTTCTATATTTAAGATCACCTCTTGCATTATTCCAAAATAACTTCCAGATCCCAGAAAATTAATTAGTTACAGGAAATTAGAATCCACTAAATAATCTTGTTCACGAAGTAATCAGTAACAAACAGTAATACTTCAATTTAAAAACCTGTCTTCCTAATGGCCAATGCAGTGCTTGTTTCAGGTTAAAAGAGCACATGTTTCTAGTTTGTCTGTCTTAACAGAAGATGATGGTATATTTGTAGTGTGCTGACACTCCTCCTTATCTGTCTGCCCTCCTGTACTTGGAGAAAATCACTAGCAGCTGAGATAAGCAGGTACCTGAACCTAGCGCTGACAGATTGTTGCCATTTGCAAGGTGAATCATATTTCTTAAAATGTACAGCATTTTGTGAAAAGGAAAGTGACAGTTTTGGAGTTCTGTCTCACTGGTGGAAAGCTTGATAGTTGTACTGACCAAAACTATCTCTTTTGTCTGAACAATAAGGAATGTTTCCATGCTATTTTGGGAGCTGGTAAAACAAGGACCCAAATGTTCCAGTAAAACTAAATGAATTCCTACACACTTGCATTCATTTTCTTTCTTCTTTCTTCTCCTTCACTCTCAGTAGTTGCCTCTTAAGGCACCTGCCATTTTCAGTTGTTCCTTGGTCTGTGAGATGTGTTTGCATGTATGTACAAACAGGTATATGCAGTTATATATGCATATAGATAAATTATCCAGTTATAGATCAACTACGTAATGACTGCACTGCAATTGATTAAGAAATACAAGTGTGCTATAGCAAAGAGGTAAACTTTTGGGACAACTGCTCTGCTTGAACTAAGATGGATCACAGCACAAGTGATGATGTCCTTGTGTAGTACTTAGTGTGTTGGTACAGCCATTGTAGACACCAGGGAAATGGAAAGGCACATATAATTATTAAATCTAGCTCAGGGATGGATATCAAATGTCATGCCATTCATCTACAAGAGTTTGAATTCTTCAGAAACTGGTGTATCTGTTTTGATACACCATAACAGGTCTGAATACAATGTAGAATGAAGCCAGTTGGGAATTTGGTGCTTTAAACACGCGAAAGAAGGGACCTCAGATCATTAAAATAAAAACTGTGAAAAGTTGAACAATAAAATAAAAAGCAATAAGCATATCAAAAGTAATGAGTAGTAAGCATTAAAAAAAAGGTACAGTGACTGACTGTGCTGCATCCACTGATGAATAAGGATTAATTGCTGATCCCATTGCAGCTGTGAACAAGATAAAAGTACAGAAATACTGCCTTCTGAAGGAATAGACAACAGAGAGCCAATAAAGGGAGAATAAAAGCACACCTCTGTATAATGAATCTAAGCTCTACTGTGGCTATTTGTATAGGAGGGTTAGTGTGGGGAGAAAGCTGCACTGCTGAGCTGTATATTTTATTTCCCCCTATATCCTGTAGTTCCTATGGCTTGGATTTGCACCAGCTGTGACAAGGTGCAGCAGAAATCTCCCTTTAACTCTATTTTCTGACCAAACTGTTCATTTACTCCAGCTGTGCATTCTTTATCAGAATTTGGCCCTTTGTATAAAGGTGAATGCTTTTTTGGCTGTGGTCCCAGTGGGGTGTTTGATAACTTTGTCAGAAAGAATCAAGGGAACGTAATGACTGAACAAATAATAGGCTGTCAAGGAGACTGGAGCTACAGGAACTGAAAGATAGTCCGAAATACTTTGCTCTTCAAAGGAACCTAGAAGAACTGTGTCTTAATTTGGCCTTCAGAACTTTGACATCAGCCTTTGCTTGTCTGCAAGCATCAACTCAAACACAGGAATTTATATGGATAGTTAGTCCTCGTGAGAGGTTTCTGGCAGGCTACTTTCCCTCAGGTCAGTTACATGCCACAAACGAAGCTACTGCAGCTGCTTTTTCACCTCCATTCCTTTATGAAAAGTCTTACAGATTGTACTGGAAAATGATTCTTTCTTAGCTTTTTTTAAAACCACTGTAACAAGGAATAATTTTTATTACGGAAAATTAAAAAACACACAGAAAAACTATCTATTTCTATGGTGTTTTACTATAGTTTTAGTACCTCTCTCAAAGCACATTTCAATCAGCAAACTCATTGACACTGAAGTCAATGGATATTCTTACAAAAATAATCTTTTTTTTTTATTTAATAGACAGATGTACAGTAAAGAGGCCAATAGAATACAGTTCAATACTCAATATATTTAGCCAACACCAACTTTTGACTTTGAAAAGGGTTTTGTAGGGCAAATACCTTTTGAAGACCAGAAATAAAATTCCTCTGAGCCCTGGAGGCCTGGCTGTCACTTTTCCCCAAGCCAACCAAGGGATGATGTTATGGGGAGGGCAGGGAGGCAGACCCAGTTGCTTTTGGAGAGCTGGGAATGCTCTTTTGGTGCTGCACCACCACACTGCTGAGATGTGAAGACTTGATGCTGCTGTGATGAACAACCAGGGACACATACAGCTGTTCAAAAAAGTGCTTGTTGGCCACTCAAGAAAATAATTTAACGAGGTTCAGCTTTGCACTGAGGCTTGGTCCACGTTGACCTCCAGAGGTTAGTTCTGTGATTTCTGAATACTGATTTTATTCTGAAAGAATTTCTATGTTCCCCAAAAGCCCTGTAACTGTAGGATTGCATTGAGCCTCCTCCAGGGGAAGGGGAAACAGTGATTCTATTTGCTTGTCTTCATACTGATAGCCATCATCTCAGTCAGCCCCAGCCACTGAGCTAGAGGCTGCCTTACCCAGAGTACCCCACTCTGTCTCTCCACTAAAGCTGTCATAAAAATTCAGAGTTTCTTTTGCCAAGAGCCATGAGAAGACACTTGTAAGTGGGACAGGTTTGGAGCCAGTTCACTTCTCTGTGATGATGGATCCACAGGTCCCTCTTCAAGGATGTCCCCAGTGAGGTTTAGTGATAAATACAGGAAGAATCCCTGGGTGATGGCAACAGCATTCCTTAAAGTCAATAAATAATGAACTCCAAAATAAAGTTTTGTCAGTTAAATAAGGAAACTTTATTTACAGAATACTTTTTGAGCTTACATACCTAGTCCTAGCTTAGGAACTTGAGCTGTTCTTATTTTAGAGGGTGTCAATTCACCTTTAAATGGTTCACCTTTTCATGTCATTGGGTCTCTGCTACGGAAACTATTTCCTTTCCCTTTGTATCATGATTCAATTCAGCTCAGAAAGTTAGAGATGCAAAGGCATAACATGGACATATCTCTCATTTCTGTGTTCAACACAGTAAACAAATGAAGAACAGGAACAACATGCAGCACAAAGATTAAGAAGTTGAATTTCTGTGCAGGTCTTTCTCCTTGCCACTTAAGGCAATAAATCATTTCAATTAGACATAATTAAAACAGTTTGCATTTGAAATGTGAATTAAAACTGAGATCAGTATTATCCAGCTTCCCTCTTCCACATTCATCTCAGCTACCAGGAGGATTCTGCATATCTATCTACTCTTGGCATAGATTAAGTCATAACTTACAAATTTTTTTTATACAATCTCTGGTTGTAATCAAGAACTAGTATATGGACTTTTATCATCAATTCCACATTTACACAATCTTTAAAGTTCCTGTCCAGATACCTCTGGGCTTTAAATCCTTTATTGTCGTTTCTAATTTTCCCTTTTCATCTAAAATTAATTAGAGTACAGACTCTCTTGTCTTTTTGTTATTCCATTCAGCATTCAGGGTGTTTTTGTTCTTCAACTAAACAGCAGTTTTTAGAAAATTTAATACACTGGCCTCATGGCTATGAGTGTGAACTGAAAAAAATAATGCCACAGAAGATATGAGCCAAATATCAGGTAAAGATAAATAAAGAAGTATTTTGTAATCCATTATAAAAAAGGCAATATTATGATATTACAGTGCAGTGTAGTGGACTGATTAATTAAGATAATAAAACTGATGTAATTAAACATGACTTGGATTCTGTTTATTAGCCCTTCCGTTGTCAAATAAACCTTTCAAATCCTGTAAATAAGCAAGCCAAATGACAGCTTCAATTGGTATGCAGGGGATTCAAGTTACTTAATATTGTAATTTTTTCCCTGATTTTCACTCTTTTAGAGCATCAGGACTGGCACTTGGAATAAGCACATTGATTTGGCTGTATTGTCAGTGGGTCACTAATCAGAGAAATCATTGATTAGACAGTAATCTGACAATTAAGTCTGACATTGTCTCTGGTGCCTTGGCAATGAAGGGGCTGCATTCTTCTTTGAACTGAGACATTGACCTTGTTTTCACCATTGAGATGAAGATTCACAATAAGGACAATGCTCTTATCCTTTGTTTTCTTCTCTAGTTGTTTTTAGTGGTTTTTTTCATTGTTCTTTTTGTTTTGTTTTAGTTTGGTTTTGGTTTGGGTTTGGGTTTTGGGTTTTTTTGGTGAGTGTTTTTGGATCGTTGGGGTTTTTGTTTTCTTTTTGTGTGTTTGGGTTTTGGTTTTCTTTTTGGGGGGGTGTTGGCTCAAGAGTGATTGTCGTGTTTTTCTGCATTTATGTCTCTTAAATGAATACAGACAATTCTTGCACATAGGTGACATTTTGACAAGATGTTGAAGCACTTTAACAATTTTCTCCCCTTCATTTTCTGAAAACTGATTTTTAGGATTCATTCATTCAAATGGTGAAGTAACAGTTTATAAACCTTCATTTAGGAGCAGGGTCAAATCTTTCCGGTTGCCTTTTGAGGAACTCAGAACATCATTCACTGGCAAGTCTGATTGTGCATCAATATTTCAGAGCTCCTCCAGCCCATCCACTGTGTACCAGCAGCATTCATGGAGAAAAGGAAGTGAAATGTGATGTTAATCTCCCTGGATAGTACTGGAATGAGTAATTCTTCCAATCTAGCAATAAGACACAATGTTAGTCTTGAAATTAAGACACTTGGGCTCCAGTTCATCATTAATCAGAAAAGCACTTGAGCATGTCTATACCTTTAGGCATGTGTTTTGCTGCAGTGGGGCAGGCTAAAGTAAATGCTTAAATGATTTGTCAAGCTTGTGTTTCAACATGTTGTTGTTAACATTTGTATATAGCAGCAGGAATGCATGTTGTTTTCCACACGGAGGCTGAACACAGTTATCAGACTCTCACTTCAATGAATTAAGTTGACATCACTTGAAATTAATTCAGTTACATGAAGCTGTCAGTGCTATCGTAAAAAAAAAAGATCCATTGTCACTCCGTGATCCAGGGGAAGACAGTGACACCCTATCAACCCACCAAAAGAAAGATTTCACTTTGTACCACAGGATGCTCATCACTACTCATTTTCAGTGTGTGTTTCAGACTCAGCTATGTCTTTGAAATATAATCTTAGAAACAGAAATGAAAAACAGAATTTAGTAGCCAGATGTCAGAAAGCATTTAACCTTAACCTAGAACAAAGCTGGTGACAAGAGAAAATGAAAATTAACACTTGAGTTCTATTTTCATTTTTCCCCTCTCATAGGCTTTCATGAGATATATCATAGAGGTGCCTCATTATATATGGATAGATCTGAAACCCAAAGGTAGAATATGAGGTTAAACTGGTATTTAAGGAGATATTTCAGGGGTTTTAATCTTTCTCTCTTATTCTGCCTTTAAAAGTTTTCCCATTAAAAAAAAGCCTAAGAAGCTAAAAAATTTTTTTGGGAAAAAAAAAAAAAGCATGAAATAAATACCCAACTGCATGAACCAGTGCTTAACTTAGAAAATCTTCTGATATTAGTAGAGTGAGAATTTAATAAAATAGTACTTATCTCCTAAGAAGCCTGTAGAAACATTAATCAGGTTGTGTGAAGGATGGTTCTCTCTTGGTTTGTTCTTAGTGTGCATGTTTTTTCCCTTTGGAAAGGGAACGACTGGAAGAACAGGAGATGGCTATTTGTGTGCGGAGCAGCTAAGCAGAGTGGGGTCCTGCCAAAGGCTTCAGGCTGAGGCAAGAGATGAGGGAGTCACAGAAGGACACTGTGTCCTCAGGCAGCCAAGTGTCCTCTGATTACGAAGAGAGGAGCTCTGGTTCATTTGCTAACAAAACCAGGCTATTGAGACAAGGTTTTAAGACTGCTCTTGGCAGTTCACTTTTAGAAGGAGATGTAGACAGATCCACCTTGACTGTCTGATTGATTTGGCTTCTGCAACAACTGATGTACATGCTGAAATAGCACTGAAATCCCTCACCAGAAAATAAACTACATTGGTACAGGATTATTGCTTAACTTCAGGGAATCTAATTTATTTAAATACAGGGAAGAATTTTGGCCCATATCCAGTTGCTTCAGTACTCTTTGTATTAATGGAAGCTATCTATACAGAGCTAAATATTTATATTCAAAAGAAATATGTATGCTTGTTTGTTATAATAAAAAAAATCACAACTCTCTTTAAAAGATCCCCCTTTTGTCTTCCTCCTTTTCTTCTTTTCTGTTCTCTCTCCACTTCTTCCAGCCAGCATCCTATTGAAATTGTTTACAGCATTGATAGCAGAACAATGACCTGATTGAGAGCTCTGAAGTACTTTGGTACACATTTCTCCAGTGGGGAAAAAGTAGTATCCAACATATTCTGCTTACTTAACCTCCCTTTGAGTAGCTGTGCCTCAATGGAAAGCCATCAGATTTCTGTCCTTTTCCTTCAATGAGATGTTAGTGGCCTTCACTGCATTTCTATCTCCCACGATGAGTATCTGATAGTAGAAATGTAACACATTCAGCACTATCAATTTCAAACACAATACACAAGAGTAATAGATGTTAAAAATTGCCTTGGCCACACAGTATATTGTCAAAAAAAATAGATTCCTGACAGCAAACTCTGGGTTTAAATAAAAGGTGATATTGTTAACGGATGTCATCAGGGTGATAATGTGATAGATGCCTTGCCATTCCTCTCTGTGGACCTTCCTGAACAAAGAGGGTGTGGGAAACAAAAGGATATTTGTCGAGGAAAATTGGATGGAAAACTAAGGTTCTATGACATTTATTGTCTTTTCCTCAGCTCCTGTCTACCATAGCAGTATATCTAAATGCTTGTATAACTTTTTATTTCATTTAATTTTGAAGTTGATAGTGATGAAGTGTATAAGCACAACTTAGAAAACTCTCCCTCTCTCAAATTCATTTCACCTATATTGCCCTATCTCTGTCAATGAAATGAGAAAAATTAAACCACATATTTAGAAAGGCTCTATTACCCTAGGCATCTGCATATAGAAGAATATATTAAAGGGGGAAAAAATCAGTTCGCCCCAAACTAATTTCTGTAATGAAACAAAGTTTTCTTTCACAAAGACATTTGCCAGAAACCAGTGTTTACAATGTAATAGTTTAAATAAATCATTAGCTTAATGTACACCTTATACGAAATCCTAGTTACCAGGTAACTGATAACAATACAATCGGGGAAAAAAGTATTTAATTCAATGCAATTTTATGCATTCACCTTTCTTCATACAGTTTTGAGGACAGAACAATAATCTCCACCCATCACTCAAAGAAGTCCAGATACCCCTCCTTGAGTCATCCTTCCTGCTGAGACTCATGTATACTTTTGTCTGTCTACTTCTGACAGGTCATTTTTAAAAAAGAAAAATCAAGAAAACCCAATCATTTTCTTGGGTTGTACAAGAGCAGAATTAATACAGCAGTTCCTCTCTCAGACAACTGCAGAATATATTGATAAAGGCAATATTTCCATACCGGTTTTCCTGTACTGTAAGCACATTAAAATTGCAGAAGAACTATTATTTGCAGAAATACACAAACTAGGACCAGCTCATTTGTAAAATTCACCAATAGGCAGCATTGGAAAATACCCACTTATTTGCTACATGTAGTAATTTTGATATCATTGACTCTTCTAGTTCACAAGCCAAAATGCTTGAAATTCCAATTGACAGGTCTATGTTATTATTATTCATTATGCCTTATTAAAGACATTTAATCATGTGTAGGCCCTACAAAGGATTTCTTCCCCTTTCTCTTTTTAACAAACATGCTTTTGAAGGTAAACTTGCATAGCAAATAACTTATCTGATAGAAATAATTACAGACAGCAACTGGGAAAAAAAAAATCAAATCCAGTGGGAATTGTTCTTTACTTTCATTGTCCTGCAGCACCATTTTACCGGAAAGTGCTCTGAATAATTCAGGATCTGCTAATATGATTGCAATGTCTTCCCATGTTCACCACAACTGCTCAAGGTTAGTATGCTATCTGGTTATAGTTGAGACTCCAGGAAAAAAGAAGGCTCTGAAAGTGAAGGCAGCCTATCAACTATAGTACGATCACTCCAGCTGGATTTTATAAGCCACTTAAGGTGGATAGTAGGAAGAGGTGTTCAGATGATGTTCAAAAACCTGATGGATTCAGAGATTTATTTTGGAAAGACTTCAAATGAGAAAACTGATTACTATATTCCCCCTACCCATGTTCCATGTTAGTGGACTGAGTTGCTTAAGCCAATAAACATAAAGTATTAAGAACACTAAATTAGAGAGCCATGTCCTCCTCATTAACAGATAAGCACTCTTCAGCTTGATATCCCACTCTACCATGACCATTTAGGTCCTTTTCTTCCCTCAGAGAGTGTTAATGCTGGAAAATGACAGCACCTGTGTCAAGTGCCTGCCCTTTAATGAGGGCTCTAATTATTGCCAGGTGAATGCAATACTGCTATCACTGGCTGGGGTTATTTAAAAGGATCCTGCTTACTAGCACAGAATTTTAGGAGGTCCTTCTGTAATGCCTGTGTTGCTGAGATGGATCTATGGTGAGTGTCTAGGGCACCTTTTTGGTTGTGAGGGGGTGCTGGGGTTGTCCCCACCACATATGGCTTGTTCCAGCTTACCCCAGGGACCTCACAAGAGGACAGGGCTGAGCCCTCAGCCCTGAGTGTGGTGCCTCAGGGGACACCAATTTAAAAAGGGCAAAAATGCTCTAGTGGGAGGGGGAAAGCCAAAAACAATTTAAAAAAATATCATGTGAGCACTAAGGCCTCAGGAGAAGCAGGTGTTAGAATAGGGGTTTCCTTGCTTACTTCCCAGGCTGTGGGGGGCTCTGTGACTCAGCACAGGATGCACCCTGAGGCAGCCGATTTCCATGGGGAGCAGCTCGTGCAAGACACCATTTATCCTGAGGGAGCTGTGTCCCATGGAGAGGACCCATGCTGAAGCAGGATAGATCCCTGAGAAGAAAGGAGCTGTAGAAAGGTCCTGCTGTGTGCTGCCCCTAGCTCCACTGGCCCTGTGCTGCTTGAGAACGAGGGAGTAGAAGTGAGCTTGGAAAAACAAGGATGGGGGCAAGTTCTGTTTCTTTTTTTGCCATCCAACTCTATTTTCATTGTCACTGAGTGAAATTAATATTCCTGAGTAAATTTGGCCTTAATGGTAACTGGTAACCACTTTCCCTGTGGTTATCTTCACTCATAAGCTTTTTTTAATCTTGTTTTTTTTCAGGGAGGGAGGAGTGAGAGGCCAGCTGGAAGATGGTCTTGAAGCCAGCTAAGGTAAACCCACCACAGATCTGAATTAGCCCAATCATAATCATGTACTCAGAGATATCTTCACCTCATTAGGCTCTTGTTCACTCTATTCATTGTCTAAACTGAAAAGTCAGAGAGGTCTATTTTTGCTGTATGTAACTTTCTGTAGATAAAGACCAGTGGATTTGTTGGCATTTATTCAGAGTGAAGTGGGAATGTTGGAGGCAGTTGCCCAAAGTGAGCACCCTTTAACCTTCAGGATGTTTGTAGAATAATTTTGGTAGCTTGGTTCAATTATGATTGAAGAATAGCTTGGGATAAACTTGTCCCTTGCTGCTTCAAGGGCTTCTGCATTCACCTACGTGCTAAGGAAATCCTGGGAGTCCCCAGGCAGAGTGAGATCAGTGCAAATATGAGCTATGATTGCAGTAGCTTCTCTCTTATGTGTTGCAGGCTGTTATGTGAACCTTTTTTGAGTTGATTAATGTGTAATTCTGTGCAATTAATAAATCAGAGAAAAACAATTACACCTGTTGTAAGTGTACAAAAACCAACCAAAAAGGAAAATATGCAACTGAATTGTTCACTCTGAATCATTTCCTCAACAGAATGATGTGCTGGCAGGTAGGTAGAGCTGTAAATGTTGTTAGACACTGTCTGCAAGCGAATGATTTCTGTTTTGCTATGTAATGTGATGTCTTCAGATCGAGTAACTGCTCCTGAGTACTGATGTTGGTATCATGGAACTGTTCAAAAGTGAAATGAAAATCTTCCTCCTCCTAGATTTCTTGCTACAGGTTGATATGTAGGGTGTTAGAGGTGGGGAGAAAAGTTTCCTTAATATTGCTGTGTTTTTTAATAAGGACTTTGCTGGCTACAAATTAGTCAAGGGTTGGGTTTTTTTGTTTGATAGAATGATCCAGAATGTTGCACTAGGGACTTCAAGTCTTCCAAGACATCAAGATTTGTTTGCAGATGTCATGTAGCAATACTTTCAACACCATCTGGATAAATTAATCCATACTGTGCCTAATCCGCACAGTTTTTGCCTTTTTTCATGGTATCTATATATTAAAATAGGCTTGAGTTGTGAAGCAAAAGCCCTAGGAGGAAAGGTGCATGAGATGTGTATGGTCCTAAGAGCAAAACCTCAACCTAACAAAGATGTTGCGATGAACAATTTAACACTGCCATCAAATGGCCAAATGTATTTCTCATTCTGCAATGGCATCTTAGCTGACAGTCTGTTATAAGTACTTTTAATTTTGAGAAGCCTGGCTGAGTCATGGAAACTTAAAGCAAAACAGCAATGCCTCCCTCTTTTCATGTTTTGATGGAAACAGGCTTGATTTTGCAGCTGGCTTTGGTGGGAAGGGTCAAGTCTGAAGAGATGCCTTGCTGGTGCCTACATGGCAAAAGTAGTTTTACACTAGGTTATAAAGATTGGATGAGTGTGAGTCATTACTGATAGATAGAACATGCCAATCAAAATCTACTTGATGAGTCAAGTTACTTGTTGATAGTATATTCTAATAAAACAATTTCAATAAACTAATGCATTAGAAGTATGTATTTTTTCTTTGTTATACTTACTACTCTAAGCCAGAGATAAGTTTATGCAGGGCTATATTTTATTGCATACAATGAGCCTTAACAACTCCTCAATATTTCTGTTAATTTGAATTCACTATAAAAAAATAAAATCTGAACTTGTGGGTGATTTGATCTCATTCATTTTCCATCTTCTGTAACCCTTATAATAATCTTATAATCTTAAACTAAAACTGCATTTAATATAGGAATTCCCCCTTTGAAATTTCCAACAGAGTACTTCTTGCTGCTTTAATTCAGTTCTGAAGGGCCTCTTCCTGAGCAGGTACTCTGACAATCACAATTCCTTTTTTATCTAGTCCTGGAGAATTCTTTTATGCTAAAGTCATATGACTGTAGTGTGGATATAGACTTTTTCCACTGCATTATCTCAGCTGCTCTAGAGCAGTATTCCCTAATCTTTGATTTAAATATATAGCTAAGGCTGAAGTGGAAACTCCACCTGTTTCACATCTGTCTACCACATGGACTTAATATAAAATTCAGCTTTACTGAGTACTTCCATCTTTTTAAATGCAGTAGTTTATAGCCAGGAAACAGGCTTAATTGTCTTGGGGGGCGGGTTGTTTGGTTTGATTGGTTTCTTTGTTTTGAGTTTGGTTTTGTTTGGTTGTTTTTTTATAGTCTGTGTTCCCTCTTCTCTTCTATCCTCTAAACAATCTGAAAGAAGTGGACATCTGCCTCATGTTTGCTGTCAACTAATGTGTTTGCACTATTAGTGTTATATTTGAGTGTAGCATCTGATCTAGTTCTTTTCAGTTAGTGCTCAGACTGTGAGCATTGACAATGTTAGACATTTGTGTTTGGACACATTTGTGTGATATACTGGTGTAGTGTGGTATGCTGTGCTGATTTTGGCCTGAGTAGGGTTTGTTTTCTTCACAGTAGCAAGTATGGGGTTGTGTTTTGGATTTGTGCTGCAAACAGCATATAATAATGTGGCAATATAGGGTGTTTTACTTTTTGCTGAGTAATGTTTACAGAGTCAAAGCTTTTTCTGCTTCTCACCCACGTCTTGCCAGTGAGGCAGCTAGGTGGGGGACACAGGTGGGACAGCTGATTCCAACTAACCCAAGGGCTATTCCACACCATGTAGCCTCATGTCATGGGGGAAGAAGGAGGAAGTGGGGTATGTCAAGTGATGGCATTCACCTTCCCAAGTAACCATTAAGTGTGATGGGGCCCTGCTTTCCTGGGGATGGCTGAACACCTGCCTGCCCATGGGAAGCAGTGAATTAATTCCTTCTTTTGTTTCGTTTGCCTGTGTGGCTTTTGCTTTACCTGTTAAAATGTTGTCCCCTTAGCCTGCTTTTTATCTCTACTCACTTTTACCCTTCTGACTCTCCTCTGTCTCACTGAGGGTGTGAGCGAGTGGCTGTGTGGGGCTGAGTTGCTGGCTGGGATTAAACCACGGCACACACACGTGGTAGAAGTTTCCCATATTTGTCATTATTCCAAGTGCATTTTTATAGTCTCCTAGTGGCCTGGGGGAAGCATACTGGCAAATATAAGGATGAGAGCAGTTTTCTGAGGGGCACTGGTTTCACCCTTTTGTTACCTCTTCTCACAAGTGCTTTGCAGTACAATAGCTTTTTTTTAAGCTATAACTTCATAGATTTAGTTCCTTCAGTACTGTGTAGTGTTGTCCATTTCACAGATCAAAAATGTTACCTTTTGTAAGGTGAATGTCTTAAAACCAATCCAAATGGCAGTACGGGGAAACAAGTGTCCTGCACATTGAGTGCATATGATGAGATTGCTTTGCACTAAGTTATCAATCTCACTGGCTCACCTCTTTCTTCCAGTTAAACCTTCTGAAGCTAGTTTCACTAAAGGTGCACTTGGTTTGGGTGCCTCTACTCAGTTCAATACTTCTCATTAAAAACACAGGGAAAATAGTATTTGAATATCTAGTTTTTCCTTTTTCTCAACTCTAATTGAAATGGACCCCAAATTTAGGTTGTTTTGTCCTTTTAAAATGGTTTTATCAAGTTCTTTAATTGGTGACAGTGTTGCACTTGTCATACTAGGCACATTGACAAAGAAAAGCAATAATGAAACATATGCAAACTGGTAATTACACAGAGTTGTGGACTAACCACCTCATTTATTGATTGCCATAGGTAAGTTTCAGTGTTTTTTTCTAAAGAAATACATTTTATCCTGAAGCTAATAACACTGATGCCACAAACACAACTTCCAGACCTACCCAGTAAAAAGGAACCCTTCCTTCTCTCAGTTCCAGTGGTAAACAGGTAACTTCTTGCTGCTGGCCAGTGTGGTGCTGCCAAGGGCTTCACCATAGACAAGAATCACATCAATCCACTTTAACTGCTGTATATCTTGAGCTTCTGTGGATTGGTTTCAAGTCATCACCTTATACACTGCACCAAGCTCATGAGAAACTAAATTAATTAGCTTTGTCCATCTTTGTCCTTGTCAGCTATTTATGAAAATGATGGCAGGTCCTCTGCAGAGCTGGAGAGGTGTAGATTAATCTGTGGGCTGAAACTGTCCAATAGATTATGCTTCCATCTTAATGGTCTCTCTATTCCTGATTTACAATGTAAAACCAAAGCAGAAGTCATGGGAAAGTCTTCCTAATGTTCCTTTAAGGAGTGTTTAACTGGTTTCATCTTCACAATTTATATGCTTTTCAGGGAGTAACCTTTCCCTGCACATCCAGAATTTCTCTTCTCCTTAGACTAGAGTGCCCTCTGTTCAAACAGTGACCGTTCAGATAATTCATTTTTACTTTGCACTGTTCCGAGTACTGACAAGTGACAAGATCTTCAGGAATAATTACAATGAATAGTCTTGTCTAATTCATATTAGATAAGAAAATGCAATATCTTTAAAGTTACAATTGGCAAATGCCATAAATAAAAATTTTCCTCTGAAAGGCAGCTATATAGATGTCAAACAGCCTGGGGAAAGCTCAGTGCAATGCTAACAGAATTGCTGGCTTATTAAATCAGATGGAAAGGGACTGGATCCTCAGCTCGTACAGGGTAGCCTAGTTCCATGAAAATCAATGGTACAGCTCCCTTCTTGTGGCAGCAGAGCAACTTTTATTTCCCCTTTTGTTTGGCACACTTCAATCTGACCCCTTTCCAAGCGGCAAATGTGAGAAAAGAGGCACTCTTCTTCCTCTGATGGAGTGGGGCCCTTCCCCAAGGACCTCAGCTGCCTTTTGGAGCTGGACCTTCAAACCCAAACACTGCAGCACCTGAGCCCCGACTCAGCACACAGGGGGCTCATTTGTTGATAATGCTGCTCCATCGATTTAGTGGTGTTACAGTAGCTGAATTAGGCCCATTGTTCCCCACTCAGGTGACAGCAGAAACTTCAGCTATAACTCAAATTTCCCTGAGCCATTCTAACTACTTAACTGACTTA
This sequence comes from Sclerurus mexicanus, assembly GCA_013396755.1. Classification (NCBI taxonomy): domain Eukaryota; kingdom Metazoa; phylum Chordata; class Aves; order Passeriformes; family Furnariidae; genus Sclerurus; species Sclerurus mexicanus. Next base: position 995,052 of record VWZF01002261.1, on the reverse strand, counting down.
GCTTCCAGACACCTGCCTTGCTGCTCTCCCAGGGTGTTACGAGTTGAGCAGCACATAAAGGTGCAATGCTATTTTCTTCATAAATGAGAACTACATCTTGGATCTATAAGGGGAGTACATATTACATATCTAAGCATAGAGAAACATAACAGAGCACCCACGAGAGCTGAGAATGGCTTCAGAAAACAATCTATAAATCTCCAGTGTTATCTTTCTGACAGCCTCCTAATCTCTGCAGGCTGTTGTTAAGAGCTGCATTAAACTAGCCTGTCATTGATCCTAGCTCTTGCTGCTTCTTCAAGAGATGTACTTCCTGTGATCAATTAGGAAAAGAGACAACAGCTTCTTAAAAGCATCTTTACCACAGGACCCTGCAATAACATATATTCCCAAAATGTCTATCTCTGACATTTACATCATTCTTTGTCAAAGTACAGCCAGCATCTGCCCCAACAACATAATTCAGTCTTGTGAAAAAGCTTAGGTTCCTCATGTTGAATCATCATTCTTGTCTGCAACTTCACCCCAAACAGAGACCATTATGTTCAAAGAGTGCTTGCTGTTTCTTGCCATTTATTTCATTTTGAGTCAGTCTTAGATTAGCTCTGGATAGAAATTACCTTACTTTAAATGGCTTAAGGGAATCTGCCTCCTTGTTAAAACTCTGAGAAGCAGTCTGGCTTACTGTCCAGGTGGGGCATGGAAACTTAGTACTTGTAAGAAAAATAATCAAAAAAGGAATAGGATCTCACTGTCTTCAGCAATAAGGATTTAGCTTTGTGTGGCAATTGCATTTCTATTTCAGAAATTGTGTTTCTGTTGACTTGTGCACTAGCTCAATAAGGTAAAGTTAATTTTTACCCCCATTTCAGCAAAGGTAAAGTCCCATTGTGTCAATGAACTTAAGTTTACTTAATATGTAACTACCCTAAAGATGTGATTGTTAGAGTATTAGAAAATAATCAGCTTTCTGATTTGTCTGTAGGAATTTGAATGTAGCGTGGACAAAATTACGTGGAAAGGCACAAGGAATGCTGTATCCTGTTGCTTGATATGGTGACTATATTATACTAGATTATTTTATTCTAGAATAACTTTATCACATAGATCAAGATTGGACTTCCATGTGCCACTCCTGTCTGTATTTAAAAAATGTTTTTATGTTTAAAAATTAAAGGAGACTAGCCTTTAGCATGCTTTTGGAACACTTATAGTAGTCTGTCACCTTAACAGGGAATATAATGGAAGAGGAAGATAAGGATCCTTTTAATTTAAAATACGTATTCCTTATACTTATTGGACTTATGCAAGGTAGAGTAGCATGAATTTCCTGGACTGGTTTTCCATTTCACATCTTTGTAGTCACGGACACTGACAAAGAAAGCTAACTTTTGTGTTTTACCTCTTCAAAATTTTAAGATGAGACATTTTAAAATTGAAGCAAAAGCATGGATCTGTTTCAATGTGCACTTGCAACACTCCATGTAATTAGCAGGCTAAGCGGTAGAGCTGTATTTAGCTCACTAGCTCTTAAATGGAGTTAGTTTCATTTGTTTACGGAATGTCTCTACCCACTAAAGGCTAATGAACTGGTAATGGATCTGTCAGAAAACGGAAAAGACAAATACCTCTAAATGTTGCTATTACAGCCTAAGAACGTGGCTATTATTGTTCCTCTAACTCATGATCTTCATAAGAAGGAAGGCGGCAGGAGATTTGGTATTCAAGGGCTGTAACGAGTCACAAGCATAATTTATGTACTGATGGAGTGGAAGGGAGGAGAGTAGCAACCCTCAGGAAATAATAAAAGAAGCAAGCATATTCCTCCTGCATATTTTTGTTATGGATTTTCAATCTTCAGCCCCCTGCTCCTGTGTATAGTATATTAATCTTTCCAATTTTTATTTATGTTACATAAACCCTTAGTCTGTAGCAAAATCAGTGTCCTGCTGCAGTTACCTAGAGAATCTAAGGTCTGTAAAAGTGTATGGCAGGTGGGGAAGAGGTTCCCAAGAAGGCAATGTTTTTCACTCTTTTACTAATAGGAAGGTTTGCATTGAAGAAAAAAGTCCTGGGTTATATGACTTTGGAGGAGCAAAGCCTAGGCCACATTCACTGTCTCCTTTTTTTGAGTTGTCATAGACTGAGGGCAAAGAACTGGATATACTTGTACTGAAGTTGTCAACAAATACAGCAGGGTGAGATAAAGTCAATAGCATGGAAGGAACATGTGTGGTTGATGGGACTTGCACCTCCTCTCTTGACTCTGCAGAGTGCACATAACGGACTTGTTTAAGTCAGTGTTGGGATGTTGTCTATGATGGGAAAATGCACCTATTTTTCCAGCCTAAATCCTTGGTCCAATCCTATTTAACCAATTAGGAAACTACTCCCATGTGTCTCTTTCCCTCCTAACCTCACCAACTTTTTTTGATGCTGCTAGAAGGGAAAGTAACAACAAAACAAACAAACAGCAACAAAACCAAAACAAACAGTTCCTGTTCCACTTTGAACAGAAGTGATCCCAGCAATTGCTGCAGGACAGAGCATGTCTCAAAAGTGTTTTGGATACAACTTTCACTCTCGCACTCCCTTTTTAGGGAGCCTTGAATAAGAGCAGCACTTGCAGCCTTTCTAATCAATTATCACCTTTGCTTATATCAACACAGAGTCTGCCCTACAAATTTCTGTGGGGTGGTGCATGCCTACAGAAAGGCTGGCTGTCAAAGTAAATTATGCTTCTCTGCTTGAAACTCAGCATCTGAAACCAAGGGCCAGTCAGGTTATAAACTTGAGGAGTGATGGGGAAATGCAGTGTCCACAGAAATGCCCAAATAATACAAGTACTTTCAGGCTGATTTAAACAAAGAGAAATTTCTCTCTGAAGAATGTGAAGAAAACACAGGATCAACACCTGCCTGGAAATTACATTTATTATGTTTTGTAGTTTTGAGTGGGTTTTTTGTGAACTAAAATACCATTCTTATAAATCTGCATTACTTGATTTGGCCCAAAATGTTCTTTGACTGAAAAACAACAAAGCAAGCTCTGGCAGATGAGTAGATGTAATGCTAAGTGCAATCACTGGGAGCTCAAAGCTGTTATCCTTACAAATGCTATGCTAGTACAAGCAGACCAACCTTTGCACAAGAAGTAAATAGCACTATTAATGACTTAATAATAGAATTAAATAATTCCTGCCTTCAAAAAGTAATTTAATTTCATAATATTGGAAGGGTTCTTCTGTCTGCTTTCTAACACATCCGACCTTTAGAAACAAAACATGTAAATATGTAGAAACTTTTCTTACATGGTACAATTTTAGTTTTTTATCTGTAGTCTGTTGTTACTACTTCTATATACAGTTCAACTTTTTCAGTCTCCTCTGGTGGTGTTATTTTGCAGTTCTTAGAAGTTTGAGAGGACTGTATTTATGACTCGTGTTACATTTTTATCTGGTGTTATTTCATTCGCTTTGCATCTAGAGGCTGAGACAGGTTCAGATAGTACCTTCTGTCAGAGTTTGACTCTGGACAGGCATGGAGGAAGCAGAAGAACCTTCTGACTCTCAGTTCAGACCTTTCCACAGAATCAGAGCTCCCCAGAATCCGAGATGTTTCTCTGCTCTCTAGCCAGCAAAAGCAGCTTGAGTTTTGAAATGATACATGGTTACAGGACTAGATTGATTCCATTGCTGCTACTGCTGTTTGTTGAAATGAGGGCCCAGAGTCTGACCACCTGCACTATCACTCTCCATTAGGAGCTATTTCTGCTGACCATCTGAAGACAGTTTTCAGTTTCCTCACCTATCTTGAAGGTATAGATAATAGGATCACAGGATGTAGATTAGCATTACAGTTTTTAGGGACAGACAACTGTGACCCAGTATTTTGGCAAGCAATAGGTAAAGGACCTAATCAATCCATAGTTTTTAGGTGTGGCATGACCATTAGAAATAGTGTAAACCATGATTTAGTGATTGAAAATTAGGTAGACTTAGCTTTCTTTTGGGGGGAACCCAAGAAACCGAAGGAGAGTAACTCTTGCAGAAGAACATAAGATTGAAGGAAAAAAAAGGTACTTCTACTTCCTCAGAAAACAATAATACATCCTTTGCAGCTATGATTGCTTGTCACCCAACTATGTGCACTGAGTCACTATGGCATCTAGGGGCTGTTATGAAAACATGCTTTAATTACTCATCAGTCTGTCATGACTCATTCAAAAACATTAGTCCATTATTTTCTGTGAGAGAGCTTTTTAGTATTTCTTGAAAGTTATGTTAGCAGTAGTCCTTTCTGAATTGGCTTATTTTAACTTAATTCCTTAATTCCTGTCCAATCTACACTTATTAAGTCATGTTACACAGACTGTGAGCTCCGTCTTCCAAACACCGAGTGCTCTGTTCCTGACACAGTGAGGTGTGTAACCCCCAGCTTGAGAGAAATGTTTCAACACAGCTGTTTGCCAGTACTGACACAGTACTGCACACGTCTTTATCAAGGAATTTTGTATCTTCCTTCGATTCTCCCATGCAGTTGTGACACCTCTAGGCTCTTTGGTTCTGCAATAACTCACCTCCCTTTGGGTGTTCCACCTTCTCTCGGATTCCTGATTGCGTACTGTCCCTATAGCAACCAAACACAGTTGCTAATTTGGAGAAGCAATGTTAGGAAATATTAATACATTTGACAGTCAGTTTACTCCTTTTGGAAAACCATCTGACTTTCACTGTGCCCTGTTTTTCATTTTCCCTTTTCCCATCTGTTTCTGTCTCAAACAAGGTGGATGATGTGATGAGTCGTGCACTCCATGCACCAGTGGGACAGGCAGTGTTAGCACAGCCCCATCCTAACTCTGATTTAGAAGCACTGTAGTCACTCCCAGCCTGAGCATGACCCCTGACCAAATAGTCCTTTCATCTTAAATTTTAAAGTAATATTGAAAAAGTTATTACCTGTCATCTGGAAAAAAAAAATGCCTTTACAGTATGCAACTTCTGTTTGTTCAGATTTTAGTAGCATGTTGTTCTCTGTTCACGAAGGATCCAAGCTGTTTGAAGCTAGACCTGTATGTTTTTTTCTTTAAATATGTAAACTGTAAAGAGCAATGTGCCTGTTTAGATCATTAGCTTATCATGGATGTCCAAAGACAGATGCTGTCTCTAAAGTAATGTGGGACTTCTCAAGAGATGCAATTCTTTTTTGCAGACATGGCTTGAAAAAAAATGCAAATTACATTGCAGTAGTAGACTTAATTTAATATTACATGCATGCAAATTCCTTGTTAGCTTATTTCTCTTATTTAGCATAAAAATATACATTTTAAAAATAAATTATATATGCACCATATACACTTAAGTCTAATGATTTCAAAAATCCCCACAAAAGCAAAAGAACATTTGTTCTTTAGAGAAATATCCAACCTGTCTTGAAACAGATTTAAAAAATCATTACTGTAACTTCTTAAAGATTTATTGGAGAGCATCTGTATTTTTTTAAAGTACCATAAAAAATAGAAACATCATGGAAGCTATGTTTTTTGGTGGATCCTCCACAATTTTGTTCTTTTTTTATAGTAAACAGATTGTTTTCATAGCATGTTTAGGAGTTTTGTAAATAGTAAATTCCTACTACAAATCTTACAAAAGTTTTCAGAGGAAATTCATGGTAGCCCAAGAAAATCCTGTCTTGGCAGACTCTGGCAGTACTTACATTGTACCTCACAAAACAGATGTGTCAGCGTGTTTCTGTCAGGGATTGCTTTGGAAGGGACTGGTAGCACGTGTGCTCCTATGCCTGTGTATTTCACATAAAATTGATATCAGTGGTCAGATCAGACAGGTTACACCTACATCTTGGAATGATTCTGGTCTTAAATTTCCCTCTGCTGCTGCTATCCCAGATGTGTGTTCTGAAATCCTTCAATCTTATTCCATAAAACTTGGATGGTTGCAGAACTTCAGGGATGTTCAGTAGACCAAAGGAAGTTGTGTATCCCTTGACCACCGGAGTTTTATTATAAGCAAGCTGCAGGTTTCCTTTGTTTATGTAATTATTTTATTTTTATTGACAATTTAGGTTGTCACTATATTCATGTAGAATTCTTTGTTTTCTGTTAATGAAGACTGCAGAATTGAAATTGTGTAATGCTTTAAATATTTTTGGAAATAATTTGAAAATACCCACACCATGAGTGTGCATGTTGTTTTAATAGTTTTTGTCCTCAGAAGTCATTGTTGTATTTTTATATGCATTTATTCACAGAAAATCTAAGGTGTTTCATGATTGAGTTTGCAAAAGTGTTTGCAGTACAATCTGCATACATTTCCAGAATAAAAAAAAAGCTTGTCTGGACTAAGGATTTTTAAGATATTTTCACAAAAATTTTGAGGAAGAAAGGATGCATTATGCACTTGGACAAAGGCTAAGGTATTACAGAATGTGAATGTGTTATACAGGTATTTACTTATTTCAAAATGGAGGTTTTAATTTTTAATGATTTTTCAGTATTTTTAGTTAGGGATCTCTTGACATGTTAGTTTTAATGTTTTTTTTAGTTGCCTTTTGCCTTCATAGATACTATGGAATTTTCAGTTTTATGTACTAGGAAGAAAAGTTCTGTGGCTTTTAAGTGACTTGAGAAATCTACAACAGCTGGATATTGCTGGGGTGTTCTTTTTTATTTTGTTTTGTAAGAATTAAAGGTTGTGCCATATTCTAATAGGTATTTTAAAAGCCAGTTCAAAGAAGGAAATTTATCTAAGGCTTGTAAAACAAAGACAAAAGTGACTCCACAATATCACAGTTTAAAATGCTGCCCTTTTGAAGATTTAATGCAAGAACATGAGAAGGTTTGATGTGCTAGATCAAGCACTTTGAGACCACCGAGCCCTTCCTAGATGGCAGTGCAGGAGCTCCCCTCTGGCCACAAGGGCACGGTGCCAGCATAAATCAGATGGGGAGCACCATGATGAGTTATAACAAGCAGAATATTCATACCAGACTGAGCATAGCCTCGCTTGACACAGGCTCTGTTTCTACTGACTTTATCAATGCTGATTGCACCACAGGGCGGGGTGGAGAGGGGGATTGGTAGATCGATCTAGCTCTGAAAGTGTGTGTACTGTGAGGCTGTGTTTAATCTCAGGTTTCAAGCTGCCCCAGTGTTCCACGCAGCGTGGTGTCACGGTAGCTCTGCAAGAAGCCAACGCAGCTGACATGTGTGAGAGGGAAATGCCAGCTTCTAGCTCTAATAGAACCAAGATAGCCAAAATTGCAAAAACACATGCCACTGGACTTCCAAGGCTCCAGCATGTTATGAGTGTTCTGACATTTAGGAGCTGGAAAGGAAATTTAGTTGAGGTCAACATGGTCAGTGCATGTGGCAGTCAAATAGAAGCTGGCATTGGGAAGGTATCTCACCATGGCCATACCCATTAATTAAAGAAGGATGTGTAATGACAGAAACCTCAGATACATAATGACAGGTTGCACACAGCGTGAAATGATTGCAGCCAAGATTAGGAAAGATGTGGAAACAGAAATGCGTTATAGAATCACAGATTTCAATTGGGTGTTAAGTATGTACCTCCAGGGCAGTATAGATTTTGACAGAAGAGCAATATTAACAAAAGAAATCAACAGCTCCTGAAATCCTTTGTTTGTTCTACGAAGACTGTAGTTTTTCAACCTGGTGCTTTGATTAAAATACTCTGGTTAAACCAGAAATATCTCCATTTGTTTGTTTCCTGTGCTCATTAGGTCTTGGCAGTAGTATAGACAAAATTCAGAATGTAGAATGGCAAGAATTTCTGACATTAAAATCCTTAGCATGATTATGTTCTGAACAATCATAAATTGTTGCACACTTAGACTAAATAATAGCAATGAAGTGTCAAAATATAATCCTTCTAGCAGTAAAGTGTACTTTGGAGTGACCAGAATGGCAAGCCTAAAGCTACATAAGTAGTAAAAATTGAGTAGTGGATGTATTTGGTGACTAAATAACAGATGCTTTCAAGTAAGGCTTGGAAAATATGAACTAGTTGTTTTAAGCTGGTCCAATATAGTTCATTTTGGCTTGAACATCTGATGGATGGGGGGGGGGGTATGCTTGTTCTTAGTCATTACTGCCTCCTGCCACTCATCTTGTGGAATAAAAGGGGTTCTGAAGAAATCCATGCTGTAACATGCTCTCCTAGACTTCCTAAATGCAGGGGTAGCAAAGAGACAAAGAACTCCTAGTGGTCTTCCTAAAATATTATCTGAATTTGGATTAGTCATAGCAAGCTGTTGTTGAGGATTGGAAAAGGACGCAAGTGAGTGCTGCCCAGTAATTTTCCCATTTGTGCCAAGGGGTAAACAATCCCTGATTAGCTCCTGGATTAACTGGAGCTTCATAAAAGTGTTGTACAATTATCTTTTCTCCCTTCCTGAGCTGTGCACAAGAGCTTTGCAGCCAGAGCTGAGGATCTTGCAAGGTTATAAAATGCTGTGATTAAAATCTGTTTCTTTCAAAGAGTAGGTAGACAACAATTTCTACCAAACTCTGTGTGAAAATCTGTCTTGCCAAAGCTGGAGTTGGCTAATAGCATGACGCTAGTTAATAATGAAAACATGTCCCATACTTGCTTCAGACAACTATTTATTTGTTTTTTCAGAAATGAATATCAGTTTCTCTAGAAATTTGTTTTTTCCATGAGTTTCTGTGATACTGATGCTCAAGCATCTGTATTTTATCAGCATGCATAGCTATGTTGTCCCCTCTTTTAGAGCTTGATTGCAAAGGACCATTTTCTGTCAGGCACTGCGAGTTTGTTTAAATATTATGCTCTGCATCATTGTATCTTCCCAAGGAGCAGTTTAATTTTGTCTAAACATTTTAATTGCAATCCTAAGGGAAGGGAAGTCATTGCCCATATTAAACATGAATCCCATTATACTAAAGTGTTTATGTTCCTCAAAGGCTATTTATAGATGCTTTGCTAATGTATGAAAATCTAAAATGCCAGAGCTGTACAATCATCTCCTGGCTCCGCTTGCCAGTCTGAACCTCTGCTTGTTTATTCCAAGGGCCAGGCAAGGCGCAGGAAGAGTGTTCCTCTCAGCACTACCGTGAGTTCCTAGAAACATTATGACTGGCCTGTTGAGTCAGGGCAGATGCCAGAGGAAAGGAGTGTGCCCAGACAGGAGAACAGAAACTGGCACTAGAAGGGAGCAGAGTGTGGATGTAAGTCACAAGGGGTCAAAACCATACTGGAATTGAGTAAATGGTAGGTCTGACACAAAACTGTAGTTAAGAGAGGAGTTAAGGCATTTTGCTGTCGTATTCTTGTCTCAGAATTGAACTTCAAACAAATTTCTTTGCCCGCTTGATTCAAAATGCATTGAACCACTGTAAACGAAGCTTACCAGTGTCAGCAGTGCTCTTTGTAGATTTAGGTGATTTTTCACTTGTGGCAGCAAATGATCTCTTCCTCCCCAAAAATGGCCATGAAAAAATGGAGTAAGAGAGTCTCTAGTTTACTCTTAGTAGCTTCTATGGCAAACTGATTCAATTTAGAAATGTAAATATCTTTGTATTATGGACCAAATGACACCCTCATGTAGCTGTGGATCTGTTTTGTACCTTCTTACTTTGCAAAAGTTCACAAAGCAGGTGAAAGCCTAGCTTCATCTACTGAAAAGGAATAGGAAAAAGAAACTGGGAAATTGGCAATGCTGTAATCAAGGAAATGTGTGTATTTAACATTAAGTACAATTACTATTACATTAGATATACCATAAGAAGAAACACATTTTTTTCTTTCAGATTATTAATCTCATGCTCAGTGAAAATGAATATAATTTTTGACATTTAATAGAAAGTACCACCAATAACAAAATAACACTCCTGACAACACCAGTGCAACAGAAACCCATTACTTGCTTGGAGAGTACTGAAAGTGCAGCTTAACTTCTGTCAAAGGCAAAACATCTAAGAAGGAGAAAGCAATTATATATTTCTCAGTACTCAGCGTAGTCTCATATGTTTTTGTGTTCTTGACAATAATGAGTTTTCCTTCAAAAAAATATCTTCAGTAAAGAAAAGAATGATTCTGGGATACCAGAACCTGGTTTTTATTTAAAAAAAAAAAATTAGGATTCCTGGAAAACAATTTAATTCAGATACAAAGACTTTCACAGCTGAAAAAAATATAAGTTGAAAATATTTAATATTCCCTTTTCCCCCCCACAGAGATTTTTTTAAAACTTATTTTTTAGAAATTTGTATTGATTAGTGTCTAGTTCCTAAAAGAACTTCTCCCTGCCCCCAGTATATTGAGATTGGTTGTAAACATCTCACTGAGCTAGCTGGCCATAGACAGTGAAATTTCTTTTTGTCCATATATCATTACCTAGGAACAAATTATAATAAAAATGAAAGAGCAGTTGAAAGTTCTAGTGAGAACCTAGCTATATGACCAAAACTTGCTTTTCTTCCCTTCCTTTCTCCTACTTGACGGTACTTAATAGACCACATGACCCTGCTGACAACAAAACTGTGAAACTGCATTTTCTAATATCCACAGCATCACAGGGAGCATCCATTTCTAGGAACCCCTGAGTGCTGAGTTAATATTGCAGGCTTATTTGGTCCTATGTAATTAGTTATAATGACAAAAAGGGCTACCAGAACATAAAGTCTTTTCAGCATGCACTGTCATTTCTGTGTGGTGTTTTATATTGTCTAGACTGTGGCTCTCCAGCTCCAATGGAACCTCAATTAATGTGCAACATAAAAGAGGGTGAAACATTTTGATTACTTGGAGCATGGAGGGAAGAAATGATGCTAGCAATGTATTTTAACATATTAATCTACCCTTTTTTAAACTAGCATTGCAATTACTTTTTTCTTGATGGTAAGAGAAAATTGGTGAATTACAAAGCTTATATAGCAAATTAAACAGGAAGAAGACAGTTATATACAATTTTTAATATGTCTGTAGCCCAGACAACTATATATATGCCTGTGTGTATTTGTGCATGTTCATGGATGTGTGATTTAGTGAGCTAAATAGTAACAGGATATGAAGTTGAGATTTGCCATTGTTAAAAAGGACACATATCTTTCTATGTGCTATTAGTACTTAGAGCCATATCTACACAGCATAATAATTGGCAGTGGGTAGACCTTAGAACTTTAATATGAATAGTGTTAATCTTGCCCATTTCTTATTTAGTCTATTAGTTAAAATTGTAGCAAATTTTGTCACTGTAAACAAATGTGTGTATTTTATCTTGGCCCTGTCTATAGTCATTCATTTGCAAAATTGAAGATCAAGAAGGATCTGTCATTTAATGACAGCAGGAAATGCCTGACCACCATCCTAGCCTAAGTATCTGTAGTGAGTGGTCTAGAGGATCTTTATATTGGCAGTCAGCTGTATTTCTTCTTGTTAGTACTCTGTATATCTTGTTTCTCATGACAAAAGTTAACCTGACTTACAGAAAAGAGTGTTTGGAGAAAAACAGGCAATGAGTGACAACACACCACAGTATAAATTATATCTACTGACAGCAGTCTAACTTTATTATATTGATTTTAAAACCTGCCTATTTAATTCCCTATGGCTTCCAGTGACCATGTAGCCCTCATCTGTGCCCAGTCTGGAGACATGGTTCTGTCAGGTTTTCTTACCTGTGCTATCTGCCAACAGCTAACACTGAATTACCAGTGTCAAACATAGACTATGGGCCAGGAAGTACGTTTGCTTACAGGAAGGACTTTACAACTTTAAAGCTGTGATTCAACATTCTGATTAAAGAGCACCTAAGGATTTTCAATTCTCATCCTACATTTCAAGTGAGAATTTAGAAGTGACAACAGAACCCATTACTGAGTTTGTCTTTTTTTCCTCATATCAGTGTTAAAAGATAGTAAGAAAAAAACCTTATATTCTCTATAGATATTTGATGGGCTCATATCCTATAGATACACTGAGTGGTTACATTCATATGTCTTTGCTATAAGTTGCAAGTTAATACTTTGTAATTTAGAAAAATCTTACAAAAATTAGGGAGAAGGAGAGACTCCTTCTTTCTAAACCTCAGCAAAATGTTGACATTAAAAGTTGTGGTAATGTGGTAATGTAGTGCTTATCACGTACTCTTCACTTCTCAGCTGTATTTCTGTGATTGTAAGAATGGTCCAGCTCTGTGTCCCCTGCCAATCTCTCATTTTAATGGCAAAAGCAAGTGTCAGCCTTGAGCAGTGACACAATGCTTTGGGTCCTTTGAGTGTTATTTACCAATGTAAGTTTGGAGTGGTTCACATTTGGCTGGCACTCTGGTTGTACCCAGCGAAACCTCCTCTGCACTAAGATCAAAGGCACAGGGAATCATTATTCTGACTCACTGAGCGGAAGGAGTCATAAAGATGCTCCTGTGACACTCTTATGTACTTATGTAACTATAGTGTGTACCAGGTAATTTGCTTGCTCTCATTTGGTGATGGGACACTCAAGGTACATCATCAGGCAGAAAGGGTGGGTTATGTCTCAGGCACTTGCGGATGTTCAGCTGCTGTTTCATCCTCAAGCCTTTGCACTGCAGACATTCCTCTTCTCCTGTTAATAGCAAACCCTAAGATTTGTAGACTCAAAGAGCAGTAAAAGGCACTGCCATATCCTAATGCAGGGTAATCCCGATGTTCAAAATTAAGAGACTTTATCTAGGCACCCAAGTCTTTTTTGAGCTTTCACGGAGAAAGTCTGCTTTGTAATTTTCCCAAGAAAACACTAAATTAGAAATATGCATGCAATTTACATATGATTTTGGCAGAATCTTTAGCATTGCAGTTCTGTCTTTAGTTGTAAACTCTCATTAAAGAAAGGCAGATGAGTTATCCCTTTCTGTCACTCTCAAATACCAATGTTAGCTGACTACAGCCAGTAAAAAACAAGTGTGCCTCAGGTCACACTGTCAGTGAGGACAGTGCCAGTGGATTTTCCTCTTCCCTGGTGAATTTTTAGGGGAGAGGTGGCCAAGGGAGACATTTTTGCATCTCCATGTGTTGAGCCAGAACAGAGGTGGAAATACAAGTTACATCAGAGACAAGAACTGCTCACTTGGTGGCAGATTTCTCACTGAAACATACTCATTCTTAGCTATAGTCAACCTGAATTCACATTTTCCTTTTGTAAGTCAGATTTGACCGGTGAAGTATAGTTCGGTCAAAATCACAATGTCAGGAGGAAAAAAAAGAGTTTTGCCTTTGGAGTATGGAAGCCAGTACACTGTCTAGGAAACAGGCCTCTGGGATCTCAACCTATCATCACTGAAGTGTGAAGCTCTAATTGTATTGCTTTTCATAATGTATCTGCTACATAAATATTATTCAATACCTGCAAATTTGCACTAGTGGGAAATGGAGAGGTTATAATGCAAGGAAGATTTATGCCAGCTAGATGCTGGGCTGTCATGATTAAAAATTTTCCACCCATTATGTGAATCCTATTGATCATTGCAGGAAGCAGAAAATTGTGCTGTTCATTGATTTTGCGTGGCTGCAGAATGCATTAGGCCTGATGCATTTGATGGGTAGGCAGGTTTTCAAAGGAAGCTCAGTTAAGCTAATCTTAGTTCAGAGGAATATGCACAATGGAATAAGAAACCTTGTAATTGCAGGAGCAAATAGAAGAGTCAGAGGACTATATTATGAGCCGTATCAGCATAAGAATTAGACATGAGCCTTCCCAAGAGACAACAGTAAAACGCATCAAGGCTTTGATGCTGTTTTTCATGAACGTAGCAATTACTGGATGAATTGGGTTTTAGTTTCTCACCCATCAGCCAAGATAGTGAACAAAAAGCAATTAGTTCTTCTGCCTCCTTAGTGAAGGGGGGTTATCAGGTTTTCATCGACTCGTTAAAATAACATGGTGAAGGAATGAGTTTGAATCCAAAAGTAGAGCAGAAAGGGTACAAGGGAAAAAGGGAGAGAAAGAAAATGTGCAGGCAGAGGGAATTTCACCTTTGAAATTTGTTTTTTACTGATTTGGTCCTTATTATCTGTCTTTTTATTAGCTTATGATAATGCTTAGTGTCATGTCTGTATCACAAGCTGAATTTCCTATGAACAAAGATTTTGAGCAAATTTAATCCCCAAAATAAATTCTGTCAGTATCTAATGCAGGGATTAATTCCCATTTTAGAAATAAAGAGAAGAAAAGATTATTTTGCATCCCTGCTGGATGCTGTCTTACTGGCATGTTACTACAGTGTAAAGAGTTACATCTCTGTGATAAAGGTTATATTAGAATTACATGTATTTTTGGATAGTATATTAACTCTTCCTGAAAGTCTGTGACATACAGGCATTAAATATCTAAGTAACTTCTATTAGTGAAACCTAAGCTACTTGGGTCCTGCAAAACTTTTGAAAGATATGTATCTTTAAGCAGAAGAACATGTTTAGTTCAGATTTGTTTTCTACCTGCTAGTTTTGGTATATTTTATCAAGAAAAATGTGTAATGAAATTACTATGTTAATGTTTATTTTATATTTAAAATGCTAAAAAATACTACCAGCAATATTAAGAAGTATTTTTAAATGTAGGTAGTTGTGTGCATTTACTCAAATAGTATCATGTTGGCTTAGAAGGAAAAAAGCAAACCATGTGTTATCACATTCTCAATGGTTTGTCTCACAAAATCACATGTTCAAAATAGATTTTCTGTAACGATGACATATTTAAAGACACAACTCCTTTAGCTTTCACATATTGTTGGGTGAAAAATAGCTGTATTTGACCTTCCCTGGATAAAAAACAGTAACAAGTGTAGTTTGAGAGTTCTGTTTTTGTATTTATTTATGGCTAGTAGCCTTGAGAGGTAAACAAAATGTTTTGGGCTTAGTACTGCAGAGATGCTGTAATCGTAAACATGAGTGTGAACTCTTTAAATAAAATTTCACTGAACACGGTTATATGATGATCATTAAAATCTTTATAGGTTTAGGGCTGTATGTTTTCTGGAGGGAATATGTTTGAGGCTACTGAGGTAGTTATTAGATGTTCTTGGTCCCACTGAGTTTGAATCAGCAGGACTTCTCTTTGTGCATACAGCTAAGACCAAGTGTGTAGTATGATAATTGTCCATAACAAAATCTGGAATTGAATGGGTTGCCGTGGAAAGTTTTCACTTTCTGCTTCATTAAATGCACAGATTATAGTAAGCAGTTAATTTTGCCAGCAGACTAAGTAAGCTTCAATTAAACATAGATTATCTGTGACGAAGTGCTACAAATATTTGAAGGGCAAGTCCTAAATCCTGCAAAGATGTATCCCACATTTGAAGCTTTGGAGAACTGGAATCCTAATCTGTAATGATGAAGCAAACCCTTGTACTGTAGTTTAGTTATTCCACTGCTTTCTAAATCTGGCTGTATCTGGGGGATTAAAGTAACAGCAACAAAAACAATGTTGTAACATAAAACGTCAGGATTTGACAGAATGGGAAATCACAGAAGGAGCAACGATCATCGCTCTGCACTGAGGTCTTTAGCCGTGCAACCCAGAGGATAGATTTGCTCTTGTCTGGAAACCAGCCCAGCTCAATTTAAAAGACCAGGTTCAGGAATTACTCAGACACAGCGTGTCTGGCTAGACTGGAGCAATTGAAATATTTGCCCACATAGCTGTTTGTCAGGCAATGTATTCATCTTTTGACAGATCTTTCATCAATATTATTTAGCAGTTGTTTACTCCTAGGACATCCAATTACCAATTAAATGTTATTAAAAGCATTGCATTACTTTTCATTTATTTAATTTTGCTGTTTTCTCAGGAAGATGTCACAGATCATATGCCTTAAATTTTTCCAGTAGGCAAGTCTGAACAGTAATTCTGTGCTGTGCATCAAACTCTGTGGTCATAAATAATGTGGGATGACAAATGAGCACATCCAGAAACCCAGGGGTAAACCCAAAAAAATTACTGATAGATAAACCACCTGCTGGCTTGAGGTTCTCTGCTGCAAAATAAAGGATTTTCTCTCTTATTTTGCACAGTCTTTCATGGTGGCAGCCTCTGAGATTTTAGGCCTGTAGCAGCCGCTCTACTGCCCATATTCCCCATCTTCACAGTTGTTGTCAAAACTTATTGTAAGGCTATTATGATGAGTACCAAGACAGAGCAAGGAAAATTAGGTAAAATGTAAATGAAGGTAGGTGATGCTGAAGCTATAGAGTATGATCTCGGTGACTTCCTGTGGGGTTGTGAAGAGGCACAGAAAAGAGTTTGACAGTATTACTGTTTCATAATTTTTGCCATAAGTTTAATTTCGCTGAATCCTAAAAACTTAATTCTCAGGAGTAAGGAGTTTGTAGGTCATGACTTATTCTGGAGGGCATGTAGAAAATTTGTGGGGGAGGAGGCTGGGGAAGAGGAACAGCTCTGAAACTAGAGATTAACATTTCCATTTTGTGCAGCTAAATAAAGAATTCTTGTTCCTGTGAATCCTGTAAATGGGAGCTGTCAAAAACTGTAGCCAAGTCCAGTAATGACTTTAGACCACTGTGGCTGTCAACAAAGAAAAGTGAAAAAATATCACAATTGGCTTTTAAATCATCTTGCTGGAGTATGTTACTGTTTATCTAAAACTGAAAGCTTCTGTTGCAGTCAGGCTCATCTGCAAAATGTGTGCTGCATCCCTCCAGGAAATTAATAGCTCTTCCTCTGTCATGACTTCATAAAGGAACAATGTTTTGAATGAGAAGCCAAACAAAGGTCAGTATTGTTTTCAAGAGGAGTAAAGTACTAGTAAGTTTGGGGGTTTTTTCCAGAAGAATTATGAACGGGAAAGAGAACCAGATCCAAAATTCCATGATTTCAAGGAGTAGTTTCTCTTGTTATCAGTAATTTTGGATCACACTTTAAACACCTGCAATGGGCAGGTAGAGCTATGCCACTGAAAAACACAAGTGGTTGTACAAGACCATGAAAAAGTCGTATAAAAGAAAATGAATATTTTTTTTTTAATGAGCTGTGTAGAATCTGTAGGAGGGCCCAAGACCATTATTATAATTCAAGAAATTTGGGTGGTGTTACACTGTCCAGTTGCCAGTAATGGGGATGTCTCATGACAGTCTTCCAGCAAGGAGGGAATCTTACCAGCTTCCCTAGGACAGCAGGGAGGTGAAGCAGCAAACACAATCACTATGACAGGAAAAGAAAGTTAGCATAGTTGAAACTGAAATGAACCACTGCAGTCCTTCTCATAGAATGTGTTTTCTGGGAACGGAGGTGTTCCACTCCCTCTGGATGGGATCTCATCCCTGTGCTATGAGAAAATCCATGTGCCACATGTGACAACTGGTGACAATTCTGACACTAATTTCTTGGCAAACGTTTTTCAGTATATGTGTCACCTTTTCCTTCTTAAAATCTCATCTCCTCCCCCTGTACCCTGCTCCTACCCACCCTGTTATGTAGACATTTGCTGGCTGTTCCTCATACATCTATTCAGAACACACATCAAAGTACAGCTGCTGGTGATTTTAGTAGAGAGAAGAATGGAAAGATTTTTGGCCAAGTCCCTGAAATGCAGGTAGAATTAATTGCTGAGGAGTCCCAAAAGACTCAAGTGTTAGAAGAGCTTGTATCTATTCTATGACTTTCCTGTTAGGTCACACATATACTCTGTGATGTTTTCTCTGAGTGAACATCCTGGGTGCATTCTGTAATTCTCAAAATGCTTTTAGTGCACCAAACACTCCTGTAAAATTTGAGAAGTTTTTAGATGTATGTCTTCAATTTTCTTCCAAATTTCCTGATCCATCACACATTATTTTAAAGTATTGCTCACTGAGACAGCTACATTCTGATAAACACTGAAAAGCATGTTATTACTTTCTTCATGGCAGGTCATGCATGGGTTTTTTGCATTATTTGTGTCTCAAATAACATTGGTCATTCCACAAAATATCCCATTAAATTTTTGCTATTTAATGCTAAAAATAAAAAAAAAAATTGCATCTGAAACTGGTTCCCCTCTCTTTTGATGGAAATTTAGGTTGTTTTTCAATTTCCATTAGGTCTCCTTTTTAATTGTTAAACCATGGGGGTTTTTATGTCAGACTGTTAAATGCACTGGAACAAAACTGATTTTGAAGAATTAAGTTTTATTTAGATTAAATTTTAGTTTTATTACCAGTTTGCCCATAGGATTTGCCTTTTGTGTGTGTTTGGTAACTTTCAAAAAATGCAATATTATAAAAAATGCATAGTAGAAAACAGCAAAAGCTACATGAATGGATAGATGGGCTAGAGAAATAAATATCAGTTGCTAGAGGATAAAATTAGACGCTGGCTATTTACTTACTCCAAAATTAGCTAAGTTAGTGATTGCTGACAGTTGAGCATGAATTCCATGCCATGTAATCAATAGCATGTGTCCATCTGGCTTCCTACTGCCAAAGATCTGCTTTGGTCACTGTGCCTCCAGTGCTCTAGAGTGTCATGCTTCATGCTCCATGTCCCAGCAGGCACATCCCTGGCTGTACCTGCAACAGCCTTGGCAGGAGCTGCCTCTTCAAGCTCTGGGCCACAAAGGTCTGGGGTGATGCTCAGGGAAACATGAGCAGATCCACATAACTGATTGACCTTGCATTTCCAGTGGCTCTCTACTGTATTTGAGTTCAATTTCTTTAAACTTTAAAAACAAATGGAGCTTTTGTCCTTTTCTGAACTGCAGCCACTGTGAATTGCTTAACTAACTCATTAGGGCCCTCAGCCAAGCACAAGTCTAAGCCAACCAGGGCGTTAAGGCCCATTGAAAGGTCTGGGACTATCCCAGCTTAAACCCCCAACGTGCTGTTTTCAGTGCTTGAATACCTCAGGTAACACAACATATTTGGGGTTAAAAGTTTCAACACAATTTGACAGACTAATTATTTTTATTTTAAAAATATACACAGTTCTCCAGTTCCTTGCAAAAATGATCACTGCTATAGTTCCTTTTTTGTTTTTTATTAGAAATTATTTGTAGCCACCTCACCCCATGTTGACTAATTTCCTTTAAGATTTTAGGTTGCCACTAATCACCCTGCTAGCTGGATTACTTCCACTTAGCCAGAAGCAATATTAAAGTTTCCAGTAAAAGCTCTACTACTTTGTCTTCTGCTGTAAAAAGTTTCTTTAGAGTATGGGATTTTAATGTTCTTTTGTTTTACTTTTTAATGGTTTTTGTTTTTATTAGCAAGTGACAATTAAATTGAAGAGTGTCAGTGAGAATGAGAAGCATCACAGAGAAGTGATTCTTTGAAATAAGGTTTTGTAATATTTTCTAGGAAAAGAACTTAGAAAGCAGAAGGACAGAGAAGTAGACCTATTATATGAATGTAACATACAACTAATAAGTAAAAAACAGAAATCAAAATAGCAAATTATACATGGTGAAAGTCAAATTCTCCTTTTTTCTTGATGACACGTTCACTTAAGAACTCTTAGCAATTGTTAACAGTTTGGTTAGTTGCTTTTGTGCCCTATACAATGTGGCAATTTTGCCAGTTAATTGCATCTTAAATTCCAAATGCTGTGGAATAAATCTTTTTTCTGCAAATTAGCTCCAATAAATTACAAGAACGCAGGGAGAGTAAATTATGTTAACTGGAGAACAGAATCCTCATTGTTTCCTTCCATGGAAAGAGTGAGGCTCTATAATGTCCTACTTATTTTCTTTTCTCTTGTAGAGGAACAAAATAATCTGCATAATTTAAGTATTAAGCATTCTTCCTATGCCCAAGAATAAAAAGATTTCACATCAGGAATTTTGAGGCTTAAATAAAAATACTTCATTTCAATAACTGAGATCAGTTTTACTCCTTTTATTCAGGATTTTGTTAATGCATAAACCAATATTTTCCACTATTCTTTACCCAACCAACAGAAATACCTCTTCCTCCTAAAATTTTAACTTCTTCCAGCTCTGTACAACCTTAAGTAGGCTTCCCTGTGATCTGCATGTCAGCCTAACCCATTCCTCCTGTGAATGCAAGAACTGAGAAAAAAAAAAAAAGATGGAATAATGCCTTTTATTCTATTATACAGCATCTATATGGGAGGATAAAAGCAGACCTTTTACCAGTAACATTCCCTGGCTCTCTTGGCAATACCTCTGCCTAACCTGCTTGCTCAGGCTCACAGCAGTTACTTCGTAAGGGCAGGGAAGAATTCAGCTTTTTTCTTTATCAAGATATTCACAAGAAATTTAAAAATCACTCCAGATGAGGGTGTAATTTTTAAGCATGTCATTAACCATCACTGCTATTAAATATGTGTAATTTATGTGGTCTTTAATAAGACCTATGTAGCAGTTGGCTGAATGTTCCTACTTCATATTTCTACTTCAGGATGTTGCAAAGTAATCTGTTTCAGTATTTCAGAGAGATTTCTTAGGTCTTTTGTTCTCTAGTTAAGTTATTTCAGAAGCCAAAATTCACTGAGATACAGGTAAATGTTTGAGTTTGGTATCTGGCTGAGTACATCTGAAAGGTTATTTCCCTTTTTCTTAGGGAATTTCAAGACCAATTTTTTCTGTATCCCGTAATGTTCTCAAAATGTAGTGTTTGAAGTTGGGGCATTGACAGATACAGTGGCAAATTGGAAGGACCAAAGGAAGGATCTTGCAGCACAGTAATAATTCCATCTTTTTATTATAACAAGTCATTCAGTAAAAATACAGAATTACTTTCTTTTGTGATAAATCCTTGGCACAGCACCTTGCATGCCTGCCTCTAGATAAACCAGGTAATTTTACAGACTGATTAGAAATTTCAGATTACAATTAAAAACATGTAAAAATTACATGCACTTAAAGCCAGTCTAGTCTTATCACCTTTCAAGGACTGTAAGAAAGATTCCTTCCACTCATTTTTTTTTTAATCTCATACTCTTTTTTTCATTCTCTGTGAAGAGATAAAATGTTACATTCATTTTGAAGATATTTCAATGGCTTACCAGAGAAATATATACCTGCTCCATGTACCAAGGGTTTCAAGAGGATTTAAAGAGGAACACAGCATTATCTGTGTTTTTTCCATTCCTTGGAAAATTTAGAGCCAAGTTTTGTGGCAGAGGGAAGAAAAATAAGATCTTGAACTCTTCTAGCTTTAGGTGAAGAACAGGGGAAGAAGGTGGTTAATAGATAAAGCACTGCAATTGCACTTTGGAGAAAGGTAATTGTGAAGTGAAAACTCCTGCATAAGCTCAATGAAATTTAGATATGTTTTTCTTTTCAAATGACAAAGGTTCAGCATTGACCTGTTCTTCCTTTGTGTTATTTGTGCAGCTTCTTTTGTTCCTATTAGTGATTATAAGTATTTATAGCATATCTACCTGATTTAAAAATATATTTTATAAAATACCCTACACATAAAGCTTATAAGATAGGCCAGAAATTTCAGAATGTTTTTAAAAAGGTATAAACTCTATAGTATAGTGATTAATTATTTAAAAAATTATGCTATATAGGCAATGTAGTAAAGTCCTCTGATTAGTTTTATCCTGTGCTTGATTGTAATGAAGCTTTATGGGCAGCTGTAATTAACCTCTACTGATGTTAATTATGCACAAAGTGGGATCTCAGAACTGCTGACCATGCAATTTGTTAAATGACTTGGGAGGTGATATGGATTGCACAGTGTTTATATGCACTCTTACAACCTATTGTACAATGTGAAGTCAAAGTGGGGAGAGTTGTGCTTTGAAAAAATATACAGAATTTGTTTGCTCAGTGAAGTCAGTAAAGTTCATAAATCTTGCAGCGGAAATGACTACAAGTTTCACCAAGATCCCTCCATAAGAGTCCTGCTGTGAAAAACTTCTTTGTGAAAAGTTATCAGGCCAAATTAAATGAGACTAAATTCCTTAAAGGATTCTTTGCCTGAAGGCTCAGTTCCACTAGGTGCTCACACAGAGTGGGAACACCACTCCATGTCCTATCTCTGCATTTACTTCACAGGTCCTGGCAGTAACCTCACAAAATATGGAAGGGTGAGCACACAGTTCTTTCACAATATTAGTATTTCAGTAGAAAACTGCTCAGTCAGTTATCCTATGTAAAGCTGGAATTTTATGTGTCTGTAAGCTTTTTAGGAAAATGTCTTACTCCATTACCTTCCAGAGGATTCTGTTTTGATGGGGATCAAGCCAGTTTACCAATGCATGGTTTCTCCAAGCTGTAAGCAAGAATTAGACTTGCAAATAGTTATACAAACAGACTAAAGCAATAAAATTGAAGCTGCCTGTGTTCTGTTAAAATGAAAATAGTTTAACCTGCTAAAAGTGTGTTTAAAGCAAAACAACATCTTCAAGTTTGTGATTTGTTTGTAAATGAGTGCAAATCAGAACTCAGCACAGAACTCTTCAGTAACAACTGTGGGCTCAAGGATCCATCTCTACCAGGTAGAGGGCTGGAGCCTGTTGGGCCTCTGAAAATATCTGGTCTTTATGGTACTCTCTATGGAAAGATGGTCTCTGTCTCCATAGGTCTACTGCTGAATTCTTATGGTCCTTATGACCATTTAGTTTTACAGAGTTCTTTGATGCAAGGAAACCTCTTCAGAATTAGTCCCTCACATATACACCTTCTTGCCATTGAAAACACCCAGTGACAACTTCTTCAGTATGGTTGAGAGTTCTTCTCTGCATACTGACTAAATTGCTTCACTAGCAGCAGAGAAATACAAGATCAATGCTTTATTAATACCATCTTTTTATCTTACTGAATTTTCTTTCCCTGGTAGTTTCTTGTGAGGTGGAATTAAAATACCCAATATCATAGTGGGATTAAGTCGATATAATAACAAAATGTATTCAGGTAAACATATTTTTGGTTTTTTTTAAAAATATTTTTAAGTACTTGTGGAACAACAAGTTGGAAATGCTGTTTGTGCCAACAACATATTTCTTTAGATGAACTAGAAATCAGCACATTTTAAAGGCTGATAGGGCTTCAAAAAGTTTTAATTTTTGTTTTTGCTAATCACTACTTCTATATAATTGTAATCTGTCAATACAATAGTGTTAAAAGCAGTGATGTTATGTGTCACAACAAAATAGTTTGGCACTGAAAAGTACAAAAATACCACACACTAAAACGGGCAAAAACTTTTTCCCCAGTTTCCCATCCATAAACCTTATCAGTGAGCACAAAGCTTTTCCCCAGCTGCTTTACTTGCAGTCTTGTCCTGTGCCTCAGCTGTCTTCCTAGGGCTTACAAACCATTGCCCCTGGTAATGCATGGCTGAGAGATGGAGTTTTTAATTTTAATTCCCACAAGTCATCTTATTACTTTTTTTCTTAATCACTGCAGAAAATATCACTGATTATATCTAACTTTTGCAGATTTTCTTTATCTTGAATTACAGAACTAGAACAGAGACTTCATATCAAAGCACACAGATGAAATTTTCATCTAGACTTTTCTTTTTTTACTTACATCACTCAAAGTATACTTTTGCTGATACTTGACAAATGCAATCTTCCCTATTTCCCCCCCAATCTTCCAGAAAAATATTGAGAAGATTTATTTCTCGTAGTACTTCTTAACTGCTTATAAAAGACTTATAAATTCTCTGTGATTCTTTCTGTTAATCTAATCAAGTACAAGCTGTTCACCATCAATTTCTAAGCTGCTCACATTCTATTCCCATTTTCTTACTATTGCCCTATCATTTCTTAAATAATCTTCTCCTTCATTACAGAGCAGCCACTTGTCTGGCTCTCGACTAGTCTGTGCCATCAGCCTCCTGTATTGCTGGATTCCCATTAAAACAATTTTTCTGCCATGCTTCTTATACCTGCAGGGAATTTTCTACAAACAAATGCAAAGTTCTTGCTCTTTCTTTCTTCAATTCCATGGCTCCACTAAAAACTTGCAAAAACTTCCTACAAGTTTTTTAAACAGGATATTATCTGTCAAATATATTATTAGATTACTGTCTGGTGCATTTGTCTTTCCAACAGAGCTTTGGAGAGGAGTCTTAGGAAGTGTGTCCATCTGCTTCAGTCATGAAATAAATCAGAAATCTTCCACAGTCCTCACTGAATTTTGTCACTGGGGAAAAGAGACCGAGATTTCACTTTCCTTTTTAGTAGTTTATAAAATTTAATATATTTCCTAAAGTTGATTTATTTGATAATTAATTTAATATTTATTTCATGTTAACTTGAGTTTCAAGCATCTGAAGCACCTTTTACAAAATCAAATTCACTGGTTTAAATGGTCACCTGTTGTGGCCATAAATTCAATCCAACCTTGGCCAGAAACCTTTATTTTGTCAATACAGTTCTAAGTGAGCATTGCAAACAGAGATGGAAAATCCGTATCAGAAATACTTGGATCAACACTGGTCACAATTTCATTCCAGTCTACCATAATATGAAATGAGAACTGAAAAAAATTGTTTTACAAAAGAAAACTTCAAAATAGTCCTCATGCAAATGAAGAAAACGGGGTGATGATTGAGAATGTTTAGAACATACCACATGGGTGCTCACTTTTTAAGTATTTTAAACATTGGAATGTACTTTGTTACTTTAATATATATGTTTATATTGCCTTTTCCTACTGCACAACTGACAAGCTAATTATCAAATACAAAAAGCTGCTGCTTTTCTTGTCAGGGCTCTTTAATATCTCTTATCAACTAATATGACTAGAATCCAAATTTAACTCCAACTGCTTATAGTACTATTTGAATCTCAACAAATTTATTAAAGTACTAATTTAGTACTAAAGTACTAAATCTATTAAAGTACCTTTAATAAAGTACCTTTATTAAAGGTAGCATTTTCAACCTACTATTTAATTTAAGAGAAATAATTAAATATATTACAAAAAATAACTTGCTTTATTTCACTTCAAAGTTACTCAGGCAGCTTTCTGGCTTTGTTTCTTTCATGTGCTCATACTGGTGTAAACTCCAGCACCTTTAGTTTCTGTGCAGAATCAGTTTGTATCTGTATTAATATTGTATGTAAAGGGCACAAAAACAAATATTAGACTACATTCTTGGGCATGTCTAGAAAAGAAATAAAAGGTAAGCTAAACTATCCTTGAGGCCCACAATTTCATCTTCAAACAATAAAAGTCAGGCTACACAATTATTAAAAAGAAGCTTTCAAAAAATATTGTATGTGTATTTTAATATTTATAAGTATTTTATGAATAGGTGATGCAAGATAAATTTTTCAAAGAAACTGAGTCCACCTCTCAAAGTAATGCTTATTTCTCTACCATTTAAATATTTTATTGCTTTGCCACCAAACCAAGCTGTAAGATTTTTACTTCGAAATTACTCTTCCATCACTTCATAATATTTAATCTATCTTAAGAAACTTCTTAAAAATCACTGATACTAATTTTTTGCCCAAAAACTGTTTTGATTTTTTCAGACAGAAATGTGAGTTAGTCTAGACTCTTTCCCAAAGTTTAAGCCAGCCATATAATGACAAAAAAAAGGAAGAGTAGGGCAGAGTTTTGTCTTCCAGCATGACATTTTCATGACAGGCATATCCAGTCCAAATTAATTTAATTATAATTGTCTCACTAAATATCCCAATTGCTCTGTGCTTGTTTAAATAACAGCAATGGAAATCCATTATACAATATTATACATGGAGAAAAAATACCTGATCAGATACAGTTATTTGTCTGCTTCTGAAATGGTACAGTTAACTTGAAATAGTTTTGCACATCCTTATTTTTGTTCGACAGAAGATATTGTTTCTGATTTATTTATTGACTGATTAAAAAAATAGCAAAAAAGAAACCTAAAAATTGGATGACAGCAAATATATTTATCAACAAGAAAGAGCAGAACGTGGAGGATGTACAGCAGTACCATGAGGTAAATGTGTGGTCAGGTTCTCCAATGCCAAAATTAACAGGGACTAAACCAACAGCTTTAGTGTGTTTAAAATGTACTGTGACTGCCAAGGCTTAACTGCTGAATTAAATCTATTGCTGAGACAGCCTTGTCTGGTATGTATATATACTATGCTAATTAAAAAATAACAACCTGGATTTTCAAGGGAACCTCAATGTGACTCTTTGAGTGTGGTCACAGCTTTAAGTAGGTAAATATCATTGACATGAATAAAGTGGATATCTGCACTGCTAATTAGAGACATGGCTGGCCAGTGTCTGCCCCAGACTCAGAGCCGGGAGACCTGTGCTCATCTGGGGCCTCTTCTACTCACCTGAAATTTGACCTCAGCTATTTCACCCCAATGTTTCTACTTCTTTAACATTGTTTTCTTCCATGTGTGTGTTTTGGGGTTTTTTTGGACTGTGAGTAGTACTTTAAAGCTTATACAGAGCAGTAGGTTGTTGATGATAACCATAAATTTTGAGAATCACTGATTTTATTGTTTCTACTAAAGCTGGTTTAAAATGTTCTGTCAGAGCAGTTTCTATTGGAAAATAATCTGGTTAGATCCAGAACTAGATGAATACAACAAAACTAAGCATTTGGTCTCATTTTGACCAAAGTTAAATGAAAAATACAAATTCAGCAGGAAATTAGAAGCTGTTTCCCAAATCCACTTATTCCTGATGAGCTATCCTTAGGTATGGGACCTACCTGGCAGAAGGTCTCACAGGTCCATTTAAGCTTTCTACAGTCAGGTTCTGCTTTAAAAATTTAGGACAAATCAGCCTCACCACAAACCAAGTACATTCTGTTGGCTAGCTAAAAAGAAAAGAACATAGAAAATGACTCTTCCAAAATCGGTTCACAGTTTAAAAAAAAAAAAGCCTAGATTCTTTATTTTTTTTATTTCAGTAGTAAGGTTTAGGAGGTGAATGTTCTGTCAGTAGATACATGACAATGAAGTAATGGTGTTAAAAACAAGAGTGACCAAACCCTTGGCATACTTCTGTCAATAGATTTATACCAATTTATAGGTTTTGATGGTTGGGCTTGGTGTTTTAATCTAGCCATTGTCAATTCTAGTTCTGTTTTTATTAATCATACCAGTAATGTCTGAATAACTAACTCCGAAGAAATTTGCTTTAGAAGGTTTGTATTAAAGAATAAAATGTACAAGTACAAAGCTGATGAACAGAAATACATATATTGGTTCTTTTCAGGCAATACCTATTGCTACAAATGCCTCCAAGGTACCTGTGAGCAATTGAACTGTGTTTTCTGGCAGCTGTCACTGGTATCATCCATCAGAACAAGAGCCCTGGCCAGCGACACTTTGCTGAGATGGTAAAGGGATATGGATTTTAATTCTGAGCAGTTTTATATGACAGATAGTGTGATATATGAGTGCCAGGGAAAAAAAGAAAAAGGGACCATGCTAGAATTTGTGCAATTTCACATAAATAATAAGACAATTTTTCATGTAAAAGCAGCAGCCGGCCTGTTGCTGTAGTTTATGCACAGAATTTTTCCCAAATTTGGTGTACTGTTTTACCACCTCTATTCAAGCAAATCATCATGGTTGGCATTGAGAAAGAATTCACAGATTGCCGACACTGGATTTCTCTAAGGAGCCCTGAGATTTGTTGGGCTATCTCCTCCCTTTGCTTCCTCTTGGTTTCCTCTTCTATTACATGAAGAACCTAGATAATATGTGCAAGAAAGTGTACTTGTATCATAAAAAAAGCTGGGTGTGAGGGAGGGGAGAACAATTATTTGCCTGCAAGCACATGCGTAATTTTCTGGAAGGAGAAGGGAAAGAATTATTTTGAGACATCTGAGAGCACCCATCTGACACACATCTTTCTCTGTCCTAAATGGAGAGGTTATGGTCCTTCATCTTTAGCAGTCTAGATGTTGTACTTTCTGTACTCTCTGCTTTGGCTGCCAGGTTCAAAATAAACCAGGTTTACTTAGGAATTTAATAAATAGATCTTTGTTAATCCAATTCACTTTGACTCGATTACAGTAAACTCTAAACTCCATAGCAGATTAGGAAACATCCACATGAGCAACTTGATAGGCTGGAGGAATCAGTGGGGATAATCACATATGACTGCAAGGGCATTTTCATTTGTATCAATATGAGGAAAAACCATCACCAAAAGAAAGATACTGTGCTTCAGCAACTTCTCACAGGCTCCATTTAAAACTAGGTATGTTGGTGCTATTGCAGACCATGCCCTGTGTGTGGCTGTTTCCACAGCCATGAAATGTTTAAGGTGAATGGTGTAGATATATACACTACACTGTCACCCATAAAGGAGAGACTTTAACACACTTGGAGACTCTCTGCAAGTACACCTCCAAAAAAAAAAAAAATTGGAGCCATCACTGGTCTTGTATCAGCTGGAATACAGCATGGATAGCCTCAGGCTTGGTTTTTTGTACTTAGAATTTAAAACTAGAAAATTGCTGAGCTTCAGGCTGCACCATCTTCTAAAGCTTCGCCCTGTTTCAGAATGAGACAGTTTGGGGATTACTGGTGGCTTTTGCCAGCAAATGCAGTGGGGGGGACCCTCTTCAAACACTTGGAAATCAAAGAAGTTTACATGATTCTGCCACATGCTGATTTTGTTTGAAGTATTTGTAAGGAGAAGTTACATTTCCTTGATGAAAATTTGTAAGACTGTTTTTTCCACCCCATAAGTTTTTGATAAGATATTAAAATAGGAATGTTGCACTCCGTGGCACTGTATTAAACATGGAGCTTTTGTTTAGTTTTATCTCCTCTTCTACAAGTGTTGAGTGTCTAAAGATGCCTTCAATAAAAGGAGATATTTCACCTTGAAAGTGAAAAAAAGTGCTGGAAATAGTGGGGGAGAAAAAAGAGAAAAGAAAAGAAGGAGCAGACAGTGATTTCAGCTGTCCTATCTAAAGACTAATTTTTAGAAATGCTGTTTACTCATTCTGAGAAAACACATAACTAAACAGAGATATCATTTCTGAAAATCCTAACCTACCATATAAATTCAGCAACTTCCTCATGACTGCTGGATGCAGAGTTTATTATAATGTTTTTCCTTTTAGCATAACAAAAAATTGGAATCTATCTTGTTGAAAGCATTCTGTTTTGTGTCTCTCTTGAATGAAATTTAAATTATTGAAGCTCTTATAAGGATAGCTGTAGCAAAAATTGATTAAACCAAAATGAAAGACATTTTCAAAACAGTCAGGATGCTTAAACCATCTTTAAAATCCTCTGTATTTTAATAAAAAAAATCAATATGTGTTAAAAATACCCAAATGTGCTGATTTATTCCATGCAGAAAATATGCTGCAGAATATTCTGAATTATTTTAAGAAGGTAAAAACTTGAATGTCTGTCAGGTTAGAAATTATATTTTCTGATTTTCATTCTGAATTTAAATGGTAAAAGTAACAGGAAAGAAATTATTTCCATGGAACAGAAAATTCCATTTCAGATATCTACAATCTCTAAGTCTGCACAAATGAAACTGCCTCCCTTTATAAGAGAGTGACAAAAAGGATGTGTGTTCAGGCTGCTTTGTTCCAGACTGTGTACAAGGACTGTCTGACCTGTAAGATGACTTCTGAGATGGGGTACCAGATGGGAGGGAAACAGCCTGGTCAGTGTGTTTGGGGTGGTTGTTATAGAGGGAAGGGAACAGTTTCTATCTGGTGAGTGTGCCCAGCATGAAGAAGGTGTTGGGGGATGTGAGGATATGAAAGCAGGAGGGGAAAGAGGAAGACTGAGCAAAATCTTGAGATGGCAGGAAGAAAGGAGCCTTTGCTATGAGTGTCTATAGCTATAAAACCCAGGAAGGTGCAGGAAGCTGCTGAACTAGAAAATAATACTGGAGGGATTATCTTACCCTTCAAGGACAGAATTGAGAGGAGTGTTTCAAACCTTTTTAATATATCTTTCCACCACATTTCCTATTTAAACTGACACCTTGTTAGAGCTTATTACTTTACTGTTCTGATAAATAAGCTTTGATATCCTTTGGCACACTTGCTTAAAAAAGGGGGGGAAAAAAAGTGTGAACAGTTGGTGGTTGAGCAGGTGGCCAGGGTTATTCTGCTGAACTGTTTTTCCTGAGATGCACTGAGTCTTTATCCTTATCACCATTCTGAGACATCATGGCAAATCACACCAGTACCAAGTAATAGTGAAGTGACCCAAACTAAAAAAGTAATGGCTATCAAACTCTGAATTTGAACTTTCTGCTCCTCAAACTCAGTAAACAAAAGGTTTTCTGTATGAAGCTGTTTGATGAATTCAATCCTTCTCTCCCAGTCCCCTCAGTCTTTCTTTCCTTTTTTTTCCTCTCCTTTCTCTCCTCTTCTCTCTCCTTTCTCTTCTCCTTTCTCTCTTGCTCACACAATATCTATAGCACACGTGATCTCATCCTTGCCTGCAGCATGTCCTATTAAGATGGCAGTGATGGTGCCCTTTGAAACAACTCCAAGTCCTCCTTCTGGAACACCAGGAATCTATTATGAACAACCCCATAAAGCATGAGCACGGGTCCTCAGAAAGATATGTAACTTACTCAAGTGGCCCCCTCACCTCAGAAAATCCTAAATGCTTGATTGCTCTTGGTAACAACAATTCCAACATTCTTTCTGTACCTTTGGAAATGGAGAAAGGGAAAAAAATTACTAATTTTTTGAAAGGGTTCTCATATGGAGACCAGCTAATCTAGTTGATGTATCATAACCTGAAAAGTCTGTACAAAGAAAGCAAGAAACTGATCAACAAAAGAGCCATCTTAGGGTTGTGCATTTATGATTCACTGGCGCAGAGGTGTATAGAGTATATGTGAGAATCTGTTCAGAAAATTCAGCCTGGCAAAGAGAACGACCTTCCTAAGCTATGCTTTGGGCTGGATATCAACATCTGTGACCTATCTCCTTACTACTTTTATTAAAAGTTTAGGATCATTAGACTCTTCTGAGAATTTGTAACTAATTCTTGTGATGAGCTTCTCAACCATGTAGGACCTTCAGTGTACAGAGGAGTACCACAGAGCTGTACAAACCCTTTTAATTTCTGCCAGTGATATGACAGAAGTGGGAGGTTTCTATTTGTTAGCAGAGGGGTCAGCACTGTGGTAAGTTTTTTGTATTCTTTCCCAGTTACTTAAAATCTCTTTTGGTATGAATAACAGTGAATTGTCAGAAATACATCCTATGCAAAAAGGTTTGAGGTAACTGAGCAAATGGGCAAGAACCAAAGGGCTCACAATTCACAGCAGTCAGCCACAGGAACTGAAAGAGATAATTAGCTGAGAAGTGTCATGAAGACTTAATATTTTTAAAATATTTTTGTGCTTGAATGGCTCAGAACACAAACTGAGTCACCTGAGTCACTGAGTATCTTCTGATACTGATGTACCAAGAAGGGCAGTTTTCATCCAAGGCTTCCTCAGATCACGTATCATTATACTGATCACCGTAAGTGAAACCAGACAAAACGCAGTCACCAACAAAATTCAATTGGCTGTTATAAAGAAATGAAAGTCCGTTAATGAACTGTAACATTAAATAAACACAGATCTTTTCTGGTCATAAAAAGGATGTAAATAATAAGTTCATATACTTCAGAGTTTTAGTGGGAGAGACTTATTTTCAAAGATAATTTGGTCTTTGTCTAAATACATACTAAAATACAGCCAGAAACTTAGTAAAGTTCAGGCTACCATCAGGTTCAGAACCACTCAGGAAGAAGAGGAGTAATTCAGTACCATTCAGGATGGTGACTTTCTGCAACTACACCAAGGTCATTGTCTCAACATGGGGTATGGTGTTTCTCTTGGCTTTTCATTCTTTTCTTCTGAAAGAAGGCTTAAGTTTCTTAAAGAAAGGAAAATACCTTATCTGTTCTTTTTATAGCACTAAGTAGCTTGTTGGTTCCACTTTATTCTCAGATTTTGAACATTTTCACTTTATTGTGATAAACAATGACACAAATGCCACACTTTTGTTTTCAGAAGTAAAAGGCAGCAGAGGGAAATTCAGCAGCGGTGGCAGGACAGCACTGGTGCCCACTGGTTCAAGATGCTCTTGGGTCAGCACCCCTCTTTACCTGATTTACTAAGATGAATTTAAGGCCATTTTTAAGGACCTTGTAATTCAGCTCCCACAGGTGCTTTCAAGCAGGTCCATAAGTACATTTCTGTGGGAATGAGAAATATATTTCTGTGGGAAAGTGATTTCCAGTAGAAAATATAATTCTTTTTTAAAAGATTCATTCAAGGGCCAAGGAGAGCAAAGAAGATACTGTATATCCCAGTGACTGATTTGGGAAATCTGCTTCTCCTTTTGTTCTTGTCCTGCACAGTATCTTTGTCGGCACTTGATGTGTCTTCTTCCCAGGCCCACAGGAGCCAGACAGATATGGTTAAACTTGTATAAAACAATTGGCAAAGGTTAAGAAGACTGAGCCAGGCTTTCTGTTGCATCATGATCAAGGGTCTATTGCTTTTCCTATAGATCAATTGCTATGAAAGTAAATACCAAGGTTATGTTTTATTTACACTTTCTAACTTATCCTTTTCTGTGCTTTTCACCAGTAGTATTTGAACCCCCTGATATACAGCATTTACCTTGTAGGACAGCCATTATTGTCCACTGGGATGCTCTTATTACAGCCTTCCCAACCCCACTTGGTATTTTATAGCTTGAATTCTGCTCACCCAGTCTGACCACAGATTTAAATAGAAAGAGAAGTAATGAAATCAAAAGGCATCCTTACACTTGTGGCAGCCAGTTCATCCCTTAAAGTGACAAGCTTTACCAAACCAATTTTTCAAAAGGGTGCAAGAGCAGAGTTTTTAGCATCTGGCACAAAGATTCTGAAGACTAAATTGACTATGGACCACAAAGCTTACTAAAGCTGACTCACAGTGGACTATATTTACTGTATGTACGTTCCCAGGAAAATAATTAAGAACACTCAAATGAAAATAAAAATTGAAAACTGCTGGTGCAAGGTAATATTGCACTGTTTGCTTAAGACCTGTTGATCTGACTGGAAACACGCTGCACTTGGAGCCTTTTGTACTACAATAAAAGTACAAATGTGTTGCCATTTGACCAGTCTTTCTATGGCTTTCCCACTCTTCCTTCCCCTAACATTTTCTGAGTAAGATTCCAGTACACTTTTCCAATGTATTGTTCCTGATTATTTGTCTCACATCATTGTGGACCCATATTTAGGCATTAGAGATGTTTTCAGAACAGTATTTCTTGGCGACATCAATCCGAAAGTATGTGGCAGCTTTCTGGAGAGTTACCTGGGGTCACCCCTGGATAGTGTGTGGCTCCTGAAGGAAGATAAGCTCCTTGCCTTCAAGCACAGGGAACAGCACCATGTGCAAGTGGAAGGGCATGAAGGAATAAGGCAAACTAGTTGTGCTTTTTCCTGAGCTCTCTCCAGCAAAGGAGCCCTGAAGGAGCTCTGTGCTCTGCTTGTGGGGTTCCACTTGCTTTTGGGAAGCCTTCACCTTGCACAGCCTGCTCCCCCACTTGGGAAGTCCAGTACAGGGACTAGAAAGGTAACAAAATACAGCTACCAGCTTCCAAAAGAGAATTAGACAATAAAAATCAATATCGTAATTTTCAGAGAATAGTGAAAGAAATGTTTTGCTTTTTGCAGAGACAGCCACAGAGATGTTATCTAGTGCGATGCACAGAAGACTCATACCTTTAATTTGGACCTCATTTGCCTTCTAGGAAATGAGTGGGATACTGTAATTGTTGGTCAGCATGCAACTAAAGCTTCTGCGCTTCACCAGCCACTAAGCATTGGTTTTTATTACAGCTTGTTATACTTTCATTCCTCTGGAAAATTTTCACAGATCAATAAGTAGGTGTCATAAGAGCAGGATTCCCTGGACATCTGTAAGGATTTCTTCACAGTCTGTGGAGCAAGCTATATGACAGAGTTCACTTCTGGAGAATGACAGCATTTTCACTTTAGCTGTGCAGAGAATTTTCAGCCTTTGTACTGAAGCACTGCTAATTGTTTGCAGAGTTAATTAAACTGTGGGTGAGGTATTCGGTTAAATATCCATGTGTAATGCACATATTGACTGTTTCAAGGTGAATACTTTTCTAAATCATGAGCTATTGAATGTTGACTCACTGTGGTTCATTTTCTCTAATTGGCTTGAAGCTTCTCTCACTTGCTTGTTATGATAGAAGGTATTTTTCTCTCCACTGCAACATTACTGTCCCTAAATGTGAACATCAGTGGGCGTTTTGCGAATCATTGTGCAGAAAAAAAGACTGTCCTGAGAACACATTTAGGTTAGTAATTGGTTGGGCTGCACCTTCCCTCTGCATCAAAACAGCTCTTGAGCCAGTGGATGGACACCTGGTGGTCTCTAGGGTACGTTGGTCATGTTGCAGAAGTACAGCAGAGGACTGTGTCTCTCCTGTGGTCAAGGCGTTGCTGTCTTCCAGGGCTCTAAATATGTAAGCAAAGGTTTCAGAAAGGATTTTTTGTTACATGAAATGACAATTAAATTATACTTTTTTGGTAAACATCTGCAAGCTCTGCAAGAATTCTCACTGTGTAACAGTAGTCATAAGGTTCGATAAGTTGTCCTGGCTTCATGCATTGTGATAAATGTTCAGCGCTTCCTCATCACTTGCAAAACTTGTCATTCCGTTCAAAGCCACTATTCAAAGTATTCTTCATATCACAGCATGTATTCAGGGGCAGATTGATGAGGAAAACAAGCTCTGGGATGATATAATCCTAAACCATTATAAATTCAGAAAGAATTATGGATTTGTAGAAATTAATTAAATTCTATACTTTAATAAAATCTCTTGATGATCCAGACTATGGTTTCAGCTACATATTTAAAGCAAAGTCAGGGAATGTTTTAGTCCATACTGGATGTCTGTGTATTTCTGTATGACTCTCTCCACTGATCAGCATCAGATGCAGAATGATATATGGGAAACCCATTTTTAGCTGAAACAATTAAAAAATAGACCTTTAGCTTTAAGGGATTTTATCTTGATTTGTAATAACAGAAGTAGTGAGATTCAAATCACAATAGCAATTCAAGAGACATAGTTCTATAAAAACCAATTCCACTTTATTTCAGTGGCTGGGTTTTTTTTCCCACCAACATGAAAAGAAGTTTTCCTCTGTGAATTTAAGTAGCATTTAGAGCATTTAAACCTATCTGTTGAATGATAATTCCTGCATTCAAAATTCATGCTCTCTTCATCACATATTAGCAATAGAATGAGAAAGAAAAGAGAGTTTGGAAATATACAGATACTGCTGGGTAGACCCCGACTGAGACAGAAAGGAGAATCTATTGCTGAGGTGTACAGTGCAGGGGAAAGTAAAACACTCCCCATGGTTTTAATAAGAAACTGAACTCCTGCTCTCAGAAAAGTGATGCTGGAGTTACAGAGGGAGAAAAGCAGCAGTCTGTCTCTCCCTTTCTTGTTTGTCCTAGAACTCAGCTGAAAAGATTGTTTGGTATAACTTGCTAGTCAGAACATCTTTGGAGCAGTTATCAAATGCCAGAGACAACTCTTAAAGGTAGAATTGCCCAGGAAAAAAAAAAAAAAACAAAACAAAAAAAATCAATCTGCAAAGTGGCCTGCTTTTTAGGCAAAAAATTAAATTCCCCCCAGGCCATTCTGGAAGATGGGAAGAACTCTGCAGAGTGAAAAGCAAATTCTCATTCTTTGGCTGCTGCAGGAGGGGAAGGTTACACCTTCACAGCCCTCATCTCCATTTTTGCTTCTAAGGAAAATCATCATTAATGATATGAACTCCTGTTGTTTTTAGCCACCCTCAGAAGTATGTTTGGACTTGGTAATCAAGTAGGGAGGTGTGGAAATGACTACGGAGAGATAACAGCTAATAAGCAAAGATCAAAACAAAACCTGAAATGTACAATTTCTGACTGCAGTGATGAAAAGTTAAATTGTATTTTTGTCATAGTCTTTGCTTATTAGCTGGTAGCTAATCCTGCTCATTATTTTCCAGACTGAATAAGTCTAAAGTTTTATTTTATCTGTCAATGAACTAAACTTTTAATTAACTTTCATATTTGTCTTAGTTAAGTCTAATGACTCTCAAAGGAATTGCCTAAAACCCTTAAACTTTTGAACAAAGGGACCAGAGAAAAAGCACTAAGCTTCCTTTGAAAACCAACCTTTTTATTAGAGAACAAAATCAAAAAATAAGCAACTTGAAACTGGGAGACACAGAGTATTAATATTCATCGTGAAAACAAACTGAAAGAAAATGTAAATCTGTGTTGAACCCAGAGGACTTCCATCAGTGGTTTCACACAGATTGGCAAATTACACTAATGATTTCAGTACTCAGGGTCTAAACTGGAGGAAAATTATTGGTGTTGAAATCAAGACTTTATCTGAAGTATACTATATTTTGCTTAATGTTACTCACTTGTTTTAGTAAAGACAGATGATTGTTGACAATGACTTTAACAAATTTGTATCTATTTGTAGTAATTTCTTCTTTTTTCCTCCCCATCATCATATGTGATCAGGCTAATGGGTGTCAGGATGGCTTGCCATGATAAGGACACTCTGGGTAGAAGAATACCAGGTGTGACAGACAGGTGGAAGTGCCAGAAACAACAATAATAGGATTCATTGTGGTATGCCTAAGTAGGTTTTGCATAAATAAAATTTTATTTCAGCTCTCATACATAAACTAGTATTGCAGGAATAATTTTGGCAGATGTCAGTACAGAACTATTAAGTGAAATATAAGCTACAATAAGGAGTGAGAAGCAAAAAAAAATCTTCAAAGCATTGTAAATACTACTGGTTTGGGGATAGTCTGCACTAGGGTAAAATTAGAAAATTATCTTTGAAAGGTGAATGAACACCCTCTGTTTTCCAGCTGCTCACAGGAGATCCTTTCTTTAGTATGTATCCCCATCATGGTGGTATGTTAACTGGCAGGGCATTAAAAAGACGTTGTGGAAGAAAGCATAGAATGTGGCCTTGTACCATATATTTGACAAAAGTTGGCTGCAGCTCAGTTGTTGTTTGGGTTTTTTTTAAGCTGAATACTGGGTTTTTTCCTTCTTTTTTTCTGGCTCCTCTGATAGCATGTGTGCTTTCCTGCTCTGTTATTGACTTAGTTGCAAGCCGTCCCCCGAGCAGAATTGATTTATGATATACTTTGCAGCCATCCAGACAGCTTCCAGTGAAGTGACAAAGAAGTTCTGCTTCTGCACCCACCTAATCAATGAAACCCAAAGAAAGACTAGACAAAAGAGAACCCCCACGTGGAGCTACAGGGTGCCAAACATCAAGCACAGAAGTTCACAAAATCCACAGAAGTGACGTGCAGTGGTTTTAGTTATCATATAATATGCCCTTTTTTTGTATTTGCAAGGTAGAAATCTTTCTGTTTAACAGAGTAAAAGAAAAGCACTTATATAACCACAGAACGATGAGTAGAAATGGACTCAAAGTTTAACAAATGGAACGTTAAAGCCAGTGTGTTAATATACTAGAATAAACAACACTTGGCTGTTTTCTTCATATATAGAACAAAATATATATTTAAGCTAAAAATACTAAAGTTATTTAAATACTTAACCGGGAATGGTTTTCGCTTGCAAAGGACTGAACAATGTCATTCTGATCCAACATATTTCTGAAGTGTGTA
This sequence comes from Sclerurus mexicanus, assembly GCA_013396755.1. NCBI lineage: Eukaryota > Metazoa > Chordata > Aves > Passeriformes > Furnariidae > Sclerurus > Sclerurus mexicanus. Next base: position 957,419 of record VWZF01002261.1, on the reverse strand, counting down.
TTTAATTGGATTTTGAATCAACACTCCAGTCCTTCGGCCAACCACGTAATTGACATTGAACATCAATAAATGTTTTGTTAGACTGAGACTGAATGTCCTCTTCTGGCCGAATCTAGACACCTGAGAAACTGAGAGGACGTTACCAAGTCCTTGCCACCCAAATAGCTGCATGAGGATGATAGATCACAGAATCTTTTAGGTTGGAAACCACCTTTAAGTCCAACCATTAAACTAACACTACCAATCCCACCACATCATGTTCCTAAGTGCCACATCTACACATTTTTTAAATATCTCCAGGGTTGGTGACTCCACCACTGCCCTGGACAGCCTGTTGCAATGCTTGATAACCCTTTTGCTGAAGAGGCCAGATGACATGAGGCCATATCCTCTCATCCTGTCACTTGTTACTTGAGAGAAGGGACCAATCCCCACCTCGCTCCAACCTCCTTTCAGATTGTTGTGGAGAGCAATAAGGAGCCTGATCCTCCTCATCTCCAGGATAAAGGCTTCCAGCTCCCTCAGCCACTCCTCATCAGACTCGTACTCCAGACCCAACACTGGCTTTGTTGCCCTTCCCTGGACTTGCTCCAGCACCTCAAAGTCTTTCTTGTAGTGAGGGGCCCAGAACTGGGGACAGGATTCAAGGTATGGCCTCACCAAAGGCACTAATTTACTTTAGAAGTGTCATCTTTATTTACTAGAGAGAGATGCACATCAGGATCTAAAACGAAGAGCAGTGAAGTCAGCAGAGGTGCTTGCGAGGGTACTGCTGTGGTCTGTCCCTTCATAGATGAATTTTTGGAAAAAGTGGTGCCAATGTGCAATTCAAAGCTCAATGAGACTTCCTAAAATTTAACCTGCAATTGACAGACTGGGAGAGCCAGACACTCTGCTTTCTGTACTCCTGCAATTATGTAGAAACTTGCTCTATGTCCTTTGGTGGTTTGGGTTTTTTTTTAACCATAATTGAGCTGAGGTGCTAACCTTGACTTCCCTTTGCCTGTGCAGTGTCCATCTTGATGTAAGGCCATTGTATGTGTAGTTTACAGAGCAAATGACTGTGTGAGGCAATGGCATGGGAGAATTAGGTTCTAAGACACAATGCCATAAATCTTGCTTTATAGAACAGGATGCTCTGGGTCGCTAGAATTATCTTGTTATAAAGCCAATGAGATAGAAAAGCAAATAGTGAGCTCAGTTCCTTGAACAGGTGAAAGAAATATCTCTAAACTCTGTCAGCCAAAATGCATTCCTCTGTGCGCAAAAGTGCATCCCCACTACATGTTTTACACACACACATGCAAACATTTACCATGTGCAGAGGCATTTGATGCTCTGCCATGTCACTGGGGTGAATGTGCTCTGTTCCTCCTTCCTCTCTAATGAGATTCTGCTTTGTGACAGATCTTGTCAGAGGCTAATTATAACAAATGTTTGGAAGTATTTGCTCCAGAATAACCTTTGGCTCTAAGATGGATCACTTGTGTGAGGCAGGTCCCCTTGCAGAGCCCTGGAGATCAAGTTGTGCTTCAGAACAATGTCTAAAATTCAATAATGGCACTGTGTACTCGGCTGACCAAGTTTGGCAGTTTCTGATTGATTTCTTTTCCTCTTCAAACCTTGCCTGTCACTATCGGCTAATTAAAAGTGCAGTAATCTGATATAATCTCTTTCCCAGTTGGTGCAGCAGTTGGCTCTCTAACAGAAATAATTGATTTGTAAACTGCCAAACCTCAGACATTTAGACTTGCATTGTCTCCTCTAAACCATGTCTAACAGGCAAAATTTGTCTCCTGATGCATCAAATGACCCACACAACAAAATTAATTTAGCCTTCACTGCTATGGAGAATCAATAGAACAGAAATAGATAAATTTTAAAATGTAATAAAAGTCTGGAGGAAAAGCAAATAAACATGGATATAGTCTGTTTGTGCAAAGTCAGCAGTGTGTCACCAGTTGGCTCCTCTCAGTTTTTTCTACTCCTGTTTTTAAAGAAGAAATTGTTACCTTTCCAATGTGATTGTCCTTGCAGGTCAACTCACACCTATTTTTTTCTTTTTCAAATATAGGTCAAACCCTGTGCTGCACGTGTGGCTCTCAGTGGCTAGAGACACACACAATAGATTTTTTCTGTCAAGGAACAATACAAACGTTGATAAACTTTTTTTTCTTACATCAAGGATACTTCCTTTATATGAAGGATAGGATATCCTTCCTTAAAGATCCTTAATGTAGGCCAAAACCTCCTTATTGTAGGAGACAGATATCTGAGTTAGAAGGGTTGAAAGTGTTTCACAAAAAGAACAGTGCTGGAACAGGTGCTGAAATGGTTGCAGTATGAAATCTTTCAGCAGAGGTATTGGCTGCCTTGTGAACTTCAGTTCTTAATTTTCCAACCTGTCAATGAGCATAAGTGTTTGCTTTCCTCTAAGTTTATAAATGAAGAAAAAGTAAACCAAGCATGGAAGTGTTTAATGGATCAGACTATCACAGTTCTTGGGAAGCCATCTGCTTATACAATCATCTTAAACCACATCTGGAACCAGTCAGTTTTTGTGTAATAAAGCTGGGGTTTGCACCTCAGAAAGGAAATGCCCTAGGAAACCTGTCACTGTAAACTGGGAGTATGCATGTAATAAAACTGTTTCTTTGGGGGTTTTCCCCTTTTTAGTTCATTGCAAAATATTTTCTCTTATGTCTTTAGGCCCAGTAATAAATCAACACTTAAAAACTCTCTTACACTAAAAGGCCTGTATTCTCCCTCCAGGAGGACACAAACCCTGCCACCACAGGGCACTGCACGGCAGCCCCAGTGGGTCATTTTTACAGCAGAGTGTGCAGTGCCTCAGGGCTGAGCTTCTGTGTACCTTCAAACTCTGCTCAGCAGTGTTCTAAGCTCACTGGTTTTTCTCCTCGCAGCTCTCATGCCAGGAGGATTAGATCAGACCAGCTTGCAGCACTGGCTTCGGCTTGAGTAAACAGCAATGCCCATACAGTGTGTTCTCTTGTGATTCCCATCACAAATAAACACAGTTTATTAATCTGTGCTACTTGGGGTCCCCAATATTTTTCTCTCCCCTTACAGGCACTCATAAATGCTCACCTACAAATGGATGAGTCTTTATATTTAGTTTGAATATTTATGTACACTTAATATAGATATGTATAGATATAGTGTGTGCAAATATTCAAACTAAGTATGTATATATTTATGTGTCTGCATATGAGCATATATATATATTCATTATATATGTCTACTTTGGTATATGAGGGTAACTGAAGCCTGTGTTTGGTTTTGAGATTCTCAGACTTACAATGTGTATTTAATTAGATACAAATTTTATACTGCATGTAAATTACTACAAGCAAATATTTCAAGCTTGTGGTAAGTATCTAAGAAATCTTATCTAGATTTCCCCAAAAGATGTAATCACTTCCCAAATATGTGCATAAAGTCTCAGGTTCCATCTTTAATCACTGACAAAACCCTAGAGACTTTAATGTAGCATTTGATGCTTTCCCTATTTTACAGTCACGCATTTACTCCAATTACAGGTTTTATTTGGCCAATTTTTGGTTTCCACAAGTTAGTGATCAGAAAGCCTCAACACCACACTTGTTTCCCCAGCTTTTCCTGGCCCTGCCCTCAGTCTGGGAAGTCAAGACGAACCCCTGGAAGGTTTCGGAGCAGTAATTTGGCTCTGGTGGGGGGCTCCTAGAGAGCCACAGCACCCTCAGTTTCTTGGAGGTCATGGGCATCTCTTCCTCTGAGGGACCTCAGCACCCACCATGGTGCTCAGGTCTGGGAAGATCCTGGAGAAGCCTAAAATAGGGTCTCAAAAAGCTGCCCTAGCCTGGAATGGTGGGCACATGTCAGGTCTGGTCTGGTGAGTAGGAGCTTATCAGTGAAAGTAAAGGGATGAGGAATCAGGACAGCCACCTACCCAAAGCAGGTGAAATTAGATGTCTCTGTAGAATCCAGTGTATTTCCAGCAAAACTATGAATGAGCCTAAAAGCCTTCCTAGGTAAAAAAACTAGTAGATTGATTTTTCCCCCCAAATCCTTAGTTCTTAAAATTTAAAATGAAACCACAGAAATTAGGGTGGTCAACAACCAGTCACCTTCATCCTGTAATCAGTTTGACTAATTCCAATCAGAGCAGGCTCTGAACAGCCTCCTGAATGAGAGTAGGACATCAAAGTTCAGTCAAAATAACTGACAGGATTCATCAATATAATAATGTTTCTGTTTTTATATGTAGGCTATAATGGGTTTATATGACGTACAAAAGGGGAGATTTTTGGTTAAGGAATCATGAAGTGAAAATATTAACTAATAAGAAGAAACCATACTCAGATTTCTTTCTCTTCTATGTCTGTGATTAGCAGTGTTATCTTCTGGACCAAATAAATTCATCCTTTGCCTCACACTAAGAAATATATAATGGACAATTCTTCAAAGTTATCCCATAATAACAAAACAAAACAAAAATTAAAGTGTTATTTCTATGTATATAACTGTGCAATAAAGTATCAAAATCTGAATAATACTTACATAAAAATAAAAATATATAATGACCTATAAAATGAAAAGGCATAAATTATCTCTCATTGTCATATATCCTCTTAATCCACAGTCTACAATGAGGAAGACAGCATTATTTCCAGCATAGCCTAAATTATGTTCCAGAGTCAAGCCAAATGACAGTGAGGAATTAATTACTGAGGCATTCAAAGTGACTACACAAAGATTTCCTGAAGGACTAGTATGGATTAATCATGACATCTCAAGGTGTTATTCTTAATAGGATTTCCAAAGATTTGATCTATGAGCAAATTCTGAGCTCACGAATATCACGTGAATCTGGATGTATTTTCCCATTACAGCTGTAACTACAGAGACTTGCCTGGTTTTCAAGTTGTTAGTGAGTATGAATGTCTGTTGGCAATTTTAAACACCTGCCATTTATTCAATAAATAGTGAAGTTTTTCACCCTGAAAGCTGAAATTACAGTACCTGAAGATTTCTATAAAGATACAAGCCATATATAATAAGACATGTTTTCTGAGTGAAAGAACAGAACTGTGTGAAGATTTAGTGCTCTGGAAAGTAAATCTCTCTAACTTTGTTTATCTGGTTATTTATTATGAACCTATTTGATCAAGATAGTTTGCATAAATAGTCAGTGGTATATGTAATCTGTGGGAATTCACTGAACCCTGTAACAAAAATTAAAAAGAGAGACTTTTAATACTTTGGTGTGGCTTCCTTTTGAGAAAGAAGAGTACTCTACTACAAAAGGAGAACATTTTTCACACATCAATATGTGAAATAGAGGAACCTAAGAGTATTAGGAAAGAATTTCACTGACCAAAAAATAGTGCGAATAACTTGAAATCCAGTACTATAGAAAAAATTATAAATTGTTCCAAAATCTGAATGAACACATTTACAAGAAAAAGAAGAGGGAGAGAATACACCTGATGTTTTGCCCACTTTTTGGATTGCTTTTTGAAGTAATTAGATTTTCACAAATGATTTTTACGTCTTTTGATCATTTTTACTTATACACATCTTGAGCAGGATTTATAGATTTAACTCTGATAACTGTATTTCTACTGAGACAAAGAACCTCAGTCTTGCAAGCACATGTGATCTGTTTTCAAAGTAAATAAAATGCTCTTATCTTCATAAATCAAGGGCTATCATAATGCATATTAATTTTAATTTAGTTTAAATGGGGTTTGAGTTTTGTGTGGTGTTTCTTTATCCCAAGTTATCACAGCTTAACAGCTCATGGTAAAAGGACAAGTGTGTATCAGCTCTTTCTCTTCCTTAACTGGTGTCCCACATCTAGCAGCATCCTGATTTGAATTACTGATTCCTTGGCCTGACTGCCAAACTGGTCATAATATCCACTTGGGCAGAATGAGTTTCCATTTTTAAGGTTCTGTTCTTCCTGCAGTGCAGGTGCCAGAGTACTTGAAAAATGCTTTTATGGACATTGCAAGCAGGATCCTCAAGGTGAACTGACCCATAGTGGTGTGTAAATATGAAATGCCTACTGATTTGAGATATGGCCTATGCATCTTTGTTAATATGATCCTCAGATTAACAGTAAATCCTCAATTAATCCTTAGATTTACTTAAGTCTATCACCTTTACTGACTGTGACCAGAACTTGAAATTACAGGTGTTCATCCCTGGTTTTATTTCCAAAGATGAGCATTAGACATCAGCAAAAATTATTTCAAATCTGAAACCTTAGCTTTTGGAGTCTAGAGGGAGTTTTTTTTTGATAGAAGTCATCAATTTTGGAGGCACAATCATGAAATCTGTCAAACGGTTGTTCTAAATTAATAGAATTTCACTGAAAATAATGCAGTGAAGGTACTTTGTAATATTGGAGGGTCTGGAAACCTCAATGCAAATGTTTGCATTTGGATAAGAAGAATTAAAGAGATAAATAGTTAAATATTTGCATATTTATAGAGATGTGTGCGTGAAGATATAGATAGATCAAAACAGATTATAGAAATGAATGTACATTCACACTATCATAAAATAGCTAAAAGCCGGTGTTTCAACATTCCCTCTTTTTTTGGTTCATATTTCCACACCAAGCCTACACCCTCTATAAAAGTAAAAAAAAAAAAATCACTCAGAAAGCCATTACTTTATCAGTAAATTCAAAAAGAGCAGCTTTGAACCATGCTGCTTTGGTTTGTCTTTCATCGGGCATTGGGGAAACTGTCAAAACAAATGAGCATTACACTTTCACAAAATACATAAATATATAATAATGGTGAGTGTTTGCACACTCCATAACCCAACACAGAATCCACATATCCCTTCTTCAGAAAGCATATAAAAAGTGTTGACAAGTACAGTGAAAAAAACCCTAAACACCAAAGTGTCATTCTACAACTAAAAAAAAAATCATCTCTTGTCTCCACAAACATTTTTAAGTGGCTGAAAGTAAAAAGCAAGTTCTCTCTGCACACGTTGGTGCCTTCATGTGGTGAACAGCCCCATTGACAAGAATTTCTCCCAGGATTTCTTACCACAGCCTCAGAGGCATCTCCAGCATTTCTCTGAAGTTGCCAGCAGAGAGAGAGTGTCTGTATGCGCACAGAGATGCTTTTCCAGATCCTTACCGAGTGGCCGAGGATGATCCTATGTCCCATGGTCCATCATTACTAACCAGATGAAACTTAGCATCCCTTTTGCACACATTGTCAGTGCCCTCCACCACTCAGGGCATCATCAGTCTACTTCCTTTGAATTACTTTTATTGATATTTCCAGCTATGATAACGTGAAAATCAAACTCATACTGAAATGGGTGAGGCATGTTCAGACCCACCCTCTGTGGCCTGGCGTGGGTCACACGCAGCAGAGGGACAGCCCCAGAGTGACCCAGCCACTCTCCAAGGCAGGGCACTCCGAGGTCCTTGGGTTGCTTCAGGCACCACTGTGCTCAAATGAACATTGAACAGGGCCAGCTCCCTTCCCTGAATCCTGCGATCTGTAGTCTGCTAGCATATACCTAATATTGAATTGTGAGAAAAAACCTTCTCCCCTATGTGGGCTGCCCTCATTATTTTAATTACATGCTTTTGAAAACGTGTTGAAGAGGTGCTAATCTGAGCAATTAATTTTTATTGCGGACTATTGTTAAATCAAGCACTGCAGAGAAGGAAAACGCTACTCTGTTATTCCCTATTCTTTTACTTCCTTCTTGCCAAAAATCTCTATTTCAAGTACTATGAGAGGAGGTTATTTTTTATTTACTATAATTTCTTTTGAGTTTTTTTGTGTTAACACTTCAGGATGTTATTTCTGCACCATAAATACCAGGACAATAATGAATGGGAGAGATCAGTCCCAGACGTGGTTTGTGAGGTCCTGGTACAGAACTTCTTGCTTAAACATATATAACATTCTTTTCTTGAGCAGAAAAGGATTTTGTTGTGGTTATGGAACACGAAAGATGTAAGATAAAATAGTTCACATCCTTAAAGCAGGGAGGAGGTTTGCCAGCAGTGGGGTGCTGTAGGGCAAACATTACAGCTCAGGATGCAGTGGGGGTTTGCTTCCCCCTTCAAAAGCCCAGGAGTTTTGATGTAACCGAGGGTTTCACCTGCAGCAGCTCCGGTGATGGAGTGGGGACACCTGGGGGTGGGCGGGACCAGCCAACACCCCCGGGATATTGGGCTGGGGCTGCTCCAGGAGTTGCTTCAGCTGCCGGTGCTTGGACCATGCTCGGGATGTCTCTGTAAGGCACGGAGGTAGGTCTGTGTTTCTGGAAGAGGAAAAGAAAAATAAATCGTTGGAAGGGCAGTTTGGGAGGAAACACTGAAGGGGCTTTAGGAGCCCTGATACAAGGCAGGAGGGTGAGGCAGGTCACTTCTCCTTAGGTAAGGAGATGGTGTTGGTTACTCTTATAGTAAAGAAGAGTTTAATGTACCTAATGTTATTTCTTAATAGTATTTCAAGAGTTGTAGTAGAAGGTCTGGAGATGTAAGGAGGCAGGTGTTCCTGTAGGACTTGTGGTCTGTGCTTTTGCAGTGATGGGAAGGAGTTTGGTCTTGGCTTGTTTGTTGTCACAGCTGAATGAACTGAATTTGAACAAATTAAGAGAAGTACTGGCTTAGGCTTTCTTCCCATGTTGAAAGAGTCTTCCTGCCAGTATCTAAACTATCTTTTTGGCTAATTGTTCAAGTGAGCTTTTTAACAGAACTAGCTTGTGAAAATTTGGTCACTTTTGCTCTTTTTAAGTTTTTGTGGGCAAAACCAGCAAAAATATATAGATAAAGATTTCATTGAACTGGAATTGAACAGGGGGGTTGAATATGTTTTGGGAATTTGTGTGGTTAGTGCTTTATTGACTCATTTGCTTTTGGGAAGTGGCCATTGATAAAAGGTTAGCATTGGGGTAGTTCAGTAACTCTCTAGGCAATTAATTTCACCTGGGAAAAAGCAAACAAGTAACTGTTTTAATTAAGATACTGCATTTGAAAGAAGATTTATTGATGTTTTGTCTCAACTGTGTATTTCACCACCTAAATCTTGTTGCGAAGTCATGCTTAGTTGATCCTGCAAGATCCATTGAGTGTGATTATGCTAGCTGACGCAGCTGATGTGCTTTCCATCAGGCACCTTACAATAAACACCTGGAGTATTCTAGCACTTGAATAAGTAACAGCTGAAAAGAAGATTATTGAGTATGGCCAGCTTTTCTAAGTTTTGTAATGTATACTTACCATAGATATTTTAGTGTGCAAAGTATCAAAGCCTTGCTACTCACTCTGTCATCCATAGCTCGGTGAGGTTCACATCTTGATTTTCTTCTGTGTACTCCTCACTGCTGCTTGATGATCCGAGCTTCTGTGGCTGGATGGATTAATGTTGCTTCATCTCTTGTACATAGTTTTAGGGAAAAACTGGCTTAATTCACATCTGCATTGTGGGCAGGATGTCCCCAAGGCAGAGTTTAAAGAGAGAGCTCTATTTTTCACAAAATTTCCTGTTCTGGGGAAGAGTAACACTTCTGTTGCACTTCTTTTCTCACTGAGTGTTGTAAAGGAGATGATGACTTCTATGCTTTTGGAGCATAGTGTGAGTTTAGCTGGAATCTCCTAAGTTTCTAGTTTATGCTGTATGTGTGTCCAGTGTACACAGTACACTGAAGGTGATGGGCAGGTTGTCTCCAAATAACATGAGGATTTCTCTTTTTGACATAGTGCAAAGCCATGTTTGTTCTGTGAGCCAAGAGTCAATATGACTTCAGCGCTTAGCCCTGTCCTTTGCTACTGGGAATGCACTGCCAGAAAAATGTTTTGATTTGATATATCTGCTGCTTTTGTCAGATACTCCCCATGTGAATGTCTTGTTGAATGCATGAAGGTGTTTGCAATAAGATCTGAACTAGTTATTCCTGGACTCATGCTGAGATTTAACTCCCTCTGTTTCTCAACAAGATGGTACATTTTTCAGTTTAGAAAACCTGAAATTCTTATTGCAGCTTTTTCAATAGAAATGGCATAGAATCAGACAATATTCTGTAAAAACCATACCTGGAAAAATAAATTGGACTTGTTAGAATCTCTGCTAAAATAAAATGGTGCTAAGAAAGCAGAAATCTGTGACAGCTCCTTGTGTACCCTTGTGGACGTGGAGGGTTGAAGAGGTGAGAATTCCTGTTTTAATACATTGTGGTGATTCAAAATCAAACCATTTTGATTTGGGTTATTTGTTATAGCAACACCAACAGTGATGATACTTTTCTTTCACTTTTTTACACCTCAGAAATCTATGGTTCTAGAACAGATTTCTTTATGTGAACCTGTGAAAATGAACACTGAAACTAGCATATGTATCAAATATCAGTGCCTTGTGGTTGTTCTTGGCTTGGTGCATAAAGGGGGAAGATTTCAGCCAAAGAGTAAGTTGCTCCAAACAATATCAGTTGCTGTTCTTGTTGTGTTTTAAATCTATGGAAAATAACTCTGGCTATGATATGAATTTTCAAAATTGCCTGTGTGGTAAGCAGTGTCCTTTCCTCTTTTCTATGTTGTGTTTTTCCTAGTGAGATGAAAGTTTTTCTTCTACTTTCAAAGTTATCTTTTGGAATTATGAATGTCTCTGGTTTACATATCTCTCTCTCCTTCAAAGACACTGATCTGCTGGTGGAATATTCTCAAATAGTCTTCTCCCAGCTTCTGCATTAATCAGCTCTTCTCCACAATATAACATTTAGCAATATCAAATAATATTTTCAGAGAAGATTTTATATTAAAAATCTCCTATTCTGAACTACTAATTAGTAATTTTCATGTCTGATTTGGTTTTTACAGTGTATATAGGACTTGTGGTACTGTGACATGATACTTAACGCACTTTCTATTCTTAGTTTTAAGAATAGAAAAAATATATAGCTACTATTAAAAATAATAATAAGTTTATTTACATGTTTGAATCCCTTTGTGAGGTTGAGATGACAATATTTCCCAGAAATTTTGTTCATGGGCCAAATAGTAAGACTATGATCATTCTCACTGCTGAGATACAGCTGTGTGCATATTTACAATTAATATAAGTATTCTCAATTATGATTAGAAGAAAGGGAAAGATATTTAAATGTAAGTAAGCCATGTTATTGCAATAAAACTAAAACAAGTAAAAGAGGGGTAAACATACAGCTTGACCAGAACTTCTAGTACTCAGGCTGCTTCCTTTATCTCATCCCATCTTTTTAATCTAATTGCGTGATTTTTAATGCAATGCCCAAACAGACCCAAAGGCGGACACAAGTGATATTACTAGAATGCTCTAGACTGTTTCATTATTACATTGTTAATGATGCATATTTTGGCAAATCTTTAAAATCTTATAAGTAGTTCTGACCCATATTTTCCTGTAAATTGTTTCTCTCTGATTGTTTCAGTTGAGTTTACTTGTTTAAGCCTAGGATTTTAAGTGGTATTAAATAGGATATTATGTAATTCTTAGCAGAGGGTTTCCTTTTGGTGGTTTGTCCTTCAGTAGTGCCAGGTATGTAAGAACACAGTGGTTCAGTTAACAAAAAAACCAACAAAACTCCCAAAACAAACAAAAAAACCCCAACCAAATAACAAAAGAACTCACTCATCCGAATCTGCTGATGTAAATTTGCTTCCCATATTTTGCTTCTTCAGTAGCTAACCTCTAAGTTGTTTTCCAATGAGGTCACTTAAAAGAACTGAAACTTCTGGAGAAGCTCCCTGAGGAGGTGGGTTTGCTGCTGCTGTAGCTCAGTAGCCACCAACGTGTGAGGGGCAGCCCCATGCCCTGTCCCACGGGGTTCTCTGCCCCAAAATGGGTTGGTCAGGCTGTGACCAAGGGCAGGATGTTTTCTGTGGTGCCTCGTGTGCGCCTCAGCCAGTCACCATCAGGGCAACAAAGGAGCTGTGGACAACAATAGACAGTCCTTGAGCCCTGATTTGCAGAAGGCTGGTAGTGCTGCTCATCTGTGTTTCTGTTTGTGTGTGTAAATTCGGGGTGCTGAAAGGCTTGGCTGAGCCTGCTATCTGATTTGTGCTGAAGTTTAGAGGAAGGAGTAGAAGGAGGGTTCTAGGTTAAGATGTGTTTGGAATAGGATAGAGAAGGTGAGGGAAGAGGGTAAAGGTAGCTGCAGCTAATAATTTCCCTTTAGAAAGGCTTAATTTGATCTGGGAACAGGACCTAATCTCCCTATTGATAGCATTCCTTCTGGGTATTCAAAACCTGATGAGAAAGGGATTATCAATAGTTCTGTGAACCAGAAGGGAAAAAATCTCGGTCTGAATCAAAAGGCAATTCTAACACTGTGAAGCAAAATAGTGTGACTAAAGAAGCTTTGTGGATTACATTTATATAATAATGGAACGTAACAATGCAGAACACCGTAATTTCTTTAGCTGCTGATTTTATTGTCTGAGTCTTTGTCATAACAAAGTCCTTTTTTGCACCTAGCAAAGAACTATTCATGGCAAACATGGAACAAATTGCTGCTTTCACAAGCTTAAAACTTTCAGTCATTATGGGAAGAAAGTTCTTACTAGAAGAACATGCGAAATTGCTATGTGTATGAGATATATAGTACTTTTCATTATATAAATTAGGATTATATTAGAGGTTAATTTTGGCTGATGTATAATAATTCAAACTGTTGAAAGCAGCTCTTCAGCCCTGGAGTGCTTATCTCTTGGTGTCATTATTTCAAAGCTGAGTGATGTCCATCATAATGATTTCACAAATGGCCCCTGCACACTTCTAGAAAGCTAAGCAGTAATTGTTTAAATATGATGACTAACAATATCTTAAATAAGTGTGGAAAAAGCACACAGTTGTGAGCTACATGGAAAAACATTTCACATTAAATGTTCTTTTGTCTTTTTTTTTCTTGGAGGAGGGAGAAATTTAATATGTTGCAAAGTTTTAATCCTTTCAAAACATCCACAAGCAGAACCACTCCAGAATAAATTTGGAGACTTCATAAAGAAGTTTTAGTTGTGAAGCAAGTTTATCACTTTGAGGTGGAGCTCTTCAGTGACTCTTAGGTTTTTAGCCTGTGAGTGATTGTGCTTTTCATCTTTATTTACAATGGAAAGGACACCAGAATCAACAACAACTTTATTGAATTAGAGTTGGATTTTTTTTCTTTTTCTGGTCAGTGCTCATCAAGTTATGTGCAAGCTCTTTCTCAACTAAGCTACTTGTTTGCAATGTATTTTAGCCTAACAAACTGGTATTAGCTAGGAATTCTTAAACCTTGTTTTCTTCAGAGGAAAAAAAATGGTGGAAGTCAGTGTTGGTAATGTTTGAGTCTGTATCATTTTAGGCCACAGGAGTAGAAATTAAACGTTGTTTTTTCTGCAAAGTGAGCATGAGGCAGTTTCAGTATCTGTTATTACTTTGGATGCTCTAATTAGTGAGGGGTGGAGCACTGAGAGTGCAAGTGGTTTTTGTAGGGCCATTGGCCATATTTTATCTTGCTGGTCAAAAACCAGCTTGGTGAGATAATGCAAGAGTACAGAATGCAAGCACCTACCATATAAATACTCGACATCATTTGAAAATGTCAACAAATGGGCTCATCTCTAACACTGAAGCAAGCAAACAAGCTCCTAAACACAGAAAGATCTAAATAGTAATAAAAATCTGGCATTGTATTGCTGAGTGTCTGCATTATTTTTGACTCAGACATGTAATGATCTTTCACACTGCTTTGTTTTTGAAGTATAACTGTTTAATTTTTATAATTCTTGCCTATGTCTTTGGCCTGTTCTCTTATCTTCTAGCCAATACTATAATTTCATTTAATAGTCCAGTCATTTATTTTTTGTTCTCATGGCCGTCTCAGAATATCTAAAGCTAATTGGTGCATATTCACAGTGAATTCTCTGAAAAATCTTTACTGACTACAAAGAACAATCCTTTGTTTAAATAGCAAGCTTTAATCTAGGCTTTGAACTAGAGCTACTGTGAAGTTACCAGTGACTGCTTGAACTTGTACTTTTGCCTTGGAAGTTGCTTTGGGATAGAGCTAATACAGGACTAACAGCACCCCTGGTCCTATTTATTACTGTATGCTGACTTCCAGTTGTTTTCACGAGTCTGTGCTACTAGTTTATTCATTTTTACAACTGTATTAAGAGCCCATGTAGCCACTTGGATGCTTAAATTTGACTTAGCCTGATGTGACCTTGTGCATTAATCAGTGTTTTACATTGAATTTTTTGTTTCTTCAGTCCTAAAGTCTGGAAACCCCTTATATACTTTCAGATCTCTTCCTATATTATTCAGCTCATAATGATTTCTACATTTCAGGCCTGAGTAACAATTTAAATCATGGAATCATACAATAAATCATAGGATGTCTTGGGTTGGAAGGGACCTTAAAGATCATCCAGTTCCAAGGCCCCTGCCTTGGGGTAGCAATTAATCTGCTAAGGTTCCTGTGTCAGACTTTTTGCATGGAGGGTGACCTTCAGCACACTTCTCCTTTCTACTTGTTCCTTTTGAAGTTTCTTCTCTTCATTTTTCAAAATATTACTGACCTGATAACTGAGAGGTAACAAGGATTGCTCATTTTATTTTGTCATTTTTTTAGTGTAGTCAATTTGTCCATGACAAACTTAGGTTTTATAAGATCCTATTGCCTTGGTCCTTTAATATTGCTCTTGTTTTATGTTGGGTAGGGGTTTTTTGTTTGTTTTGTTTGGGTTGGTTGGGTTTTGTTTGGTTGATTGGTTAGGTTTTTTGTTGTTTTTTTGTTTTTAAATTTTTGTATTGGATTATATTTCCCCCCCAATGTTCTGTATGTACTCTTAAGGGAAGGGACAACATTGCCTTAATATGTTTCAATAACCTGTAACATTATGGAACATCATAAAGCCTACTTTAGAAAATGGATAAAAATGAAAGACAGACATACTTTTGTACCTGGTTGTGTGCAGACAACAGCTGTGCAGAAATTGTGAGTGAAATGTCAAACCCACCACCACAGCATATGAAGGTGACACAAGTCATGCAGCCCTATTGAAAAGCAGAATTTCAGATTCTTAAGAGCTGCAAGTTTTAAGCATGATGGGTTTACCAAATTAGGAGAAGAGAATAAGATGTCAGCTTTTCTGTCCCATTCGTAGCAACAGTATTACATGTTCATGAATTTAAGTTTTTCCCTCTTCAAAGGACCACTGAAATGTACTAGCACATTATATTCAAAGTTCAGCCTTGATTTTGATCCTGATCAAAGGGATGCACTTCAGGTATTTTGACATCTAATTCTTCTGCCTTACTTTGATCATTTCAGACTGAGGTACAAGTAACCACTTCCACTACCTGTGTTAGCCAAGAATGAAAAGCATCTTATGTGCTGTTTGGATGCTGCTGCTTGGAACTTCATCCCCTTGATATTTCAGTGGAAAAGATATCTTTCACATCTAAAAATAATCTATTCAGTAATGATACGGGGGCAACAGATCTGAAACTGTCATGGGGTACATGCAAATTCTGTGCAGTGCAAGGTGAATTAACCCCTAGAGGGTAACAGATGGTTAAAACAAACAGGTGCTTTATTGTTGTAAAATAAAATTTCTCATGAGATGTTTGCATTAGGCAGATCATTCCAGACATTTTTCTTCTTGTGTCATAAAACAGAACCGGTGTTTACTGGGGCTGATATCTTAGACAATAGGCTATAAAAACGGGATTTATGGAGGCAGCAGAAGCCACATAAATGTTGTTTTGTGGTGTTGAGTGTTACAGATGGGCTCCAGAAACTAGTGAGCAGAGGTCTCACCAGAGTTGCCTCAGGTGCTAGAGAGGATCCAGGAGGTCCCCAAACTGCAGTGATGATCTGCTTTGACATCAGGTTACTTGGAGAAGATAGCTCTTAAAGTTGTGCCACCATGTTGGACTTAGAGCTGTAAGGGTTAAACTGTACCCCAAAATACTTATCTGATAGATCACTTAGTAAATTTAGGAACAATAAATGCTGGGGAAAGACATTTCCTGGCTTTGCTTCCTCCTTTTTAATGTCTTTTAAAAAATCAAAATAATTGATTTATATACATTTCTGTCAAGAAATGTGTTGTGTGAGGCACCATTTAGTATCCATAAAATATCCCCAGTTTCATCAGATTTTCTTTTTTGTTCTTGTTTGTCTTACCTCATGTCTCTTCACCTTTCTCAGACAATATTATTAAGTTTCTTTTAAGAAAAAAATACTTCACTGAGGAGCTAAATTTTTTTTTCAAGGATATGTAGGGAAGTGTGGAGAAAGATTACTATCAAAATGAAGCAATTCTCCCCTATTCAAATCTCACTGACAACTGTGATCACTGGCTCCAGTTGCCCATCTTTCAGTTTTTCTGGTTGATGGCCTTCCTCCTGTGCATTTTTCCTTTCTCTACCCTACCACCAGCTTTTCCTACCCCCTGTCTTCACTCTTTTCCCTGATAAATTCCTCTTCTTCCTTTCAACCTGGATCTCTGTTGGAGGGGAGGGAGATGCTAAGGAGAAATGATAGTGGCTTACAGTCTTGCTAATGACTGGCATTTCAGCTGATACGAGGGACAATAGGGGAAATGAATCACTGTCAGAGCAAATGAAAAGTCCTGGCAAAGCTGCAATAGCTGCTCCGTAGCTGGGCCCCTCTCACAGTGAACATCTCAGTTTTGCTTCTTGTCTGATCCATGATGGAAACTGAAAACCTCATAATACCTTTGTGGAGCAAATAAATCCATGCATAATGCTGTCAGGTGTTTTCCAGAACTGGGGCTGAGGTTTCTGTTTTATGGACAGCAGGACTTAAAAATAAACAAGTGCCAGCAAGTAATTTTTTTCCCAAATAATCCAAGTGTAAAATGCGTGGGTTCCATTTATCATTCCAACTGAGTTTTTGTGGAGACTGACATGCTCATGTTGCCCTTCTTTGGGTTTTTTTTTGTTGGGTTTTTTTGTTGGTTGGTTTGGTTTGGGATTTTTTATATTTTTGTTTTCCTTGACTAAATATTGCCTGCTGGAACAAACGTTTGTGAATCTGAATTTCTGAGTATGCAGAAATGATAGATTACTTTATTTGTTCCAGAAACTTTTGTAGGAATGTTTTAATTGTAATTAATAACAGGAGGGGAAAAGGCTGTAATTTGTTGTAGATGTTCTTCGTAAGCAAAAATTGTATTGATACCATGTATAAAGGCAATATATACGAAAAGAAACTTTGTGAATTTGGAGGGCTGCAATTATGTGATTTATTTTTACATAGACCTGTCTTAGAAATCTATTCTTTGTTTCAGAGGATGCTCGTTTAGAAAGCTGCAAGCTATAAATGCTGAGGTGGGCTTACCTCAACCTTCTACTCTCCCTTGCTAACTATAGAGAAGACAGTCAAAATAGCAATAAATATTTGGTACAGCTTGAAGGCTGCTCAGTGCTCTGCCAGGTCAGACACTGGTCTACGTCACTAGAAAGGGTCTTTCCATGTTCCATAGAGTTCAGCTTTTGACTTAACACCACCGTGTCAACCTGACCATGGCACTGAGTGCCATGTCCAGCCTTTCCTTAAAAATCCCTAGGGATGGTGACTCCACCATCTCCCTGGGCAGCCCATTCCAATGCTTGACAACCCTTTCTGTGAAGAAAATCCTCTTAATGACCAACCAGAACCTCTCCTGATACAGCGTGATGCCATGTCTTGATGCCACGCTGTTACTTGGAGGACTCACAACCCTGCTGGGATTTCCTTTCCTTCAATGCCTTTGGTGTCACTTCAGCCACCACCACAGAGCTGCACTTGCTGCTTCCTAAAGGGAGGTAGAGGACAGCACTTTAATACATTCCTTTTATGTGGTTTCTACTTTCTTTTGAGAGACATTTGAAGAGAAAACAGAACAGATAAGCTTTTCTTCAGCTCTGATGCTTCTGCTATTTGTTAGCAGCTTTCACTCGTACTGCCAAGTTGAGTGAGCCTGCCTTTGGAATGGTACCTCTTTCTCTGGAAAAAGAGTGCATACAAAGAATTTTTCTAGATATTGTTAAAAAAGTAACTAAATCTTCTGTTTTTCTCAAAAAAGTGTTCTATTCTCTCTTTAAACCTACATGACCTTCTGCAGGAATACATAAGTTAAACAGTCTGGCAGTTAATAGGTGAAGCTGTTACTGAAACACTGGTGTAGTGTAAGCTATCCTTAAAATAGCCCAAGCAAAGAGATCCTTTAATTCCTTTGACCTGCAGCATTTTAGTGGTGTCTTCTGTTTTGCAGAAGCACTGATCTGTTCTTTCATAGCTGTCTGTGGAAACTTGTGCATGCAAGGGTGAAAAGGATGAGCTGTGACGAGTCCATAAAACTGAAGGGAGCGGTGAGAGAAGCCTGAACAATTCAAAGTGCTTTTTTTAAACCCCCTTTCCATAATTTCTTAGAGGGAGGGATAAGCATCTCTTTCAAGCTTGGCTAGGCTTAGAATTAGCTGCTGCCTTCCTTTCATTGTCTGCACTCCTCAGTGCTACTGCTGTTGGCTTGTTGGGAGCCTCAGCTCATGAACTGCCAGTCTGTTCCTTTGTGCACAGGGCCATAATTTTATCTCACCTTTACAGATATATTGCTTTGACTTTGAGAGCTGAGAGGAAGGTCTCAATGTTACCTCTAATTAGCAATTTTATTTTTTTGTTGTTTTATCTAGAAAAACTTGTTTCAATTTAATGTGAACTGTAATTTGCTTTGAATACCTCCATGCCATTGTTTAAGAGGCAAAAATTATGTCTAGGGTGGTGGTGTTTTTTGTTTGTTTTTTTTTTTTTTTTTAACTGGAGAGAGTCTCTTTATGCCTTATTCTCAAGGTATTTGAGAAATCCTAAAAAGCTTTTGGTAGACACGACTCCTAGATTTCGAAGTGTAGCAAGGATGTAGCTTGGTAGGCTGAAGGTTTTTCTAAATATTTTTGTAAGTCTTTCTCGGTTTTACTTAAAAAAAATAACAGTAAAATCAACTTATTTATGTTGGTATATGACAATACCCAAAGTAGTAGTTCATGGAATAAATTCCCCTCTGTGGTGCTGAACCCTGTCTTCTGGAGAGGATGCTTCAATTTTACACTGCATCAAGGAATAAAATAACAGTTTCCTCTGTCTAAAAATTAGCTATGCAGTGCATGTAATATTATGTACACAATGCCTATACCTTCTGTTTGAGGAGGTAACAGGATAAAGTTACAACATTGAAGGCAAAAGGAGAAGACAAAAACAAGGGACAGAATAACCCCCCAGCTCTGCTGCAGTGTGTCAGCATTCTTGAGGGCTGCCTGCATGGGCACCTAAAAAGCCCAGTGTGTTGCCTTCAGGCACAGTGGCACATTACTTTGTGGAAATGATCCCATGAAGTAAAATCTCTTGAGGAATGAGGGTCTGTGTTGCTGGGCTGAACTGTGGGAACATGCAGGTGTTACTGTCCTGAAGCAAAAGGGTCCATCACCCTCGATAAAAAGCTGTGCAATGCATTGATGGTGTTGCCACGATTAGTCTTCTCTTGTGAGGTGCTTCCAAGAGAAGCAGTAGTTTTCAGACTGGCACATCATACTCAGATCTGAACCAAGTAGTTTAAATTTGTTAATTCTAGATGCTGTGACACATTACAGCTGTTGCAGTCAGTTTCTGCAGTTGTCTACTTTGCATTGTTAAGGGAAGTTTTTTTGCCCTCTCAGAGTTGGCTGTTGCTTCCACATACAAAACACTTACCTACTTCAACAGGAAAATTGCTTTTCTTAATTTACCAGCTTCCCTTCCTGTTATGACAGATCTTGAGCTATATCAGGCTAAGTCCCAAATATAACTTCATGCTTCCTTTAAAGTCAAGAAAGATCTAAAGAATAATGCTAAATACTATATTTAAATTGCTAAGGGTATTCATCTCTATAGAAAACATCACATGATCCCTTTTCCTTACTTTTACATTTTTAATGGCTTATGTTTTAATATTGCCATGCTGCAGCTTTGAAAAGCTAGAGAACTTAAAATGTGATACGTTCAAACGAGATTCTTAAAAATAACTTGAAGTTTTAAGAAGGGTACTTGAACACTTCTGTCACGCTAAGGAGAGAAGTGGGGAAAGTCTTTTCTTTGACTGAACACAGCAGGAGTATTATTTGTCTTCCCTCCTGTTAGAGATAGGTGAATGTAGGTTTTTCATGTCTAGGTATGTTACTCTGTCTGCATTCAATATATGTGGTGTTCATTCCACCTACTTTCTTTCCTTCTTTTAGTGACTGACACATTTCTATTTCACTAGCAAAGTTGACCAACCATCAGGTAGGTGTATTTCAGGGAGGTACTTTAGAAAAGCTTCAGTGACACAAGTAGCACCTAACAGTAACATCTACTTGGAAATGCCAATTTTAACATAAACTGAAAAAGAAGAGAAGTATTAGATGATAAGGACAGAATATGATACAACTTCTGTGTTGCAGAAATAAAACATTCATCAGAACACATTTTCCAGTTGTCTTGGATGTCTTTCACTGTTGACACCAGTGGGAGCTGTGCTGCTGGGTCCACAAAGTTCAGCTTCATGTTTGGATTTCATTTTGGTGGTGATTTTATTTTCCCCTTGCACATTATGAGATAAATCTGTCACTGAAAAGTGACATATTTTTGATGGTTACTTTAGAAGGGCTGAGGTCCAGCAGGTTTGCTGCACTGAGGTTTCACAGGTGCAGAACACACAGTCCAGAGCCAAAGCACCTCATGAGCTCTGCTATAGTCAGAGAGAGTCTGGCCCTGTCCTGTCTTGTCCAAGAGTTATTGCTCTACAGCTGGGCAAATAGACTTTTCTTCAGGCTTGGTCAGATCAAAATGGTTCACTTCCATATTGAATGCAAGAATTTCACTCCACTTCCCAAAGCTGGCAAATATTTGTGTGCTTTATTACAAAGCTGTCAAGATGCAAGGAAGGCATTTTAGTATCATGGTTTGATACTGTGTGCTCTGTTCCTGGTGTAAGAAGGAAGAGCTATGGGAGGTCAAAGGTAACTGAATTAGCAGGAGATGCTAAGAGGGCATTGAAAATGCAGAATGGGAATATGCCTTCTTTTAGTGTAATGTCAGTCAGTCCAGATTTTGCAGGATTCATGGAAATGTTATTAGAGATCAGAAATTTCCTTTCTTTTTCTTAAAGATTTCCCAAAATATTAACAGAGACCTTGAAGTGCTGACATGATGTAGAAAACAAAAAATTATCTGAACTGAGAAAATGCAGCAGCATCTTTTAGTGTGCCCTACAAAGTTTTGCACAATTATAATAAGGTAAAATCCTTGGGTCAAGAATAGCTTTGCAAAGCATTAAACTAAACACATATGTATTTGCGTGGTTTTGACTGGAGGATTAGTGATTTGTTTCTTTGTGAAACTCTAGACTGAGCTCTTAATTAAGCTTACCAGGCACAAGTGCACTTCAGGTGATCCAGACGACCTTTAAAGGGCCTGCAGCAGATGGTGCAAAGTCTGTATTCCATGCAGTATTTTGCTGTTTTGTCTGTTAAATAAGTATCTAATTACTCCCAGTCTTATCTTATTTCAACACAGTGTCACTAAATTACTTACATGGCTGTAAGTAAGGTAATCCGTTGCCAATCCGATAAGCTTTTAGCTTGACTTTTTGGGAAGTAAACTTGCACCTGATGAGAATTTTCTTTCAAGCAGACAAGAGCATCTTCCGGTACTTTTCTAGATGCTCTTAACAAGATCATTCACTTTCTTTTCCACATAGCTTTCCTTTAGCTGTTCTAAACGAATTACCTGTGACAAATTTGGAGGTTTTTTTCCTGAAGTTTCTCTCTTGAGGGCAAAGTGACTATTATTTGTGATGTTTTGCGTTGTGATAGACAAGAGGAGGCAAGCCAAGCACTTCTGGAATCAAAGCATCAGCTCTGTATTTGTGGACAACAAGGCATTAGTGTGTAATGTTTTGAACTGCAGATAGGCAGGTGGCTGAGTGACCTTAAATCAGTCTCTTCTTTAATATTGTCTTGGAGATGTCTAAAGTGTGAAAATAGGTTATTATTGGAGACTAGATTTTTCCTCACTTAGGACTTCCTTTCAGTCTCACTAATTCTGAGATGGATGTGAAAAGCTTGACAATACGGGGGAGGCTTTTCCTCCTCTCAGCTTTCCTGTAATCATCTCCTCTGCCTGGCAGCATACCTGCAGGGGAGGGATGTTTGTCATCGAAGAAAAAAAGTCAATTCATTGAGCATATGCAGTCTCATCCATTGGAAAGAGGGGAGATGTCCTGTGACTGAAAAAAACTCTGAACCTCTGGTCTCCAAAGAGAGAGCCTTTGCTACCTATTTCTACTTCCAAAATGTGTTTTGTTACTGTCCTGCATCACTGCGCAAGCTGCATGTCCTGCAGAAATCGATAGACTTCTCCAGGCATGTGTTATGACTTTGACACTGAGCTTGGGGTACAATGAGGCTCCATAAAATTGCTCATACCTCTTTACCTTGGTGGCTTTTCTACAGTAACAGAATTGAGGTGAAAAAAGAAATATTTGGGAGAAGCATATCAGTCTCAGTACTTAATTGGTGGTTTGTGTTTGCTATAGTTCATGTGCTTCATATTTGCAAGATACAAGATGGTCTGGGTGTCTGATATAGACTAGTCAGAAGGTCTTAAGGCCAGTAAGTATTGGTTTTTATATTTTTAGCTCTGTTGTCTTCCTTTCTTTTTTAATGAACTTCTTTAAAGAGAAAGTAATTCCATTAAAATGTGAAAAACACTTGATTCAATCAAAACTCAAGATGAGTTCTGACAGACATGGCTGGTGTCTGATTTGGACTTTGAGGCAGAAAGTTACACTTCTGTCTTGTTGTTTTACCCTCTGCATACTAACACCCTGGCATCCTGCAGTGCTCTCTCACAACCAGTGCTAAGGAAGGTGCTGTCCTTTTGGTCTCCCCATATCTGCTGGAGAAGCCAATTGCTCCATTGTGCTCTGCTGAGGATCCCTGCACCTGATGCAGCTCTTGCTCTTCTGGGTGATCCATCTGCTTTCGCACAGCAGAGTCATTTCTCTCATGATTTCCACCCTGAACAACAGGAGATGATCTGTTTTTTTTGAGTAAGGTTCAGACCAGTGTTCGTTAAGTTGTGCTTAAGAGGATGTCAAATGAGATAATATAATGCTGCCTTCTCTCCTAAAAAATATGGAGATGTAGCCAGTAAAGGGAAATGTCTCATTTCTGTAATTTTAGTCAGTGTCCTTAATCAAATTCTCTGAACAAAACACAGGAAAAGGCAAGCTCACAGGCAGTCTAACAATCTCTTTGACTTTAGTCTCTGAGTTCCCATAAATAGTTTACAAACTAATTGTCTTTAAAAGAGAAAACCCTGTTACTAAGGGCAAGATGTTTAATGTGTTTCTTGTAAATATACAATTTAATCTAATAGCACTGTTTCTAGCTGCTTATATCCATGGATGACCTGTTTGGCATGAGCTTCTGAAAGCAGAGCTGTCCTATTAACCTGCCAGGATATCTGTTAGACTCATTTTGAGAGCGATTTGGAGGAGTTTAAAGGACATCACTGTAAACATCATAGTAGGATGCCAGGGAAGCATTACCGTGAGCATACTGGCTGACTTTATTGCATGATCAATTGTTAAAAAGGTTGTTTTGTTTATATTTTTGCATTAGAAATTGTAACAGGTTTAATAACAGCATTTTGCCTTCCTGTGATACACTGTTGGTAATTTCTGTTAAGCTGGATAGAAGCTTCAACTGCAGAATCTGAGCTTTATCTCTTTCTGTGGGTTACAAGCCACCAGAAGGATCTTTTTTTCCCCTAAAATATTATCCTTTCCTGCTTTTCAGTGGAGTCTCCTGTTTTTAATTATCTGAGCACTAGTGGCATTAGTGCAAATAGTGGTGACTGCAGAGCTGTTTCAGTGGAGGTGGGCCCTGAACTCCCTGCCACTGCACTGAAAAACTGGGTATAGCTGAGGATGCAATGAGTTAAGAGCCATGCTGTCTGGGAATGGGGAGCGGCCTCTGCACACAAGGTTTAGGGAGGGTCTAAGGACTGCCTGGCTGTGTTATCTGTATCACTTCCTGCTGTGCCATGCTTAAAGGCTCTTGTATTTCTTGTCTCATCTCGGACAGTCATATTCTCACTGCTTTTTATCTGTCATACATGGGAATAATCATAGTGAATCTAACTTCTTGTCACCAAGTGTAGTATTTTGACTCCTCAAGTGTGCTTCCAATGTGTACAAATATTAGAGGAAGGTGGAAGAAACCACGCAGGATGCAGAGATTGTGTCCTTCAGGCTTTATGTTTTGGGGTTGCCTGGTGCTGTGGCTTGTGCCTCTGGAGCTGAGGCCCCTTGGTTGCTACAGAATGGCTGTGTGTGTCCCAGGTCTGTGCCTTTGCTCATTCCTCTGGTCTTTGCTCAGTGAGCTGAGGAGAATGAAAGTTCAGAATCCATTTTCCTTGCACTCTCGTTGTTATGTAGGTTTTCAATGCAGCTCTCTATAATCCAAGGTAATCAATCTCATCTCTGATGTAATCAATCAGTAACTGTTTTCATTCTGTCTGCTATGGATCTCCATTTCCTTGGGAACTCTTGTTCATACAATTGCCCTTGGAAAGTACTTTACCTATCAGGTTCAATACCTATCATGTATAGATATAGATATTTCTCTCCTTCCCCCTCTGACCTTGCTGAAGTTGACCTGTTTTAATACCTGTGAAAAAATTATGTTGGTGTCAACCCATTATTCAAATAGATCTTAGGTTGTTGTATATATAGATAGTTTTCAGAGCTTGAACTGAAGCAAATGTATAATTTAATTTTCTATTTAGAATTGCCACTACAGGGTGTTAAATTGCTGCTGCTGTAAGTGAAACTGCACCAAATGTCGTAATGAATTTAACAGCCATATATGCACTACAGCAAAGCATAACAAGTCAATTTAGGCTTTTGTCTCAGGAAACACCGAGTGGTTTTATGAAAAAGCATTCACAACTCACAGCTGCAAACTATCCTGTCTTTATGTATGAATCCAGGGATTAGCTAAATATTTATGCAAGAGTTTAAGGACTTGTTGGCAACTGCAAGAACTTGTTCTTTTATTTCTACACTAAAACTTCAGAGCAAATTAGTATAAGTAAAGTTGTTTTATTCTGAAATATTTTCAAACTGTGGAAGCAGCGTGATATAAAAATATCACCTCCTCAGGTCTTAATCTCAGACAATATTTACTGAAGTTATCATAATGTGCATTTATCAATGGACCTTGAGTTTAGTTGTTTGGGGTTTTTTTCCTAGTTCTCTTGGGATTTGAACAAAAGTTAAAATACGTGAGTGCTTAACTCTTTTGTTTCTGTCTTCTCTGAAAATAACTAAATAAGTGAGGGGAAGCACACATGCATTGAAATTGTGAGAGGTTCTCTGTGATCCTAAAGAGAAGTCCATCACAAGGTGAAAGCAGTGGGGGAAGCCCAGTTCTTCTCACCAGAAGCAGTGGTTTAGACTTACAGATTTTTGAATCTTTTTTTAGGTCATATTGTTCACAATTCCTGTATCAGAGAAGCTTGATACTTTTATATATCTGAGCTTTTTTTTTTTCCAGTGATCACATAGTAATTACATGTTAAGTAAATGAGCTGAAATATAGGCACACGCAAACCAAAGCCTCAGTCAAAAATATCAGTATAGATTTCACAGGCCTGGAAAGGAAATATGCATTAAATAATATGCTTCCAGAAAAATGCAGGGAATTTATAATTTGGGAATAAATATCAAAAGTTATATTTTTTAGTTCAAACCAAGCCTTTTGTCTTCATCTCTCTAATAAAGTCAACAAAAGGTGACTAATACCAGCTAATACCAGAATTGTTTACAGAAGAATCCTTGTGATTCAGAGTGTGCTCAGCATTATGACTTTTGCAATACAAGCACAACTACATTTTTAACACTGTTTTTCACCTTTGTTGTGCAGAAAGGAGTAGCTCTAATGTACTCAAGAGAGAATTTCCAGGTGCAAGTCCCATTTGTCTGTCACTCTTGTTTGTAACATTCACAACAATTACAGTTATTATGTATCAATTATTTTAAGAGGAGAAGGTGTTATGTATTTTCCTAGTAATGACTTCTTAACCCAAGTGAAAATCTCATTCCCTAGAGTGAGGGAACTGAACAATACAAAACTGTACCAAAAAAAAAAGGATTTTTATCTTTTATGAATTATACCGTTCTTGTAGGGACAGCTAATGCTAAGTGGTTCTTGCTGACAATGACAGGCCAGTCTAGCCAACAATGTGGAGACTTAACTGGACATCATCAACAAAACTATTGAAAATTTTCCTACATTAAACACCTAAGCGCATTTTGGCCCCAAGAGTTATATAGGTTTTAGTGAGAAATGTGTTTGATATACAAAAACAAAGATAAGGTCTAAATTTCCTTCTGAAATATAAGATTAGTTAATTCCTCTGTCTTAGACTGAAAGAATTTGACTTGATCCTTCACCTCTAAAAGCTCATACTGATTTGCAGGTACTTCAATAACTTAGAGCAACAGAAATCCGTAACAAGGTCTAAGCAAATGCTCTCAGAGACTGGGGTAGCCCTCTTAGTGCCTGGGGCACCTCTTCAGCTATGCCATTCCTTTGGGGTGACCGAAGCCACCAGAAGGCTCTGCAGGGAGAAAAGGCTGAGAAAGCATGCAGGCTTTCACATTTTCTTACTTTTTTCAGCACAAATGGTCACACTTCTTTCTTCTGCCACCTTGGGCAGGTCCAGGGCTGCCTGTGTGCTTCTGCAGCATTGTCAGGAATGTCTGAGAGTAACACTATCCCCTTCAGGTTTCCTCTTGAAAGAGGAAGAGGAGGTGGATGGTCAGTGAGGGTTAATTTGAAAGATGCTTCGTCTCTGGTGTTAAGCTTTGTGTTCACTCTGAAATTGATTTCTTCCTTAGCTCCATGGATATAGCCAGGTTACTTAAAACTTTAAAGCATTTCCTATCAAGGGTCTCACTTAACAGGCTGCTTTTCAAAGAGGAAAACAGCTACTGCCTGACCTCTACTCTGAATGTTTGCAGAGAAGATTAATGTGCTTTTCATGTTCAGTCATGACAGGGGAAACAGTTGTTTGCTATTTGTTGATGACTCAACTCATAGTTCTTCCCCACTTGATCTTGAGCTGTTTGTTTCCAGAAGGCAGGAGAAAGACTGCAAGTATTGTAAATATTTATAAATATTCATAGATGGTACCATATTGATTGCAAAGTAAAACTTAATTTGTGGTGGAGCTGCAAGGATTTTTCTGAATTTTAAATGTTAAGATAATTTTTACCTATTTTCGAAATACACAAAAAGAGATTATGCCTGCACCTGACAGCCCTCAATTAAAAAGAAAAAAAATATAGCTTAAACAGTAACATCCTACTTCATATGGAAATGCTGGGAGGCAAAAAGCTCTGAGCAGTGGTATGAGGTGCAAAGAATATGCTGAGGCTTCTCCTGCAGAGTTAAGAAGTTCATGTACTGGGGCTTGTTGCAGGGAGACAGGAAGGTGCTGGAGATGGCTGTACTTTAATAGCTATTGAAGCACTGCTGAAAAAGGCAATCTAATTAAAAAATTGTTTCATGCAATTTGCAAGTGTCCTACAGATGACTCTCTTCTCCCAAAGGCTGTTCATGTCAATATGGCCATGAGCAAAGATGGTTTTTTTATTAGCTTATACTTTTACTGAGCAATTACACAAATCTTGGTCACAAAGGCAGTGTTTTGTCAAGCAGGTGTAACCTGCTCTTGTACACCACTCAAGTCCTTCAAGTTGCTGTATATCTTTATAACAATCATAAAACAGTTGAGATGAAAATGTGGCATGATAAATGTGCAATCCATGCAGCAGGTGAGGGAAGAAGCAGAATATACTTTGAAGTAGGAAAAATGGTACCTCAACAAATACGTTGTTCGTACACTTTCACAATTATTTTATTTGAGCTGTTTCTGAGAATGGTTGTAAGTACTTAGTGTTGATTAACACCAAAAATACAAGATTCAGGCATACTTTTTCTCTGGAATTAAAAATAATGGTCATAGGAAGTAATGTAGCATATGACACCCCATTTTCTCTGGTACACTTCTAAAATACACATGTTTGTGCACAAAAATGCATGCACACTGTTCTGAGGTGAAAATATTCTACTCTCTAAATGATTGCTATTTCTCCATTCATGTGTTAGATTGGTCTGAGCAGTGTGTGACAAGTAAGCTGTGATTATGGTAACATAATTTTGTTTGGGGAGAAATAAATTGATAATCACTTTCAAAGGACAGTAGGGATACAGGGATAACTACTGGAAAACTCCAGTATTCTCCCAAGCGCTTAAAGACTGTGTGGCACAATTAACACATTTAAGTACATTTTGGCTTAATATGTTAGAATCTGGAGGCCATATTTATTTTCAAAAGAATTTTGAGCCCTTCAGGGAATGTCTTTGGAACCTGCAGTTCATTTCTCTGAAGCACTGAAAAATTGTTTTCGCTGAAAAGGCAGCTCAGTCAAGCTATTAAGAGGGATCTGTCACAGTGAGTTTAATTATTATAACAAAGGAATTTTGAGGAGCTGTGGCCTCCATGTAGTGCTGCAGCTGTGAAACATAGCTGAGCCTGAGACATTAAGCTGTAAAAAGGGAGTGGAGGCTACTGTTGTGACCTCATCCTTTGCGCTTGGGCAGTAACAGTAAGCACAGCCCATGGAGCTGCTGGCATTGACTCTGCAGGCAGCTTTTGGGTTAGGTCTTTGATGCTTTGCAAATTCTTTTTTGCAGCCATGGAAACCTTTCAGATTCTTCAATTAGACTCTGACTTTCTTCATATCACTAATCCTAGTGGCTCCTTCTCTCTTTTGCTACAAGTACCTTCCACTCTGTACGGCAGTCTTTACTAGAAGGTCAGTTTTGTGATGATAGATGTTTTTTGGGATGTTTTCCTTTATCATTTATCTCCTGTTCTTGCCTGGACTCTTGTCCTGCTTTTTTTTTGGTGTCCTGGTCAAAGGATTTTTAACTTGAGCAGTATCCATTGTAGACACAGAAGCTGATTTCTGTATCGCACCCTCTGAAAGCCTCCAGAATATGAAAAAAACCCCGATGGTTTCAGAGCCAGACAGAAACAAAGGACACATTGAATGCAAAAATAGGGCTTTCTCGCTCCATCTCACCAAAAGACCCAAGCCTTGTGACAGTGGTGTCAGGGCAGCAGATGGCAAAGTGCGAACAGCATGGGAAGTCATCAGGAATCCCTGGAAAGTGTATTTCAGAAAGCTGCGTGGCAAACGAGGGGACATTACTGACTGTACAGAGTGCAAGGCAATCATCTGTGTAGCCATAAAATAACCTTCACCTTTTCTGGCGGAGACTGACACTGCAGTAAACAAGCTTAAACTGGGAAAGGCACATGGTAAATGCTGCAGATGAAGTCATAAAAGTCTGGCAGCCATGCAGTTCACATCTTTCATAAAGTCTGTGAAGAAGCAAATAGGAAGAGAGGGACTGGCCAAAGTACCAGTGCAAATCAATCTAACATTCCCCATCTCAGGGAAAAAGAAGCAGATCTGAAGGACCTGCTGAGCAGATTTCTTCTCAAACAAAGATAATGTGCTGCCATATGTTACTGGAACTTGCAAAACAAGATGGGGTCCAAAGAGATTGAATGAGTTGGGGACTGGTATAGGAAGAGATTTATTTATTTATTTTTAACTTGAAATATCAGCAAGCCTGGGATAATTCAGTCATCTGCTTTGTGTGAATCTTCAGTGCTCTGCAAGCCAATTTGGCACTCTTATGTGCACATGGAAGCAGCTTGCTGTATTTTGTACTGCTGCCTGGATCTCTTTTATTTTATTAGAACTTCCAGAGAAAGCACTAGTAGCTGTTTCACACTGATTAAGAAGAAATATTTCCTCGGCTTTGGAGCTTTTAAGGAAAATCTTAAAGTGAGTTAGAATTGATTTCCCTAGTCAAGAGACAAATAACAGTATCATTGGTTAGTTCTTCATTGGAGGCTGTCTGAGACCCTATGGATGAGGGGAAGGGACACCGATTCTTCCTTGAAAATGAGTGGATGTGCTCATGGAGGACAAGCTTCCAGCCTGTGGTGTGGGAAGGGAATGCTGAGGGGGAATTCACATGCTGGGAGCCTGCAGCATCCTGGGGACCAGAAGTGGCTGGTGCACAGGAGCCAGTGCAGAGCCTGGGCCTCTGGAATGGGAGAGAGTCTGTGCAGCCTGCACTGGGACAAAGTCAGGCTGAAAGAAAGGGTCTGCCTTGTGAGGACACAACTGGCAGGGGAGGGTTGTTTATAAAGCCTTTATGTTTTGTTCTGTATTACCTGGACCCAAGGAGTTTTATTTCAAGTAACTTAATAAAAGCTGACTTTTCTGATAGAGGAAAACAGTCTTTCATTTTGGTGCTCACTGCAAACAAAAAAGGGTTAACAGGTCCTCCCCAGCACTCTTGAAGTGTTACACCAATTTCATTTCCCAAGAAACTGCTTTGCTGGTATGAACCCAGGCACGTGTGTTCATGTCCCACATCAACCTACATTTGCTGTGCAGTGGCCTTTACCTTCTAGCTTTTGCAATGGCACCTCAGGCTCCCCAGGTCTTTCTATGCTTGGTTTTTTTTTTTAAGTAATCTTCACAATGACAACATGGAAATATATATCAGATGGTTATGAAGCTGAGTTAACATGTCTTTTATGCTCGAGGTTGGACTTTATTTCCTTCTGGTTCTTTCTCTTTCTTCTGACTTTTTATTTCCACCCACCTTCCTGTCCCCAGGCTTTGCAATAGTGCAGTGAGTTTAAGTGAATTGAATGGTGTCTGCAGGTGCCAGGGAGGAACAGAGGAGATTCACCTTTCTTCCAGTGGTAAGAAGTTGTTACATGAAACCAGATCTTGATCAACTATGCTTTGGTTCTGGATTTGATTTTTATTTTCCTGAAAATTTAGGGGGAAAAGTTATTCAGTCTGTCACTGGAAAGGATAAAAATAAAAAAGTTGCCCGTTTTCTAGGCTGTGATCTACTCTGTAGGATTAGCAACCCACCACACATTTCTGTAATCCCTGGGTTGCTGACTGTACAAACCTTTAGTGCTTCTCTTAGGCAGGAATGGGAGGATTCTCTTCTTCCAAAGTCACAGTGCCAGCACAGGAAAATGAAACCTCATTGCTCTGGATGAACTGAGCCTGCTTGTTAAGTGATCCTGTGGGGGAAGAGCTGCTGAGCAATTTGTTGGGAGGAAAGACAAAACCTCACAATTAACTTTCAGAGGATCACATTTTTTGGCTCTTGGCCACAAATGTTTAATAGTAGGTCAAGCTTGATAGAGCTGCTTTTCTGCCCAGAGCTGAACTGGTAAGTCAAATCCACTACTCTTTGACAACTTAATTTTGACTTCAGGCTTGGGAACAAATCACAAAGGAACACCAGTAATTGTGCAACTGCTGTCACAGGAGGTTGGTGGGGGGAAGTTAAACAAACCCTGTGTGCAAGTCATGGCATCCTACGTCAGGAAGCATAAAACTTGCAAAAGTGTCCCTGGAGCAGAATTGCTCATTTTTCAGAGTTTTCTTTCATAAAAGAAAATCCAGCTAGTTGTTGAACTAGACAGTTACTCCACAGATGTTTGGTTGGCTGTAGTTCTAACACAGTTCTGGAAGTAAGGGAACACATCACATGTGCCATGTACACAATTCAAATGACATGTTAAACTTGTCAAGAAAAAGGATTTTGAGCATAAGGCAAAATCAGTAACACAGTTCTTCTGGGACATTTTTGGTAAGAAGGCAAAGCTTCCATTAAAAACAAAAATAGCCTTTTGCATTTCTGGATTTGGAAATAAGAGAGAAAGATGACACTTGAGCTTGCAGAGTTGCTTATTCTCAGGCTGAAATGTACAGACATGATTGTGCTTTCCAAACAAGAAGGAAAAGCAAGGTTGTGCTGCCAGCGGGGAGACATAAGCAGCTTCTGTGAGTTAAAAGAGCATTTGCTGTGGTAACTGGCAGTGAACTGCAAAATGAAGAGAACAAGTAGAGTTGAGCTAGAAAAACAAACTGTTAGAAATAGAAGGCTGTAAGATCAAGTTTCATCAGAGCTTACCGAATGTTTGAAATTGCAAAGGTATAAAGAAAGCTAAGATGCAAACCCTTCCTTACTTTCTTCCTTCTCCTTTCAATCAACTCTCCTCTCTTTCCTGCTTTTTTTTTGTCCATTCAGAACTTTTTGCTCTCCTGAACTCTTTTGTCTGTTTAGAGTGAATTACTGAGGAGAGCTCTGTCTCTAGTTTTTTAGCTGTTAAATAAGATGAAAGTTGGGTAACCTGGTTTATTTGTCAGTACTTTAAGCATGGTACAGAAAACACCAGTCTATTTGGACAGATTCTAGCAGACCATGACTACTGAAGGAAGAGAAACAAAGGGAGAAACTGAGTTTGTGAATGAATTATTGTGATGATGCTGGAAATGGTTGACATAGTCAAAGATGGATGTGAGATTTTTTTCTTCTCATCTTTGTGCAGGAAAATTCATTTTTACCTATATAAAGCAGAGCAGCTTTGAAGCAGCTTTTCATGTGCTATATAAATATGTATGAAAAAATGTTTATGATGAGATTAATCCCGTTCTGCATCTCGGTTTTGCAGGAGGCCTCAACATGGATTTCAAATGCCAATCAGAATACTTAGTCCTTCCCTTGAACTTTTCATAAAATCCCTTCACCAAAGAGGAAGGGAAGAAAGCATTTAGAACAAGCTATTGGCTCCAGTTTGCTAAATCTGAGGCCTTCCTGCCTCTACCTCCTACTATGGACAGGGGTTAGCAAAGTTTTCCATGCGTTTTTAATTTCTTTCAATTTCTCTGTCTTTCCATAAGTTTCTACTGACCCAGATCCCTTACCCAATCAATCCTTTTTCCCATGTTAGTAGAACTCCTCTCCCTGGCTGTGCTTACATTCTTGTTTTCCAAGTTTGTTTGAACTAATTCCCAGAGAGCCTTCGAATGTGCTAACTGTATAGAATACATTACTTTGCCATCTGTTTTGGGAAAGACATTTTTCCCATTACATTCCTATCCTGTAATTATTGAAACTCTACAGTGAACTCTGTAAAATACAGGTATTTATAACCTTGTATGCATAGTTCCTTTTGTTTCAACTAGAGTAAACAAGTGAAGAAAATTTCAACTTCTGTGCTGTTTTTTTGTTAATGCTGATACAGATATTTTATATGACAGTTTAAGTTGAGTTATAAATTTAACCTTCATATGCAAACATCACTATTTATATGTTGAGGGTCCAAGCACGAAATTGACGAGAGCTGAATCTCAAATCCATGGAAAAAATTTATTTGGGGTTCAGATCATGTGTAAAACCTGTGCTACTCCAAGTCAGCACATTCTCACTAGCAACTTCACAGGGAAGATCATCCCTGTGATATCTATTGCCATGCTAGAGTAGGCAAGATCTTGTAACAAAAATTGGTTTTAGACAGCTAAATGCTAAATGGGAACATATTGCTCTGGGTAGTTTGATAAATTCTAGTTTGCTGGTTCTCAGGAGCAGATTGATTCACTGTTAATGTCTCATTTTGAAGTTAGAGAATCAAGACTTACTCAGGTTTTCATGACTGGTGGCTTTTCTTTATGTCCCTCAAGGGCACAGGAAGCTCAGTGTTAACTTTCTTTTTGCCTAAGTGTTGTAAATGGAGGTTGGATACCTTCAAACGTGTGGTTTGGAACTAACTCTGTCATGCCATACTAGTGGGTTACTATACAATAAAAGAATCTAAGGCAATACAAATTAAATGTATTTCTTAGGTGTGCATGCCAGTTAATGATTTCTTGTGATTTGTTGTCTGTTGGAATTAACACAACCAGGATGTGCATTGTCTGTAATGCTCCAGTTAGGTCATGGATCTCCTGCCTTGTGCACAAACTGACCAGTTGTTATAGGGCAGCTACCAAGTTCCTACTTGGCTTCACTGGTTTGCCAAAAGTAACAGAGCAATATTGGTTGAGGCCAACAATGTCATAGCTTTGCTCCCTGACTGAACTGCAGTGCCTTGATGTGCATCAAGAATGTAAATCCTGAATCTGATTCACCAGGATTTCAGTTTTCTGGTGAGCCCAAAAAAACCCCCTCTTTGGCCTCTTCCAGGCCATGATGTAAGCTGAAGATTTATTACACTTTTTTCAGCATTGCATCCATCTGTTGTATTCAACTACCTTCAGACAGCAATGACTTTCAGAGATCATGAATTAATCAGTTTTGTTTCAAAGGAAGAGCCTGACATGCTGTGAAGAAAACCTTGCAAACTGGCTTTCAAATGTTTCAGTTTTATGAACGCTTTAGTGAGCTTGAAATGGCTGTCAGCATTAAGGCCTTCAAGTCTGATTCAGAAACGGAATTTTTTGGTGTTTTCACTCCTCACTGGAGTGGTTTAGTTTAATATGTACCTTGACTAACTTGCATTTAGCTGAATAAGGGGGAAGGTGTTGGCACACACAGAGCCATGGCATAGAACTTAAAAGCAAATAAGCATGGGTTAAAATGTTTTTGTTTGCTAGTACTTCAATAACAAGGTGGCTGTACAAGGGAATGTTGTGATTCTCCTGCATTAAGAACAGAGGCCCTGGAGCAGCAGTTGGACAGGGTGGCTCTCCGCATGATCATGATTACTGTGGTTGGGCTATCACCTAGTTTCTGCTCAATGCCACTTTCTTTTTGCAGGGAATAACAACTCCAAGCATGTAATAGGTTTTGGTTATTTTTTTTTTAAATGCTTCTTTTTTTGTTCTGGTGTCTTTTTTTTTTTTACCTTGAATTACTTTTAAACTTTCAAGGATTGCTACAGAATAAGAGAAAATGGCAATAAGGAATCAAAAGGTACACAGAAAGTTCCTGTTTTTTGTTGGCTACTCTCAGCGGATGTGTGCAAGTAATGCTTCAATTTTTCTTGTCTGTTCCTGGGGAAAAAAGCTTGGAAGTGGATTCTGAACTCTTAAAAAATAAATGCAGGGAGGAGAAAACTATCTGGTAACTATTGAGCTAAAGATACCAACAGAGGAACCACCAGTGTTGAGGGAAGGTGATTGCTTGAGTGCTTATGTCCTTTGGTGCAAAAGCTATAAATCTCTGCCTCAGCATGTATGTTTCTGGGCTGAATCAGACTTCAGGTTGTGCAGTGATCTACCTGTATGTTGGCAGAACCTTTTCTGACAAAATGCATGGAACTCCAGTCTAAAAGAAATCAATGAACCTCTTCAGATCTAAGCATGTACACAGTTTTTATCAAAGACTGAGTTTGTGTACTCTGTCACCAAGACATGTTTGAAATCATATCCTGAGTGATCAGTGGCAATAATGATACTTGTATAAAATCATTATTTTCTGGACTGTCAGACCTGACTTTTCCACAGTTTACATGAGAGATACAGGTTTGCTGTAAAGCAGAGAAGTGAGGACAAAGGTGTCTTTTCTCTCCTCGGAGTTGTTCCCCTTCCTTTTCCTTCACCTAATGCTCGTGTCACTGGATTCTGACCCTGTGTGCCTCAGCATACTTTTGCTACTAATCTGCATTAATTGCAGTTGCCTAGTAGTAAGAAGACTGGAAGTTAAAAACTAAGTATAAGAAAGGGGTTTGGGGTTTCTGTCAAATTATGTGCCTGGAAAATATTTTTGATTTTTGCATCCTTCGGAAGTGTTTTCCATTACATTCTTTGCATTGTCTGTAGAGAGCAAATTAAAATATTTTAATTTTCTGAGTTTCATATTCACAAAGTCACAATTTGTCTGAGTTTTTATATTCACAAAGTCACAATTATATTTATAGTCAGAAACTGGTTGGCTTTAATTCTTATTGAAAACAGTGAATCTTGGCTTGAGGACAGTTTGTTCAATACCTAGATGATTCACTCTTTCAAAAACTGCTGCAAGTTCCCTTAAGGTCAGCAGTTCCTATGGCTGCTGTAAAAGAATAGGGAAACATGCTTAGTGGTCGGATGCTGCCATAAGTCTTTGTGCAGAAAGGGACATTTCCTAGGCCAACTTCAGCACAGGGAGTGAGGTTCTCCATGGATGACTCCAGAACACCTCCCTTGCACCTGGATGTGTGCATGTTGCGCACAGAGTTTTCTCCATTTTCTGGACTGTGTGAAAACGTGATCTGGTGTTGGATTTGGTATATGTGAAGGATGTTGGCATGAAAGACTTGGACTTTGAAGTCCTTCAGCTGGGTATGCAGCACCAATGAAAACTTCTCCCCTCTGCATGCCAGGCTCTGAGAACTTCCCGTAAGAGGTAAGAAAGGAAGAAATTTGGGATTCAAGCAGCAGCTGCAAAATGTGGGATACTTCCAGTGCCAGGATGTAGGAAATCATGGCAGTGGTTTCAGTGTTAAAAATAAAAATTGTAGGGTGAGGGGGAGGTGAGAAGTGTGGAGTTTGAGTAATTCTGAGAGAAGTGAAAAACTTGATAAGAAAAGTTATCAGTTTAGGCTTTTTTGGGTTTTTTCCCTTCCCAATCAAATTCTGTAATTATAAAGAGATCCACTTACTCTGTTTCTATGTCTGCCATAGTTAACAGAAAACTAGTAATGATTTTGCTTTTCAAAACAGGAGCTGTTTTTCTCTAGTGATTTGTTATATAGATTTCAGACTGAAAACTATACAACTTCCACTTTATTTTGCAATTTTCCCTTTGATAGTCAAAGAAACAATCCTTTCCCCCAGTCATGCAAAAAATAATCTTAGGAATTTCTATATTGAGTTTATTTAAAAATGTTTGGGGACTTTTTTTTGCACTGAGTATATATCAGGGGAAATTTATGAGCGATTTTTAGGTCAATTCATTTCTACAAATTGAAGTCTTTTCCATTCGCTTAATGCTATTTTAGATAAGAAGTAACATCAACCCTACATATTGGGAATGTTAACAACTTTGTGATAGTAGGGACTTGAAAAGGCATTTCCTTAAACAATTTCATTCTAGGAAAACTGCCTGTTCCACTTTATTGCATAAATTCTCAATAAATGACAGAAATTAGTTGAACCAAAATGATAATAATTTGTTGATCAACATTTTCAAACACTGTTTTGCAGGGAGTTTGAGCTACCAACCAGCTTTTCCTAAACAGCCTTGATACTGAAAGCTCCTCAGGTGAGGGTGGTGGCAATTCCCTGCAGAAATTATATCACTTGTAAAGACCGCTCCTTCAGAGCTTTTACTTTTCTTTTAAACTTGAAAGATGGACAAAGTGCTTTCATTGACAAAATTTGTGTGTGTTGTGTTGACTCATCATAAAAAGGAAACCCTCTTTATAACACTGTCTCTTTCTAGGAGGCAGCTTCCAGCACAGCACCTGCTTAACGTGTTTGTCACTTTGCCTGGCATTCTATAAGCAGACAGGGTCACCAAGTACTTGTTTGTTTTTTGGGTTTTTTTCTGAGCATGTTCCGTGGGCTTGTAAATTTAATCTAGTACAGACATGACATTAAAAGTCAAAGGAAAGAAATTAAGATTTTCTAAAATGAAGAGTAACAGAAGGTTTTTTGTAAACTCATTTTACTTTCACGAAGAGTGAGGTGTAAGAGATATAGTTTAGATTTTTTTCTTCTCATTGTGTTCCCCATCCTAGCAAAAGAAGTTTCACTGATATTATGTCAGGTAAAAAAAAAATAATCTTCTACATGTATTTCCCATTTATTGATTAAGTAATTCAATCTGATTTCTTCTTGAAAATTTAGAAGACAATGAATTGAGGAGGTGTATAAACAGTATGAGTAGACTGATTGTCCCAAATGCAGGAAACATTCTGAATTAGAATTAGAGTCTCTTGCTGTGTGCATTGCCAGGGCACCCCCTAGCTTTCAGAGCTCCTTATCAGAAAGGAAACAAATTTGTCTTCATCAGTTTCAAAGCAGAACAATGCTCTTTTTTAAGTTGTAATAATAGTGTATGATTTGCAGTTGGCATTGAAGATAAAAACAGCTTTTAGAAATTCTATTGCACAATTTGTGTTTTAATAGGTGTTTTAATAGGATTTTTAATGTGAAAATTACCCAAATGTTGTAGTAAATATAATAGAGTAGTGCCATCCTTTTACTTTTATTTTTGCTTGTTTGTTTTGTTTTGCTTTCTGTGTTCCCAAGATGACTAAGATTGGGCTGGATTACTGTGTTGTATGTGAAGGCCCCTCAGGGAAGAGTCTACATCAGGAATGCGGATTTTGCAATCTCTCACAGAAGAGTGCCTTTGGAGCACCCACACTGGATTCTTTCTGAATGGCAGGAAGCTGGGGGATGGACTCTGGAAACCCACTCAGTGCACTTCAACTCCTTGGGCTTGGATGTAATTCTTCCTTCCCTCCCCTGTGCCCCAAAAATGTGTTCAGTATCAATGATGGGTTCTCAACAGCATCTGTTTTGCATGATGGTTCTCTTCCTGGTGTGTCATCCTGCTTTTTAAAGTAGGATACTGGAATCAAAGAATGGTTTGAGTTGGAAGGGACCAGTTTGGGTTTAACTTTAGACAAGAGGTTTGGAGCCGAGCAGGGTTTGATCAAGCTGGAGCTCTCAATTTGTTTTATAAGCAGTTTTGCATCAGTCATAGAGGTGCAAACCGTTGTCCTGTTTACAGCTTTTCCCCTCAAAGCTTATGATTTAGTCCGTGCATTCCCTCCAGTGGCTTTGTGTGGCTTTCCTTGATTGGTTTTAATCCATTAATTTTCAAGGGAGGATAACCAGCACCAGAAGAGGTTTCCAGATGGAGCCATAACATCCTGGAAGAAAATAATCTGGCTTCATATTTATACTTGAGTAGTGGCAGCAGTCTCAAAAACCCTTGTGAATCCGTGGTACTATTTGCTAATTGTTTAATTAATACCTAGTCTGGATTAATTTATACTGTGTCATTTTGCAGATCATTTGAATAAGCCAAACAGCCCTGCAGGTATGGAACATGAGTTAATGAATCTATTTCTATTAGCATAGTATCTTTGCATCTTCCACATAAAATCAGTCATGGTACCAAAGTCTGCACTGCACTTCCTAGAAGTTGCTGCAAGGGGACAGCTGGGAGGATCACTTAATCCATCTTCCATCTCTGGGTAGTGGTGATTAAGTGTGCCCTGGTGTTTCTGATAGAAATAGACTTTGGGGAAGTCCGAAGGGAACTACACAAGTCTCTGCAAATAACTGAAATGCGGTGTTTTAATTCCCTTACATGGTGGCATGTTCTTGATGTTTTAAGTGAATCTATTTGGTCTGAATTAGTGCATTCTTGCAGTGGAAATGGAAAACAATTGATTTTTGTCTTCTTAGTAGACTTTTTTTTTTGTCTTGCAAGGCCACAAGACATTCAGCTTTCTCTCTCTCTTGCAGAAAACTGCTTTCCTTCAGCTGTTCTTGAAGTGATATTTTCCAGTTTCTTGTCCCTCTTTTTCACCTTCTCTGAGCTTGCCAAGAAAGCTATTTATAAGCTAGTGGTGAAAACTGGCCTCAGCTATCTGTGACTTTCAGTAGGCACTCTTTCCCCACAGTTGGTCACTGAGTTTGCTGACAACAATTTTTCCCTTTCAGTCAGTATTATTATTTTTCATATCTGTGTATAGATATTTTATTTTCTGAGCACCATACTATAAGCATGCCTTCATTTAACTCATCTCTTTTGGTTTTGAACCCTTCCTTTGAATTTGTCAAAATCAGTTTGAAGTCTAGGCTTGTCCTTGAAATTTCTTGCAGCTAGTCCCAGTTTTTTGACCCTTGTGATTATTATAGTTCCTTGATTCTATTACCTTAGTTGATGAAGAAATTATTGGACCTGAGGCTGAACCTTTTTCAAGACCAAATTTAGGTCTTCCAAGTTGACACAGCCATCTATTGGTGACTACTTCTCAAGTAAAATTTTCCAAGAGCTGTGCCATGTTTCATGAGCCTGTTTAGGACACTGTCACCAGAGGCAGTGCCAGAAAGCCCTCTTGAATTCAGGTCACATCACATGCTGCTGTCCTGTGTCTGCCAGGCCAGTTACCCTGCCAAGGAAACTAAAATAGCTCAATGTGGCCTGTTTTCTGCAATTTTATTGCCTCTTTATTACCTTGTTATTTGCCAGGTGCATATAAACTGTTCCGTAAACAGCCTTTTTTTAGGGATTTCTGTGTGACTGTGGCATTACAGCTACGCTGATAGTACTGACCAGCAAGTCAGTGCCGTGGGCTGAGAGAAGCTCCCAGCAAGGCTGTGATTGACTGTGGGGTGTCAGGACTCTGGCTCTGTTTCAATTAGATGTGCTGCTTTGTGCTTGTCTATCCTGCTTCACAAAACATCATGTGGTAATAAGAATGTGAGCCCTTCTGTTAGGGTTGCTCTTTCCTTTTGTTAAACCTAATTTTGATTCTACAATAATTTTGCATTTTAGTAGAATTTTGAATTTGAGTAATATCTTTGAAAGGAAACTTATTTTCATTTTGCTACTTACTGAAAAGTTTCTGGAATCTACCTTTGGTAATGTTGGTAGCTTGGACTTCCTTGATCTTAAATTTTTGAATGTTATCCTTCTGCTAGAAGGGAAATCCCTAGTAGAAATTTTTCATTACTCTGCTTGAGAATAAGATTTGGTTTCTTCTCAAAGTGAGAAACTGACATCTTAAACACCTCTAAAAAAGCCCCAAGGAACTGTGAGTAATTCAGCAATGAAAAAGGTTCTAAAAGCTTTATATTTCTCTGTGTGAAGCAAGGTCATCTTATTTGGATCATACTGAGTTGGAAACAATCAAACCTTTTCTGCTATGCCTCAAACACATTAGAAATGTGAATTGTTGAAATGTGAATTGAATTTTATATAAGAAAGATGTCCTGTTTTCCAAAGAAAATTCCATTCTGGCTTTTAACCTACCTGTTATGTCCCAGTTGAACAGCAAATACTGTTTATGTTCCATTTCTCCTGTCAATTATTTTTTCTTTATCATTTTTATAAACACACATCCAACCTGTATTAGTTTTTCTTGTGTTTTTATTTTCCCCCCTTCCTGAGCTCACATGCAAATGTAATTGAGCTTTTTTCCCCATGTGAAACTATACACAAGAGCCAAGTCATGAAGTCTGCAAGAAACGCTCTATAATCTAAATAGCTAAAACTGATTAGTTTCTTTTTAATTATCAGAATATTTTAGATTATTTTTGAAGAACATGTGTAAATAGAAATAAAGTGAAAATCTTGATATTCCATGAAGATCCATGCCACTATCTCTTCTGAAGTGGTGCCTGTCTTTGTAGACTAGAAGACACAACAGACTTGGACCATGTGAAATATTCTTCATCTCCGTGTTGTCATCAGTTGCATCTTGCCTATGGCAGAGTCCAAGTTTTAAGGTTCCCTCTTTAATGTGCATCTCTCTATATATATGTAGGAGAAGGTGATTAAGAAGCTACTTTGTTTCTTTCTAAGAAACTTCTTAATGCTCTTTGTCCATATGTCACTGCGTGCAAGTGATATTGTATTATCATCATGAAAGAGCAGATGGACTGGTTCCTTCTCAACAACAGTAATTCACTGTGTTTTTGACTTTTCCCCTGTGAAATTTGCACTAAAATGTTGTCCTAGAGTAATAAACTTGGAGCCAGATGGACCTACCATTTGAACTACACAACCATGCACCAAAATAAATTCTGAAAAATATTACAGGAATGGTTAGTTCTAGAAGTAACAAATAGGGAATTTAAAACTACAAACTGCATTTCATGTTTATAGATTTATTGCACTTTTCATTAAAAATACATTTTAAATGAAAAATTTGAAAAATCAATCCTATCTAGGGCATAAAAAGATAGTCTCTTCCTTTAAAAACTTGCTGCAATGGCATGTGCTTGTACAGCTGACAGAAGCAGGGGAAGGGAGGAGCAGGGCCACTGCAGGCATTCAGTGCAGGATTGACTTTCTCTTGAGAAGAATGAGGAGCCCACATCGGAGAGGGCTGTGCCAAAGGCAGGGAGGTGAACTTCAG
The DNA here is from genome assembly GCA_013396755.1 of Sclerurus mexicanus. Taxonomy (NCBI): domain Eukaryota; kingdom Metazoa; phylum Chordata; class Aves; order Passeriformes; family Furnariidae; genus Sclerurus; species Sclerurus mexicanus. The sequence goes on along the minus strand of VWZF01002261.1, from coordinate 915,326 downwards.
GGCTGTCTTCTGCAGCAGGTTCTGTAAGCCAAGCTGGACCACCAGTGCTGGAGGCATCTCTTGATTTCTGTAACCTTTTTTTAATTACCTGGACTCACTTTTACACTCTGAAACAATGAACTGTCCTTCCAAAATGGCAAACAAGAAGAAAACCTTTTATTTTCCCTAAATTAAGCTTTTCTTTAAGGCTTCCTCTTGTGTTCTGGATGACTGGGAGTGACTGTTCCTCTGGCATTAATGAACCCCAGGAAAACAACTTGGTAGGTCAATCATTTGCGTGCCTTGAATCAGTGACAGCTTTGGAAATCCTGGTGACCTATTCCTGTTTCACAAACTGTCGGTATCACATTTGGAGCCGGCAGTGGTTTGTCATACATGCCAGATGTTTTGGAGAATTGTCAGTGCAGTTCATACCCATGGCAGAAGGTTCTGCTCAGTGTCTTGGTCTTATGGATGATACTCCCTTGTGTTTGTGTATGTGTAGCTTTACATCAGTTTAATTTCTAGTGTAGTTTTTTTTGAAATCTCCAGATGCACTTCTTATATTTGGGAAATCAATTTTCAAAGGCCAGGTTTAAAAAAATAATTGAACTTTGGGCTAAAATGTGTGTGTATGAAAGAGAAGGTTTTACTTCAGGGTAAACCAGTCATCTGGAATGCAGGACGCTCATGTTCAAGTCTCTGCTCTGCAGGTTTCCTACTGCCCTCCTGGGAGAGTCCTGTAAATGTTATTTGGCTATTTAGAAATATGTCTGCCATACTTTTAGTTTTAATTTTATTTTCAGGTTTCTTCCCAGTTCTAAAAGGGAGAATATGATCTGAAGTGCCTGCCCAGTTTTTGGTTGAATACTTGTGGCTTGTATTTCTAGATGGAAGTAATTGTCTCTGAAATGGCAGGAAATACTCCTCATTCCTTTAGTTTTTGTATTCCTATTGCATTTTGCAAAGGGTTGTTGAAGCAAAAATTTATTTTCTTGTGTTTTCCTCCAAAATCAGAATTGTCAGATTACTTTGTTCAGGTGTGCATATATACGTGTTTTCTTTTCCTGCTTGTAAGCTGGCTTTCTCTAGCAATGTTTTGGGGAATACGAAATCTGTGCTCATCTTTTGCTTTCTAATGCAGACCTGAGCTGGATCTCAGTAGAAGCAGAAACAATGGTGTTCATCAAGCTGGAATCAAAGAGCGCTGGAAAATGTGTCCAGCCAGAAAATGTCCCATTCTGTAGCCCAAGACACCAGTTTTTCTCTATTCCCTGATACAGTGTTTGGTGAATGATACCTCCTTTTATATTTTTTCCTGAGTGTTTGAATGGTTCGTTTATTCCATAGAGTATTTTATCGCCATCAGAAATAGTTGATATGGAGCTTAAAAACATCATTTTGGTATGAAGCTTTCTATTTCTCTTGTGAATGATTAACTTGCTTAAATGCATTTAATCTCACTTTATTTCCCATTTATCATAATTATGCAGAACATATTTTTAATTAGAAAGAGGACTTCTTTCTTGCTTGGGTTCAGAAAACCCTGTGAAATCACCTACAGAGGTGGGAGCTCTGGTTTTTCCTTCTGCTTTAATGCTGTTGCACTGAGTTTCAAATGCGTCTGCCCAGCTGGCAATTCCCTTTCACAGATAAGGTTGTAAATGTCTCAGTTCTGTTTGTTTTCAGAATGAAAAGCCACTATGTGCTTAGCCCTTTACAGGCATTTTTTACATGCTTTTGACAGACATCCAAAATATAAGTTTGATTTGGAATTAAATCGTTCTTGAAAGAAGTGAGACATTCACAGAGTAAGTCAATTGTGTTCCAAATGTGTATTCTTTTTGCTTCTAGGTAATTTTTGGCAAAAATATTTTCTTTTGAGCTGGTCCAAGTGCTTAGAGATTTGCTAGGAATTAAGTCTCGTTTGAATTTGAGTTATCTCACATTTCCAAGCAGTAGCCACTTTTTCATGCAGGATAATTCACCTATTGGTTGACGATATCTTACAGTTGCTTACCCTGACAAACTCAACAGTCCTATGAGGGAGGAAATTTGTACTAACTCAAAAAAAAAAGTGGTTCTTTGTATTTTGGTGTCCACTTATGGAAAAATATTTACTTTCCTAATGTCAGAAGATGTTGTTGATGTTAAGGATTCAGAGATGAAAACTTTGAACTTCAGTGCAAATGGTGTTTTACTGGTCTCTCTTCTTGCCCTTTGCTGGTGGAAGTTGCTCGCACCTTAACCCTGCTCGGTACTGCTATCCCGAGATCATTGAGAATTATGACTGCTCATATGCACATTTATAGTGAAGAGTTATGTGAGTTGTGTTGGTTTAGGATGTCTCTAATTTTTAGATTCCAGTTAAACACCTGAATTGGAGTAGCAGGAGCACAAAAGTAAACTTTGTGAAGAGCAGCAGTTTAGCAGGCTGAGGGGGATTTCCCTTGCCTTATGGTCAGTGAAAATTTCAAAATAAAAAGTTGTGATGAGAACAGGCAGAAAAGATGTGTAGATCCTCTTTCCACTTTAAGGAAAGAAATGCAAGAAACAAGACTCACAGTAGGCAGTACAGGAAAATACAGGAGAAAACTAGCAAGGTCAACCTCAATCTGAACACAAGACTAAACTGCTTTCAGTCTACTGGGACCATATACGGGAATCTGATATTGCAATTTAACCATATTAAAAATGCTTAGTGACTTGTGGAATGTGTGAAGTAATCACATGAGCTCTGCACTCTGTTCACACTCTTCATTAACCCACCCAAAGGACTCTGCAGTGGACAAAGCTACAGCCCTTGTTAGCATAATGTGCATTAACTTTCAAGGGGGAGGATGGGTCAGCAAGTGGAAGGGATCTGGAAAGCTTTTCTTCCCTGAAGAATGAGCTTAGTATATCAAGGACAAACACTGTGATATAGAAAGATCTTCAAGTATTAAATCCCGTATGGTGTTGTGTTATAATCAATCTCCAAAGTCAGAAAAACATGAAAACAGTTGGAAGAATACTCTAATACTTGTCCTGTATTTTTCAGAAAGGTATGTTGAGAAAAGGATAGGTTATCTTTGCAGATTCTTCAGTCAAGAAAAGGGTCAGAGGGAAAACAGAGCTGCTAAACATCATAGCATTCCCCTGAAGGCTGCTTTGGTTAGTTGAATCAAATTAATTTGGCCAGCTTCAGTAGCTGGGATCAGAGTGCTCATATCCATTAGAGTTTGGAATAAAAAACTTTGGTACGACCAGCAACCTTTCTTCCTATGAAGTGGAAACAAAAACATGTTTTCTAAAACAGAGATCCTGTTCTTACAGACTTTATGGGACTCTCTAAAGGATAAATAACTGCTAATAAACAAGTTAGCACAGATAGGGGAAGCAATAGAGTCACATTGCAGTGACATTCTGCCCAGTTTAACATCTTCTGTCTCAGCAGAGCTGAGAATTAGCATTTGTGGGATGCTAGATGAAAATAACTGTCCAGTAGTTCAAAAATCTCCAAGCTGAACCTATTGTAGACCTTTGTTGTAGCCTGTTGAACTATTTCCTGGATCTTGGTAGAGTTCTGCCACCAGCGAGCCCTGTCCAGGGATGTAGGCATTGAGCTGTAATGATTCAATCCCTAAATCAGAATCACTATGGGAAAATGTAAATAGGACCAAAAATAAACCCCAACAAACAAAAAATCTCTTTCAAAAATCTGTTTGGGGTTTTTATTTAATCCAATGACACTATTAAGCCTTTGGCAAACATCTCATGATGATTAAAATGTAGATAACTTCCTAAATTAAGAGAAAAGATCCTTTATTGTAGAATAACTTTGTAGCTATATATATATCACATGTTCCCACTATGTTCTCAACTGTCATTGCTGAACAGTCCAAATGGTTTATTACAACCATGTTATATAATTAGGTGAATAATTGCATTACTCTAAGTGCCATCATTGTCTGAGAAATGAAACAAACAACTGTAAAATCACCTGTAATTATATAGTTCCAGCATGATTGAATATAATGCATTCTGTAAATGGAGAGTACTAGCCTTTGTAAAATGGCCCAGTTATTAACTCAAAACTACCTGTATTATCTAAAAAGACATGTATGGCCCTCTCTTAACAACTCTACAACAGAAAGTTTAGGTGTTATATTAATTGTGTTGGCTTTAAAACTGATCCAGTGACAATTTTTAACTAACAGATATGCACTACTTGAAATTCACCTTAACTGCTAGGATAATTGCTATATGCTCACTATAGTATTAAAACACTGAGTGTATTTCATAAGTGGATAGTTATGTTAGAGTTTCTTTTTGATATGTTTCTGCTTAATGGTGCTGTGGTGTGAGTACTGTAATTATCGTTAGCTATTCATTTCTTATTATTTCCTTGGGATTTTTTTACATTTACTAATGTTCTATAATATAATGCAAAACTTGTTCAATTAATGTTTGCCAGTTTTATGTTTCCCTTACTGAATACCTACATACAGTGTGCTACCGACAAAGGCTTATGGTTAATGGTAAATACAATAAAATTTAGTTGTTCCTTTTGAGGGATCTGGAATGCTGTTTCCCTGAAACAGATACCAATTAATCTAAGATGAACTAATGCAAAGAAATACGCTGAACTTCAAGATAAAGTGAGTTTCATTTTAAATGTGACTGAAGGAAATCAAGCATCATCTCTACAAAATGAAGCTTGGGGCAATGCTGTGCAGGGCTGTGCCAATGGGGACGTGACAGTTCATATTCCTGAATGTGGAAGATAACCTGTGGGAATGTAATGAATGCATTAGAAGCTGCTGTTAATATAGGATGCAGATTGCATCTTGTGTCCCAGTCAATCACTTCATTAATATCTGTGCTGGGAAGAGAAGAAAAAACCTTGGGAGAAACCCTATGAGAGGGCAATAGTTCTCAGCTATTCACTCGGGAGTAGAAAGTGATTGCGTTTACTGATAAAGAAGAGGAGGATATCACTGATGATTAGATTAACAATTAATAAGTTCCTAATATGTAAGTAGGTCAAGATGAGAAGGGATTATGCTGCTGTGCATGGTTAAGGAACTAATAAGTAAGCAGGGCTTGCCCTGGAGGGAGAGGTTGACAAGGTGCATTAACACTGGGGGCCAGAGGTGAGTTCCCAGAGCACCTGGTATTATTCCACTGCCCTCTGCTAAAGTGCAACCACATCTACCCATGATCGTTCTTTCTCTCAATCACATTAATATCAGGTACTCTTATAACAGTTGGGAAGGGCAGGCAGTGCCCTCTGTTGCTCCTAAATTCGGTTTGATGAGATATTGCTTCAGTGCAGGAGAGGCAGTTTTACTGGTTTTGAGTGGTTACACAAGCTATGTAGTTTCGAAGAGTGTAAAGGAGTTGCTACAGGAAAAAAAATCGGGATGTGTAATAGTAGCATTGTCACGAAATAATAAAAATTATGATAGAGGCTTTTATTTAGTATTTTCAGGAGAGTGAGGTAGTACCTATTTGTACAAATTTTTCCATTTAAAAAACTGACACCCTACGCAGTTACTGGGAGGAGGGCTTAAGCATTGCTTTTGGAATGTCTTTAGATACAGTGGTATAAAGCTGCAGTCACAGAAGTAGAGGTCCCAAATAACCACCTCAAAAAAGTAATATTTTAGAAGGGGTAATGCTAATTTTACAGACTAAAATAGCAGCAGGAGGTCTAGAGGGTCCACACAAGTATTTAGTTATGCTTTTTCGGAGAAACTGGCATTACAGCTGAAAGAGGGAACTCTGGAAAAATTAAAAAAAAAATCTAACATCTTAGATTTCTCTGAAAGCTCTGACTTTTCTAGCTTCTGACTTTTCTATTGCTGATTCTAAGTATTTGTTAATATTTTTCCAATTTTCAAGTATTAAAGGAAAGAGCATTTCTGCACATCAGCCCAGTCTCCTCAATTATGTTTATTTTGTTACTCTTTGTGTTACTCCTACAGTTTTTTCTTAGGGGCTTCATAGTAAACATGGTTGCAGTGGAAAAAGATGTCAGACATGCAGACAGACATTGCTCAGGAAATTACATGGCCTTTGTGGCAGAGCTAATGCAAAGAAAAAGATCTTCATATTAAAGCATGGCTCTTTCTATTCTGCCTCCTTGATGGTAACAATGAATTCAGGCCTCCAAAAAGGGATGAACAGGAGCTCTGTTAAAGAAAGGGTGGCAGAACTTCTGAAGTTGTCTAACCCTGTGAATTTCTCTGAGCATTCTCAGATCCTTTAGACAAAGAAGTTATTGCACAAGAAGTTTAAAAAAGCTGCTTCATCCTGGGCAGTCTTGTCAGAGCTGTCAGGTGAGAGTTTGACATAATTCTTCCAGTGACTTTTCAGCTGTATCTGCTCAGAATGTCAGCTAAAGTGGCATTTTTAATTGATTTTTCAGAACCTTTTTTTGGCCTGATGCTTTATGTTTGGGCTGAATCCCAGGGTGTTTTTAGGCAGTATCTGATAATATCTATGAAAGGAGACATGTTTATCAGCCTCATGTAAGACGAATGGGATGCACAGAAGAGGTAAGGCACTAAAGCAATACGGCTGTGTGAATGAGTGATTTTACAGTCTTGCTGGCAGCTCAAAAATAAAAATAACTCTGTTCAACATAAGCATTATTCTGAGATTGAACGAAGTTATATAAGGTGCTGGTATGAACACATATGAAAACACATCCACCTTTCAGATTTCACAATCCTGTGTAAGCAATGCTCAAACACTGGAAGCTCTTTCAGACCAGTTTCAGAAAGTGAATGTCAAAAATATAAAATCCAAGACTATTTAAAATCTGAAAAGACAAGACTGGAGGGTTGTCCCTAGGGCTAGAGTGAGGAGGCTTCCTTGTAATATTTGTCAGAGAACACTGAGCCACCCAGTTTTGAAATTGGTGGAACAGATGAGGACTTGAAAGATGATCTGTGTCTTCTTGACAGCAGTGTTTTCCTACAACTATCGTGACCCCAATGCAGTCCTAGAAAAAAAAAATCTTATCCCCTAAGTAAATCATATAATGAAGTCATTCTAATAGTGTTTTCCCTATTTATTTATAACTTTTCAAAGGTGCATGTGGCATGGCTTATTCCCTTGCAGTATCAGACACACCATACTGATTTTTAAAAAAGGAAAAGCCTAAACAATAAATATGATGGAACCAATGATTTTATTTGGGTTTAATCTCAAAAGTATACTTCAGTGCTATTATTGCTGTTCATTTTTAGTGAATGGCAGTATGATTACTCCAATGAGGTCCTATAGTACAGTGTAGCAATATATTCACTAAATCTTATAGCTGCCCTTGGCTGCACTAACTTATGCAACCCTATCAAATTTAATGAATATATGTAAATCCTAACCTCATATGCAGATTTGCTATTAATAAAGTTTTTTTAAAATACAATGTTTTGGTTTCCTAACTTTTATGTTTTCCTGAAGTTTGGAAGTAAAACAAAGCCAGTAGATTCCATTACAAAATTCCAGGTGGTTGTGTCCTCAGGACTGTGCAAATTGCCATGTGGCTGAGTTCTGTCATGGAGGATTGTCTGAATTAAAATTGATACTTCTAAATTCATTTGAATGAAAGAATCATTAAGGTTTTATCTAGATGGTGAATCAGGAAAGCTTAAAACAGATCAAACCAAATTAGCATCCTCTGTAGCCTTCTCACTTAGAAATAAAGTGACCTTATCTCACTGTAGTTTCACTCTGCAATTTTTCCTCTTGCTTATTCTGTTGTGTTCTCTGTACCTCTGAGGAAGACACTGAGATGAAGTTATTTATTTCTCATGACATTTTCTAGCACTTTGGATAGTTAGCTAATGTACTATAATTTTAGCTTATGCTCTTTCAATTAGAAAGACAAATTTCTTATATTGCTCATTTACTGGCTGTTTTCATGCTGCATTCATTATCTGTCTTGTTCCACAGGAAGAGGCTTTTAAATTGGGAATGGGTCAAGAGAGCACACTCAAAATGACTTCTGACAAGCAGCTGACATTTTTCTGCACCTAAGATGTTCTAATCTTCATGCTAATAAGGACATTTATTCTCATAGAGTTTAATAATTCTTGATGGCTTTAGAAATAAAAAAGTGGTGCTTAAGTCACGAACAGTGCACGCTGCTGCAGGATGTAGGCTCAGTGGAGTGGCACACAGCACTTCTAAAACTGGAGACTGTGCACACTTTTAATGGAGAATGTTAATAAAAGAAAAAATCCAACTATGCTTTTTATAACTGAGTATCTTACAATTAAAATTTCCCTTTTACTCATTAGGGAAGCATATTAAACAATGAGAAGAGTTAAATGTAGGTAAATTTAGGTTTGTAATTTAGATCAAACAGCGATTTTTGTAATATTAAACCTTTATGTGTGAAATGGCATTTTTAGAAGTGTTTGAGGGGCATGAGAGGAAGAATACAAGCAGTAATAATATTAGGCTGCATCACAGAAATCTAAACACTAGGTTGCCACATCTACTTTTCAGCATTAGAGCCTGATCTAATAATTGTAATGGATATTGGTGTGGATCCTCAGTAATAAGATAATTTAGTAAAGCCTATCTATGCACAAAGGTTTAGGGTTTTGTGGGGTTTTTATTATTTTGTTAAAGGTGATGGATGAAAGGCAAAATAAGCTTCTTGTTTAGAATGCACTGTCCAAAATGGTCTTTTTTTTTTTTGAACATGAATGTGGGAAAAGAATTGGAGTAGACAGCTTGTATCATTGTTAAATTAAACTTATAGCTTAAGAATTTTAAAACTTGTCTTGCAATGATAACATTTTTGGACCTTCAAGCCAAATTTAAGCAGCCACCACCTGAAATCTTCGTACCTCTTTAAGCAGTTAAAACCAGACGATGGAGTGTTGCAAGTATCCAGAATGTTTTTAGAGATTTTGGCCAAATGTAGTGTCAGGTATTTGGTACTCATGTTGGCCATGTCACTTCTTTTTAGGTATTCACTTGTACTGCCTGCATTTGAAAGGATGGTTTTTGTTTAAAAGTGATTTCTGATTAATATGTTGACTAGTAGGGTTTTTAAAGGTAGTATGGTTGGTGACCATAGGCTCCTGTTAATTATGGCTCAAACTTTAAAAAGTAGATGCCTAACAACACAAAACAAAACCCAAACCCAATCAAACAACTAAAAAAAGCAAAGAATTATCGGCTTAATGTTATTCCTTGTGAAGTAAAGAATTAGATAGGTTTTCTACAGAATTTTTACATGGAGTTTCTGCACAGATGAAATCCAGCTTCTTCAGTAGTATACACGTTTGGGCTGGCACTGAACAGGATGGGAGATGTCAGGATAAAGGAGGACAGGGGAAGGGCAGCAAGGAGGGGACTGTGGGATGGTGAGAGATGTGCCACAACAGCACTGTGCTGCTCTGCAACCCTTACTAGATTGCTGTGCACCGTGTGTCATTGCAGTTACATATTTCAGAGTCTTACCGTGCTCCTACAGCTTACAGTCAACTTTTGCCACCCCTATGTTCAGCTGCTATGGGTAGTCCAGTTACTTATATCTAGAAAGGCTTTTGTTCCTGAGTAGTGCCTTTTGTCTTTCCCCTAGTGATGCACTGCTCCCAAAAGTATCTTTATGCTGTGACAGTCAGTGAAATCCACAGTAAAACTGAATTGATGTTCTACTGTACTAAATTTACATCAAACACTAGTGTGTTTCCAAATAAATATTTTACTTTAGGCTTGGATGTAAACATTTGCAGGTAGGTGACTGTATAGACATATATTTTTAATTTTCTGTGAAAAGAAAATATTGTCAAGAGCTACGCAGTTATTCACCTATGACTTCTTGCATGAATGATTTATGTTCCATCTACACACAATTTAGATATAATTTATATGGAGAAGCCATGACAGATGCCCTCTGTGTGTATTATACAAGATTGGTATCTATCAAGATTGAATACTTGGCATACAACAGGGCCAATTGCCTGCAATCTGAAAGTGAGAAAGCCATAAAGAGGAGCAAGAAAGCAGAAAAAGCACTCATATCTGCATAAGTATGCAAATTGGCTGATGGAGTGACTCAAAATCATAGCAATACTTTGGAGGAGTCCTGAGCCAGTTAATCATCTACAAAGGTATCAAAATTATAGAAGAAGATGGGTACAAGAGAGAATTGATCAGGGATAATAGAACAGCTTATGAAAATTTTAGCTGTATGCTATACATTAGAAAAGGCTTTTTTTTCTTTTTCTGTCCAGAAAAGATGTAGCTGGTAGATAAGCAAATAGCATAGTAACTGGATGTCAGGCTCAACCAGTATTCTTTTGAATGTTTGCTTCTAAATAAAGAACACACATTTGCAGAGAGATGATTTTTTTAAAACTTTTTTTACTAAAAGTAGGCCAGATTAAAGGGCCATAAATCAGCAAGGTATCTCTTCTGGTCTTGTTTTTGTATAGCTTTAAACTAGAAAAACACTCATCTGTTTTTAGCTTTTGATTGAGGACATGTAGTTTCTATGCCCATACTCTGTGCATGCCACCTGTGCGAGTCTGGACAAAGAAGGGGCCCTTGCTGCTGGCCTAAATGAAAAAAACTTGGGAATTAGCAAGGATGCTGCACTCTGAGGTGTTTGTGATGTTTGTGGGATGCCTTGGGCAGTGATGGCTGTGTGACACTGCAGTGTAAGTTTGTGCTTCATCTGAGGTGGTGCAAAGACCACTTTGATATATGTGTAGGTCGGTTTAGACAATAAGAGCTAAACCTCTGGTTACGTAGAGGGGTGTAGGTCCTGACTCAGCGCCAACCTCCTCATCCTTCACATAAATGTCTGAGTAAGGCACTCAGCACTGTCCTGCTGAGCAGCTGTTGCACTGTGCAGCAGGTCAGAAGCTGCTGACAGGATGGTGGAGCATTGAAACATCATCTTGGTGTAAAAAATCCCATCCACGGTCTCGGAAGCAAAGAGGTGCATGGGTAATTTAGGTGTGTTTTTCAAGACAAAAATGGTGCCAGTGTTATTGGGACCAAATTGTCAGCAAGTATGAAAGAAAAGGGCTTGTTGAAAGGCACAGATCTGAGGAAAGGGCCACTTGACTTTTCTGGCACGCTGCTGTCACCTGGTGTTTAGAGATGGAGAAGTTATGGGATGCTGGGGGAGGAAGAGGCTACTCTTCTGGAGGGATGGGAAAGCAAGATGAATTATTCCCATGGGTGGAGGTTTTCCTTTGTGTCGAGCTTAATACTTGAATGACCGATATCGTTCAGGTTTATGTTGTTCTGTGTTAGGATAAAACTCATGTTAGGGACGGAGTTGTTGACCACAATATATGTGATATGCGATGTTTTTAACTTGCTCTTTAGTTAACAAGCTTTAGATAGAAAAAATGAGAACTAACAAGGCTTTGAACTAGAAAGTGCTCAGACACTTTAAACACTGTTGTTCTATCCCTTGTGTTTGGGCTTTGTTCTTATGAGACAGTGGAAGTCTACTGACATTAGATGAAAGATACTACTGCTATTCCAGTTTTTCTTTTGTTTGTTGTTGGTTTTGATTTTGTTTTGTTTTTAACAGGGAAAAGTTTCTATTCTGTTGTTTGTCAGATCAGGATGGCCCATCTGTAATATCAGTGGCAACTAAGACTGCAAACCAAATGGTGAATTCTGTAGTTTTTCTTGATTTCACCTAAATGAAAAAGTGCTGTGTGAAGATATCGGAACTATGAAAACTGAACTTTTAATATTGGCTCTTATTACACTTTTGGCACCCTGAGTTAGACTAGCACAGATAGCAATGTTTTAGACTTGCATTTTAAAATGCTACATTCAGGAATAGATAAAAAAAGAATTGAAAAAAAAAAAGAGTTCTGAAAGTCACAACAGGAAAGAAGATTGAATAAAATGGAAACATTTTCATTTAAAAAAAAAAATCCCCAAAAGTTATAAGAGTTATGAGACACTTCTGTGAGGTGTAGGCAGTCACCCTGGTTGTGCACCTCACCTGCAAGGCAAACAGCTGATAAAAAGAGTTCCTGATGTTCTTCTCTGCTAAAGACTTGCATGCAGATTGTGCAAAACTGCCTAGAACCAGAATTGCACAAGAGCTTAAGGCATCTCTCTTGTTATCAGGGTTCTTTCCTAAGAACTGTGCCTGTGTTGCAGGATATATCGATGCGGTGAGGGTAGACATGTTAGCTAAAATGATGTAAACAACTAAAAGCAAAAACACACCCCATAATTCTAGAACATTAGAATGGGTGTACAATTTTCCAATGCCTTTCAGTAGTGAACACTGGCAAGTAGAAATGTTCTGCCATTTCAACATTTTAGGTATTTCTAGTCCCTGCTTAGCCTCTGGGCCGTCTGCGCTTCATGCCAGCTCAGCCGTGCCTTTCAGGGCATGGCATTAGATCCTGTGCTCTCTGCTTCTCCACTCATAAGCCTTTCTTGATGGCCTGGGTGTGAAGCACACACAAGTTCGTATAGTCTGTCCGGCTTGAAAAACACTTCAGAGCTGGAGCAGGTGTAGCATTGGCCATGTATTTTTGAAAGCAGACAAGTACCTGGAAGGCTCAGCTGTGGTTGGAGGCCAGGAGGAAGGAGAACAAGCCAGATACATCTGCAGTAATAAAAAGACAGTTTCCTGCATGTGTGTTGGAGAATGGAGACTTAGAACACATTTAGCAACATTTAGAATTTATTTCTCTTTTCTTTCACACCACAGTAATTTGATAAATGAAGTCATTCCTTATCTACTTCCATGTAATTAGGAGACAGGTTTCTAGGGCCAGCATGACATGGTTTTTAATTTAACAGCACCAATTCACCAGTAGGTAGCGATATTAATTTGAAGCAAATCTGTGAACTATTGTGAATCGTGCTTTTAAAATTATTAAATGTTGAAATGTGTTAGCACTAGTGAAAAAAAAAACTTCCCAAATTCTTATTTAGTTTACCCAGCAGATAAGAACTAAATATTATAGGTAAATGAAATTCTCAGCAAACTTAAAAGAAACCATCTATATTTTTCTTTTGACTTTATAGTCTTAGGCAATAGTGAAGAAAACTTTCTGAAGTCTATTTGCTCATTCAGTTCAAACTGAAAACGTAATGTGTCAAAGGATAGCTGTCAGTAGACTCTTTCTGCAGGTTGTCACTGCAGCAAGCCACCTGTACACATAAATTTAGCTGCATTCGTGCAGCCCTTGCTGACACTGCTGGAAGGCAGGGCTTTTCCCTCACTTGACCTGCCTTCCAGGGAAAGCCTTTCACTGGGCTTCACTTTGCCTCTTATAAACTTACTTGTTTTGGCTGTAAGAGTCTTGTTGCTATGAGAATTACAAAACGCATTATCTGCTTTTTCTCATTTACTGTTTTTATGACAAAGGAGTTGCTATTCTTTAGTTACTGCTTGTTCTGGTGCTCTGCTGGCTCACTGCTGAACTGTTTGTTAGGAAACAGCACTAGAAAATGTCAAGCTTTTTTTTTTTTTCTTGTAAAGCCACAGAGATGCTACTGTATTTATGGCAACATCAATTAATGAAACATTATTTATATGAGAATTAGATTAGTGATATTTTTAATGTTATTCTTCAAGTTACATTTCTCAAGCACTAAAAATGCCGGATAACAAGCATACTAAACTCCCTAATATTTCCCTCTTTTAAAAGCCCTTACTCTGTAATGCATAGCAACTGAAAAGTATATTAATTTACTGTACATAAATACCTGCACAGAAAAGGACTTTTATCAAGACAGTCTACACATATCCTTGATGACAATGTAAATTTTGTGTGTAATAGAAAATACAGAATGTCATAAAAGTATTTCTAGCTAAGAAAGGATCCATTTTTTAAATGTTCCTTTCAAATTAAACTCTTGAATGAGAGTTTCACTCCCTCAGGTGCTAATCAGATACTCTTTGACCTTGCTTATCACTAAGTAGTTTATCCATTTATTTAACTTGAAATCTTCATGTCCTTTGAACTGCACGGTATAAAATGCATACATTCCCAAACACTTTTAAAAAAAAAAAAAGACAAATAGGCACAATTCCATGGAGTATTGCTTTTCCATGCTGAGACTAGGACACCAGAAGTTTGGTTAAAATGATGTAGGATGATATTACTGTCCAAAGCAAGGAGACATTTGGGAGCTGAGAAGCCAGCTCCAATGATTCCTGCTAGGATAGGAGGCAAATTCCTTCGTAGGACTGCAGCTAAAGTTGATTCTCATTATGCAGCTGTAATTGCTCCTAGGGCCTTCTGGACCTCATGTTACCTCTCCCCTCGTGTCCACATTCTCAACCCAAATTCTCATAGGAGTGTTGCATGCTTCTCTGTGCTGCTTCCTACAATTATGAGCACGTGCATTGTCTAGAAGAATCTAAGATTGATTCAATAGTCAGGGAATAATTTCTCAGATAGTATGGCATCTGTTGAATAAAAGGCTCACAGATGAATTCTTTGTTTTTCCATAGTTTCTACTTATTCAAGTAATATCTGTAACAACAGAAAACAAAAATGATCTTTTCAAACTGAAAGTTTAGACTCTCTTATATTGCAGAAGCAGCAGGAGGCCAGATCTACTCCTGTGACATTAGAAATGCAGAGACACTTCTTTGTGGGAATATGAATCACCTAATTTGCTTGTGTCTAAAGGATGTACCAGGTTTTAAGTGAGCAGCTTAGGGAGGGAAAGAAGTCACTAATTAGCAAATGCATTTCTATGCACATTATCATGGCTGATTTACATGGCAACAGCCATATAAATCTGAGGACAAAATTCACATATCAGGTTTGGTCTTTTGAGGGCCTTTTCCAAACCTCTTTGCACACTGTTTTGCACAAGTTTATGGAAGTGTATAAATATTATAATTCTAGGTTTCAATATAGATAATTTCTTAGTTTTCTTTAAAAAGTCTGATTCAGTTACTGCATACCTGGGCAATGTTTTTTTGTTTATGACAGCCTAGAAATTCTCATATATAACAATATATTGTCAGATAGAGATCTATGAAAACCAAACCTTCTTTAAAAAATAACTTTGCAGGTGCTTTCAAACAGAAATATCCCCTTTAACAAGTGTTGATCTCCACTGGTAAACAAAAGTTCTCTGATTTTCATTACTGATGACATTTAATAGCTTTATGCTGAATATCCAGGACAGCAGAAGCCCTTGTTGCCGTCAGACTTCATATAAGCTGACAAAGTATTGTTTACATTAGAGATTCTTATATATATATATAAATAGTTCTATTTTGAGGTTTCTTTCACTGAAACTATGCATAAGGAGGGCAATGAGATATTCTACCAGGCAGTGTAGCTATATTGCTGTATGTCCAGTAAATAATATTGCAGGATTACTTAAAATCACTTAAGACTGGGCTGCACCGTGGTGGGTGTTTGAGACTGGACAGAAAGCAGGTGTCTTTGGTTTTCTTTGGGTAGGTGTCTGTGTCTAACAGGACCTGACTTGGCAGGGGTGCTCTGGCTGCTGCCCCTTGCCCTGCAGCTGGGGATAAGTCATCGCAAGTCCCTATTCTAGTGGGAAGCTGTGACAGATTTTGGCAGGGATATTGTCCTGCCAATCTGATGCCAGTGAAGCAAAGTTTACCTCTTCTGGGGCTCACTGGGAGGGTAAAGGGGAGCAGGGCAGAGGTGCCCTTTTGGTTGATCACTTGCTCTACAGCCTTTGACAGACAGTCATGCCAAACCCTTGCTGTGATGTGGAGCTGGTGCCTAGAGCTGGTGTGAAAACACCTCCCTACAAAATAAGTATTTGGAAGTCCAACCTCTGTGCTTCTGCTCAAGTATTTAAAAGCAGACTGGATTATGAGGCAATTGGCATTCTGTTTTGGTTGCAGCGACTTGGTGGCGTTGTCCTCAGCTTAGCACTGTTATTTGTCGTTTGGTGGTATGGCAGGATGGAAATCAAGTATTTTACTAGAATTACCGCAAATAAAAATATTTATGTGTTATTGAAGGGGGTGAGAAGTCTCCCTTTCAAAACAGGTAGTGTTGCTTCCCACAAATTCTGAAATATGGCCTAAATAAAAATAAACCTAATATATCCCACCCAGCAAAATTCTTGGACTAAATAACACAGACAGCAGACTGAGGAAGGCAGCTGTGAAGGTGTGCTGTGTTGACAGACAATGCATTTGTAGCAATGTAATTTACTCCTGTTCAGCTTTACTGACCTTTTGAAAGATTAAAATAAAAATATTATTCTTTGTGGTCTGAGTGATTTCAGCTGTTTCAGCTACTGTATTCAACCACACAAAGGCTTCATATAAAAGAAGCCCCAAGGGGATACAGGGTTGAAGAAATTTCTAATAGTTTGAGGCCTGATTGTTATAACCCTGAGTTGTAATGGTATGCGAGGGTGCAGGAGTAAGAGGGTTGTTTATTTTGTCCAGGTTCAAGTGGCATATTTTTATTGCGTTTTTGTGCAAAAGAAAAATTGCTTTTAAAGCCCTATCCTGGGAAAGGCAACCCAGGAATCAAAACTGTGGAAGAGTAATGTTTTTACCAGAGACTTCGAGATTTTTTTCTTTCTGCAGGATCAGTATGTTGTGAAGGGGAATGAGTTTTCTCTGCTGTGACTTGCCCATGGTATGTGGTGCCATGCACATCCAGGGGCAGCAGCCTTTGTGCAGCTCACCCTGCTGGTGTTGCACAGCTAGAGTTTAGGTGCAAGGCATTCAAAGACATGCAGTTGTTTTCTGGTATCTGGCATGGAGGAAGGAAGGAAGGAAGGAAACTTTTTTTATTTGAGTTGATTTTTGTTGGTTCTCTTCCCTATTCTGACCACAGTCTTTTGAATCTATTGGAGCAGACACTTTGATTCACATACCCACGAGATGCAGGTGACATCTGAAGTTTCACCGAGGTGAAAAGCTGCAATGGAAAGGCACAGTCCTGCCATTGCCCAGCCCTAGCAGAGCACTTGTGGCATGTGCCCCTGCAGTCTGTGTATTCACATGGCCCAGGTGAGCAAGGTGATCAGCACGAACAATAAACAACAGTAAACTCTGTGCCCCAGTCCAATTTATCATGCTGCTGTACAAACACTTTTGTCAGAAATGCTGGGCTACAAACGATAAAATTTGAGTTCCCAGAAAATAACACACAGACAAATTCAGAATCCACATGAGCCATTAATCATACGACAAATCAGAAAAGGAAAAATACAATCAACTGCACTGTTATTTGTCATTTTTGATATCACATTTATTATTTTTCATGTGTTTTTCTTTGAAACTCAAAGTTCATTAGCGTTCTACCCTAACAAGATAGTGACATACTTTAAGTACGAATAACAGGAATTCACTATTTAGCCATTGCCAGCAAGATGGTTTTTGAGTTAAATCCTCAGTACTGAAAAGGGTGAAGATAAAATGAAATTTCTGTACTAAAGCAGAAGAGAAATCAATCTAATATAATATCTTTCTCTGCCAGTGGCCAGTGCTGCGTACTTCAGGGGAAGATATGAGAAACACTGTGATAATTGCTTTCACAGGAAATATTTCTTTCTGCCACTTTTCTTATATTTGTGGCTGCCATATCTTGCTATACAATGTATTAAATCCTTTCCAAACTTTACTTTTAGAATCTTTTTATAGAACTTCTAGAAGTTCTTTTTATTGAAATAAACATCTGTTCCCTTTTAAAGAATTGTGCTGATTTTTTGTCTCAGTGATACTCATTCCATAAGATCTCATAGGCTTATTATGCTTTGAGTGGAGACATATTTACCTTCACGGGTTTTTAAAATTACTGTCTTCCAGCTTCACAGAACAGATGACAAAAGAAGTAGAGAGAAGTTCCCATTATAACTTTTGTATTGCTTAATGTTCCATATAAATTATCATGTCGTAGTTATGTGGTGATGTACTTAAAAGGATTATATCTTTCTAAATCTGAGATTTCTAAAAAAAAAAAATCAATGAAATTGAAAATGTCTGAGGAAAAGGAAATTAGTATTTCATGTAAAAGGATGTTAAAACATTGCCATTTTAGCTGCCATTTCATTGTTGGCTTTGCTTGTTGCAAGTTGTTGCATTTCCATTTTTTTTGGCTCTGAAGTTTATACCTGAAAGAGCAGGTTCACACACCTGGATAGTCGTGGGCATTGTCATCATCACCTGTGTCATGCTGAAGGGTTTGCCCCTAGGTTGCAGTTAACCACTAGAAGCACATTGCCTTTGATCATCTGCCACAGTGCTGGCAGAGTCTGATGCTGTCTTCAGGGTCAGCTTGAGCTTAGGCGTGATTTTAGGTGTGTCTTACCTTAAGCTGATTAGGATCCAGTTTAAGATAAACTGAAGAAACTATTCTTTCTCTGAAAAACACATCTCCTCAGAAAGTTTTGTATGAATTGAAACGTGTCACTTAAGAAGAAGGATTTTCTCAAGGATTTTAGGTTCTTGGTTGTGCTTTGTAGCAGCTGATGGTTTGAGGTGTGCTCAGACAACATTGCCACGCCTCAGCAAACTGGGCATTTTGCGGTATGTGGAAAAAGACAGCCAGGTGTTGAGGTGGCCACAGTGCACTATATGACCTGGAAAAGAGGTTAGACATGGATCTGGGAGCACATTAGTTATCATGTCGGTGTTATACAATTGAACTCAGTGGAATTTTTATCTCAGGGGGTCTATGCCAGTTTACATCAGCTGAGAATCCAGGTTTTTAATTTTTTTTTCTTACAACATTGTAATAGGACATTAAACATAGAAAATGTGCACAACATATCAATTTTTTCTTATTTTAGGCACAGTTTTACTAATGAGGCATTTGAAGTACTCAATACTGCATTTTTCCTGAATGTTTTAGTTGTTCTCTAACACTTTGTTTTCAAACTGAAACACCAGATTTTTTCTCACAGCCAGAACATGAAGACAAACTATCAAGTCACCCTGCTGTATATAGTTGTGAAAACATAAATTAACCTCAGGCACAGTTATTTGACTGCGCTTCATGACCCTTTTTTAAAACATTAATGAATGTTTAAAGTCTTTTCCCTGTGTGGCTAACACTCTGTTAGTTCAATGCTAGATAAGACCTCCACAGTTTTGCTTTATCACTTGAAAAAACATTGAGACAGAATCCCAGCTGATTCTCAGGAGATGACAGCCTTCTACATTTATGCCAAGAAGATTAAGGCTAGCGTGTTTGTGATGGCTAAATATAGAGTTTTGGACAGCCTTTTCCAAAGGAAAGGTACATGATGAAATACTTGCTCAAGAGCACTATAAATGCATAAGGAACTGTGCGTTTGACGAGGTGAAAAGACAATGATTTCTGAACTCAAATATATTGAGCAGTTGTAAGTGTATGATTAAGCCACTTGCAAGCTGCAGTTGCCTGCATTTACCTCTTAGTTTGAAGTTAATAGGGTTTGACTTTATTATGGTGTGGAAGAAATGGATGCTTGGACAAGGAAGCATTTGTATTTCTCTGTGTATTTCCTTCAAAATATGTCTACGATTCTTTGCATTTTAAATGCTACCTTGCAAACAGAGGGGAAAGCGTCACTCTTCTGTTTACCCCAGGAACAGTCTAGCTCTTTTTTTCTTTTTTTCGCAAACATTAAGAACAACACGTAGGAAAAAAGACATTAGAGTCAGCATAGGCCAATTACTCCTGCATGGTGATGACGAACACAGTCTCTTTCTCTGAGGCAAACAGTATTCTGAAAGTTAGATAATGACTTTAACCAAATTCCATGTGTTCTCTTACTGCATATGAACTGCCATGCAGCATCATGTATAGGATTATTATGATAAATATCATGTGGATTGGAGAAATGTTCATGGGCAAGCAGAAAGCCTCTGCTCCCATGGCCTTGCCTTTTCTTGTAAGGAAAAAAGGATAAAGTCCCACTGCAAGTGAAATTGTCCTATTGATGTGGTGCACACCCTGCCACTGATGTGTTTAGTGTTCATGTTGGCAGTTCTGGTCGCACAGTAACTTTCTTGGCCACCCTGCAATAAAGGCTAGCTGAAAAGATCTGCTAAACCAGTGTTCTGTATCTAATGATTGTCAAAGGGAAGCAAGTTTTTCTGTATTATAGACATTTCCATTACTTTTTTCTAAATACGTGATCCCCAGACTGCACACAAACATGTGCTTTACCTACCCTATTTCATTCACCTTCCCAACCATCACATGTATTTATTCATTGTCACAAGATTGCACTGGGAAAATTTGCCTTTTGCTCTTTCTTTCCTGACATCAAGGCACTCCCATTTTAAAGGTAGTGCTTTCTAATTTCAGTGTAGGGTCTTGACTGTTTGGATCCATGGGATCCCGCAGTACATTAAATGGATTTTCATTTGCTAATTTCTCAAGCCCATTATGCCGGGAGGCAGGTCCAGTTTGACAAGGTCTGTGTATTCTAGTGGATTCGCAGTGTTGTGGGTTCTTTCAAAAAGCTATTTGAAAATGGGGGTCTGGATGCACACTTCATTCTGTTGATGTGAGGATTGCTTTTCACCAGTTATTGACAGAAATCCAGCAGCACCCTGTAAAAGTTACTGCAGAGCTTGCCAGGTTACTTGTAGACTTGTCTGAATCATGTTCTCGGAACTGAGAATGATCGAGAGAAGACACGCTTTCGTGTCACATAAATTTGAGAGCAGGATTTCAGATGAGTTGTTGTACCTTCTCTTCCCTAACTAGCTCTTTGTTTTCTACAGACACTGGAAGCAAGATAAGCTTTATCTGTATATTGCAGATATGAATCCAGGTGGGAAATAAAAATTATGAAATAAGCTGCCTGGAAACAGATTCTGTCCTTGCTATCAGAGTGGTTTTGTTTTTATTTTCATATTTCACCTTCTTCCTCATTATCTCTTTTATCCTCATATTTGTCTAATTTTAATCCCATGTTCGTTTTTTCAGCCCATGTTGGAATCAATGGATTTGTAGTGGTGCTGGAAAAGACTTGACTGAAGATGTTCTGCAGTCACAGTCCACATTAACGCTCTCTCATTATTGGAGTGGTCTTTAGGTTTTCTGTGTTGTATATTTTCTTCCTATCTCCTATGCCCACCTTCTGCCAACATCCTGATTTTTAGGGCAGTATCAGTTCTGTTCTGTCTATAAGAGCACTTTCCTTGCTCTTCTTGGCATTGTATTAGCAGGCTACTCTACTGTCTCGGTAGGAGAGACAACAGCTGACTATAAATACATCTACTAAGTGAAAATTCAGTTCTTGCCATTTCTCTTGGTGGGGCTGGAGGGTAGTGGTGTCCATTTTGTCTTGAGTTTTCTTTATGGATATTTAAAAAAAAAAGTAAAGTGGCTTTCTGTGGGCAAAACTTCTAAGCGTGTGTCTGCTGTCAGAAGAGCAGCCTGTGTTCATGTAGATTTATCCAAGTTCTATGAGGAGTTGCTTTCACATGTACAGCAGTGGTTTAATTCTGAAAGGATGCACCTCAATAGAGAATTCCAAATCTTTGTGGAGACATTGATAAATCTCCAAACACTGTGGATTTATTTTTCTATGGGTACAGGAGTTTACTTATTTGAAAGCTGCAATTTAAAAAAAATGGAGCTTGTGGTTACTGCTACCATGAAAACCATCCTGTGTTAGAAGTGAGGTCACAGTGAAAGAGAACTTTTGAAAAACCCTGAAAGGTGCATGCCTGCCTTTGTGTCCACCTATAACTTAGCATCTAAGCTTTTAACCTCTGTATCACTTTTACCTGTTTACGTATTTTACTGTTCATCCAGGAGGTGAGCTAGAACATCACCAGGAAATGCCCCATTACAGCTAAGCCAGTGAGCCTTTCACTGGAGGAATTAACCACAGGATAAGAGTCAATTGACCCTGAACTTGCTCACCAGCTGTGAAGGGCCAAGTATAAACACAAAATATATATGCACTGGATGTGGCAATGGGCAAAAAAAAATCTGATTTATGATTTAGGTGTCAGACCAAAGTGCTATGATGTGATAGGACCTGTGGGGTTTTTTTTATAATTCATAGCTACTGTAATAGTAGGTACAAAATGTAAAGCACAGAGCTGTCATCCAATTAGTCAAGAATTAACAGAAATTCACTGAAGTGTCAGAGGCAAAGACAAAACACTAAAATGTTTTATATATGAGTATGATATATTTAGACGTGTTCCCCATCATGTGATCTGTGCTCTTGTAATGTGTATTTAAGTCTCTGCTCTTTGAACACTGGTTTTCCTGTGACGTCACTTCATTTCTGTTTCCCATATTCTGTTGCCTGAGGGAACCCATAAATCCTGAACCCCCAAACTGTTTTGTATTGTATTTATTGCTCCCACAATTCTTATTCTTATCTAAATGAAGAGAGGCATAAATTTCCTGCCAAGAACTTCTATGTATTAAATCCTTGAATAGCGATTACAAAACAAGGGGATAACTCAATTTATTTTTTTCCTTTCCATAACTTTAAATAATGACTTCCAATTTAAAATAAACATGTAGGGGCATCTGAAGTATGTTTTCAAAGGCATTCTTAACTATGTGAAAGTGGTACACTTTGTGTTTTATGTCCTATTTTGCCTCTTTCAAAAGCAATCTGAGTTGTTATATTTGGCACTGGGAGTTTGTAAAGTAGTTAAAGTAATTAGGACTCAAATTCCTCTGGCTCAAAAAGGGAATCATCATTAAGACTTCTTAGACTATTTCATTGTTACCAAAAATGTGCTATTATAAAATTTCTTTAACTTATGTTAGTAAAACGTTACTGTTATATTAACACAGGTAATAAAAAGTAGAGAGTGTAGGAGCCATCTGCCTCGTGGCAGTCTTGAACTAAAGCTGAACAACCAGTGTCCATGCTGATAGTCCAGCCTGCATTTGAAGGCGTTCCACCAGGAACTGGTGACAGGATGAAATCTTCAAAAGCAGCAGCTATGGAGAAATTAAATCCCCTCCTTCTGTACTGAGTGCAACTATGAGAAAACACCAAAATTTGCTGGTGTTGCGAAATCTCCGTTTCTTTTGTTGTTAAAATGCCACATTTTCTACAACTAGAGAAAGAAAAATAATCTTGTACATCTCTACAATCTAATTTCCTGCAAATGTCATTAGCTGTAGATTTCCCCTGTTACCTCTTTCTGTTGTAGCCAAGGGGAAGAAATCCTTTTGGTCCTTTGGGTCCATCACCAGGGATGTTCATAAATGAATGGGATCTCTTCAAGAAATGTCATGGCCAAGAATTATGTTCACATGCAACAGGCAATAAAGAAAACAAAAGCAGTGGCAGGTCATTATTACAGATACTCTTTTTCTTTCCCAGCATACCCCCCAGGAAGCAATGGCGATAATGAAACATGTTTAAAAATAATAACTCACCATGATGACAAGAAAACCCTTAAGTCTCATTTAACATCTGACTTTATTGGCCTGCTACCTTCACCATTTACTATACAGCAAATATCTTGGAAGACAGCCTAAAAAGAAAAGTCACAATTGTATTCCTAAAGTAGCAGAAACAAGAGCTGAGTGTTTTGATACCCACCAGCCAGTGAAATGAAATTGAAGACATTTGGTTATTAGAAGACCACTGTTGCTACATGCCAAAATCTCCTGTGGAGGCTCTTTGGAGTCAGGAGCAGAGGTAAGTGAAGCTTTTGAGAAAGCACTTCTGCCCACAAACTGCTCTTTCCCTGAGTAGAGGATAGCTCCCTGGCTTCAAGGACAGCACTCTGGCTACACCACTGCTCCATTTGGAATCACTCAGGCGGACATCAGTCAGAGACATCCAAATTTTCTCTGAGGTAGCTCCTGTGTCTGCATGGCAGCGAAAAAATCCATGCAGAGATACCCAAGATGGAAAAATTAGTAGCATTTACTGGAATGGCATGTTTCAAGTCAGAACAGCAGCACAACCATTTCATGCCATCTCAGATTAATTCATTGTTGTCAGGCTCCTTCTGTATTTTTGTTCCTGCTGTGCTTTAGTGGCTGATGTTTGTGCTGCAGGGATTTCAGTGAGGCTGTGAGGTTCCTTGTGCTGCTGGGGTGAGATGAGATGAGAACAGCCTTTCACCACCGTTTGCCTTTCTAGGAAGCCAAACCGGTGTGTGCAAAGTTACAGACTTGTGTTTTTCACCACACATTAAATAATACAAGAAAAAGAAACCTGTGAAATGTTGCCTGCCATGAAAGAATAATACAGTTTATGCAGTACTACAGGCAAAGGGAGTTTTTAGTGATTTGTGGAGGGGCTATTTTTAGGGTTTTCCTTGGGGGACATGTTAATTCCTGGTGACTTTACTCATCTCTCAGTGCTCTGTACTGGCTTTTGCAGGAAAATTTTCCACTATTTACACCTCAGTATCAGTTTAGCGTTGCTGATGGTGCTTTCTCCTTCTCACTGGTCTCGCAAGGCAGCTGGAGTGGCTGCTCTGACTTTGTGCTGTGCAATGGTGTGTCTGTGTGTGATGGAGGGGGAAAGGGGTCAGCAGCCTCAGCAATGCTGTAGCAACCCGACTTTGATGGGTTTCTTAGGGATGACTGGTATATTGGCTGTACGTTAATTGAGTAGAAGCAGCAGGATGTTCATGCTCGTTATCAGTAAGAGCTGGGTAAGGCTGTGCTTGGGGAGAGCGCAGCATGTATACGTTAAAAATCTTTTTATTTCTCAAGTCTTTGTTTAGGGGGGGTACCGATGTTTTTTTTTGCTTAAAAACTGGAGAAACAAAGAGTTTATTGTCTGTGGTATTCTATTTGTGAGCAAGTTTTTTTGAGCGATATTTTGCTTTCCATTTCCAGAACCACATATCCCAGCACACAGGGATTATGTGCAGCAGGGAAATGGGATTCCACTATGCAAAAGCTGATGTAAATAGGAATTATGTGAGTGAATTATGCAGGAACTAAAACAGAGGAAATAGAACAAAGCAATAATAGTCACTTTGGAAGGTTTTTATTATCTTTAGACAGCAAAAATAGTTGTTGTTAGAGTTTATGGCTCAAGCTGAGCCAAATCCCTTTTGCACCATTTGTCCAAAGTGGTAGGAGTGAGAAAATGAGAGCACAGAATAGGCTCTAAAAGCATTTCCTTTGCATGTAGTTGTCTGAGAATGTGCAACTCACTGACAAGAATACTCTAGAAAACACAGCATTTGAATTAATTTCCCTAAAACTAAAGCAAATGTGCTCACTCATTCATTCTGAAGTAATATATTGAAAAGTTATTGCTTCATCAAAAAAATTTAGTGGTCTCTAATACACAGGGAGAAAAACGTGTATGTATGAATGAAATAAAAGTAAAACTCCATTTTAATCTACTATAATGACCAATGCATATGTGTATGCACAAAGTGGTAGATTAGGCTCTAGTAAATATTTGCAGTATCTTCCGATAAAGTTTAAGCTGGTTCCAGATCTTATTAAACTCTTTCATGTTCTTTTCTAGGCCATAAATTACTTCTTCACATGAAGACGTGACTACAAAATTTATACAGACATTCTAACACTCCCAAGATGAATGCAACAGCAGCAATGCCATAAAATATATTCATTACTTATATTTGTTGTTGGTTATTGCTAGAAAGTAGTAATCTAATGTTTACTACCTTTTTTGCAACTCCACGTATAACTTGAGGTGAAAGTCTAATTTTTTTTCATTGGGGAGTGAGAATTTTCAGCAAGAAAATATTCCCAGAAAATATACATTAAAATGTATATTTTAAATTTGTTCTACAGAGACAGTTGCATGAATTGGAAATTACAATTATTTTGCAGCTAGATGCAGAAAAAAATGTATTGTCTCAAGCTCAAAGTCTGAACGTAGAACTTTGTTCATGCCTTTTGGTCTGCGCCCTCTGGTGATGTGTGAGGACAGACTTGGGGGGGAAATATGCAGCTCTGGAGTTTGTAAGGAGACAGAACTCTGGTTTTCTGTGGTGTGGGAAGAGAAATAATGTGACTGGTTCGTGTGAATAATCCTGTGTTTAAATATCAGCATAGAAATCAAGGGACAAGTGGGTAAGGAAACAGAAATAATAGAGGCTTGTCAAGTTCCTTTCTGTTGTGGAGAACTGCTGTGTTGTTATGTGTAAGCTGTTTACAGTAAAGCAGATTCTAATTTCATGGAGTATGTATACACCATCTCATCCAAATATTGAATACTTCTGAAATTACATTGCTACATATATCTTGATTTTTTTTTAATGTGAAATATTTTCAAGCCCTGAGCAGCTTGGTCTAGTGGAAGATGTTCTTGCCTAGAGCAGGGAGGTTGGAGCCAAATGGTCCTTAAGATCCCTTCCAACCCAAACTATTCTTTGATTTTGTGATTTGTGTATATTATAGGTGGCTGACCAAAACCTTGAGAATAATATATTTGACTGAATTTGTGTTAAGAAACGCTTTTACAGAAAGAATAAATTCCATACAGGTGGGACTGTCCTAATTTCCTTGTTCCTGAGTCAATGATACTTCAATCAGAGCCCTTTTCTCATTCTCAAATGAGACAGGGAATAGGTACAGACATTCCATTTATGTATTTGAGAATTTAAGTGACATAGCTGAGGATCTGAGGGAGAAGCCTGTGAAAAAGGCTACACTCCTTGTAATCCTTTTCAAAATTCCTTGAAGTACTGATTTCATCTTCCTCTGCTTTGTTCTTGTGTCATTTGGCACTGAGCTTTTTTCATAGGCAATTGGTTCTCTAACCCACTGTTATATACATGAAACTGCCAGATTTATGACAGGAGTCCAACAGTTTTAGCATTCAGAAACTGTGTTTTAATACAAATGGTTCTCCCCGAATACAGTGACAAAGCAAGACGTTTGTTTTTCGTGGCTCAGAGCAAACTGAGCAACTAATACTGGCAAAAAAGGAGCTCTGCTCCAGCTTACATGGAGACAAAAAAGAGGTATATGAAGATTTCAGGAAAATAGAAATAGCATCACTTACTGCTTAATGTAGATCCGTCTGGCAGAAATGGTCTGATTTATATCAAGTTGACCTACCTTCTTGCAAACAGTCTGCGCTGTTGTGTAAGTTAAGGTTGTCATGGATAAGAATATCTGTGAAAGATCCAAGAGAGAACTTCTGATTCATACCCATATGTCAAAGCAAACAGCAGCTTTTACTTCAGCATACACAATTGCTTCCCCTGAATTTCAGACGACTATTGCTTGAGAGTCTCACAAAGCAGCAGAATCCGTGAGGTGTAGAGACCATCCCACTCCATCTGGACCCTCACTGGGAGCGGGGTCACCTATAGCAGGGGGTTCAGGGCTATGTCCAGTTGGGGTTTGGATATGCCAAAGGATGGGACTGCACTCCAAAATCTCTGTGCTTGACCACCCTCAGAGAAAAAAAAGCTTTTTCCTCATGTTTAAACAAAACTAGAATCTGTATTTAAGGCTAACCCAGTTTTACTGCTTCTAATTTAAATTAAGCTCCAGGTATAACTTACTTTGCTGCTTGCAATGGTGGGGGCTTTGTTTCAAACCTGAAGTATTTTAGGTGTTTGTTACTGCTTTACTACTGCCCTGTGGAGCAAGTATGGGGCCATAGATTGCATTAGCAAGCCCTGAGCTGCTTGTTTCCAATGTTCCCATAAAGCCTGCACATAGAGCCAACTATCAGCACCACCTCAGAGCTGTTTCAGCAAAGTGACTGCCTTTGTAAACCCACTTGTAGCTCCATATTATGTCAAGTGCCTTCATCAAGAAGGGTTTGAGTACAAACAAACCCAGGCTTGCTCTGTACTCACACCAGAATTGTGCTGTTTTGACCACTATGGACAACTGTTGGCACCAACATCACCCATGATACCACTGTCTGGCCCTCAACGTGAGCAAGGGCACTCCCCAATTGTTTCGGTAGCCTCTGGTTTCATTTCTCTGTGACTTTCTACAGACACTTTGAAGAAATTAGGAGTAAATTTCATTTCACTTATTTTTTTTTAACTTCTATTAAACACCTGGGAGTGTGCTTCTCTCACTGAACTTCTGATCCCTTAAAATTAAATTTCTCTTTCTTGGTGAACCAGATTAAGAACAAAAGACATTGTAAAGCGGAATAATCCTACCTTGCTCTGGTTTTCCTGATTAAGCACTATTAGGATGAATGCCTTCCCTCAAGTGAATTATTTCCTTGAGGTACTCCCTGTTGGACTGCCCTTCAGTTATCTCTAAAAGCTGCAAAGTGATTTGTTAATGTGTTTGTGTGTTTCAGAGCCTGGAAGGAATTGTCTCGAATATAAACAAAGCCCTGCCTCTGAACACATTAAAATTTTTCCCTCATCGACTAATTTTAAAATTAAATGAAAGACTAATGGCACAAAAAATCCTAAGCCAAACAAAAGAAACCCCAAAACAACAAAAGGGGGGGGGGAGGGGGAGAAAAAAGACAACAGTTTTATCTTTTTATTAAACAATTTGGAAATATTCAAAAGTAGAATAAAAGGTAATTTTAGAGAGTACAAAAGTAAAAGTCTTGCCAACCAGCATCTTAATGCCCAGATAGCAAATACCTGACATTATAAATGTGATTCACTGTGCAACAGTGAGGCACTTGATCTCTGGGACAGCCCAAACAGCAGCCATACACACTGTTATGTGTGTCTGCCATGCACAGAGCAAGTCCCTCTGATCATCACATGTCCAACACATCACTAACTTTTTTTATACCTTTCATGCTGCAAATCCTACAGTGAAATTCCAGTCCATGCTTTCCCTGTATGTGTAACTAAAACAACTGCCTAACAACTTCCATTGTATATTAAGTTATAGTGCAGGCAGTCAGCACAGCCTCAGTGACAGGTAAATACTACACCATTTTCCCTTTCAGGAGGATATAAAAAGTTGTTGCTTATTTCTGTTAAGGTGATATTAAATCTACTTATAGTGAAATAGATTTACTCATGTGAGGCTCTCCAGTTTTATCAGTGAGGACACTGTGCTAGACTGAGGACTAAAGCTAGGTAGTACTCAGAACTAACCCCGTAAGTAGCACTGTAACGGTGCATGTCAGGATAAATTTAGAAGTTTTACTGTCTAATTAAACACTGTGGCTTTTGGGATCTCTGAACTGCATTCTCTCCTATTTGTGGAAACTTTTAGACAGAAAGCTCTCTCCTGTATTTCTATTTATATAGAAATATCTAGATATAGCTTTCACTCTTGAGACCCCTGAGGAAATCTTACACATAAAAATTCTTCTGTCACTGTTTATACTCTTTTTGCCATCATTGAGGCAACCCCTTTTCTGAGTGGAACATGCACCACAAACAGCAGCAGCAGCTTTGGCACTTCTGCTCAGATTGTCAGAACAGATAATGCTTGGTTATATCATTCCAAGCCTCTTCATTATCTTTTTATACAATGTTTTTAGAAATCAAAGTAATTTGCAAGAATCTGTGAAATCTAGAATAACGCAAAATTGTTTATTAAAAAGTGAGAACTTTGTTCTGCAGAATGTCTTGCTTGAGTCTGTAAACTTAGCAAAAGCCTGAGGGATTAAATTCTCTTCTGTTTCTGGTTCTGTTTGGTATAGTAGCACTTAGGATACCTTTCAGGAACCTCTCAGTGGGCTTAAATACACAATGAAGATGTTGAAGACAAAAGAGTAATAAATCTGCAACTTTGTCCCTAAGCCTCCATTTTGCATAATTTTTCCTCCTAAGATTAAAATCCTAAAGTAATAATGTATATCAGACTTTAGAACAACAGACTTTTCAACACCAATAGCAAGACAAATAGATGAAACTCTAATTATAACATTTATATAATCAAGCAGCTAATAATAATCTTCTGAGGTTGATCAAGTTGGAATATTTTCAGCAAAATCTCTAGAAAAAAGATGTGCACCTGTGTGTGCTAAAAAACAGGTGGAAATAGTAGTCATAATTTTCTAAAGAGGTTTAAAAACAAAAAAAAAATCCTGAGTTGCATAGTTAGTTACAAAAAAAAATAAATCACAGTTCTAATCTTTTGATCTTTACACCACAGCATCGTCCAAAGCTCTACCTTCCAATGTGTAAAGCTCAATATACAGAATGTTGCTTAATACTGCCCGAAACAAAATGCCTGTTAGTGAGGGTTCAATAAAAAAGTAGATTGTTGTTTGATTTAATTCAGAAAACCTCAGTTCTAAATAAAGATTTATCTTGGCCTTTTTTCTGGCAACTTTTCTTCTAGGAACACTTAACAGATTGAAAGCACAAAACAAGAAGCTGGTCTTTGCAAATTCCTCACGACGCTACTGCAAATAACAGCTAAATATTATTCCAAGTACAACAGGAATGTAGCCAAGAGTTGCAAGTACATCAAAATAGTAGGGTGTCCTTTCCTTTGGATAATTTACCTTCTTTCCTCCATATTTTCCAAGAGGAGTTAGTGCAGTACCTCCTACAAAACCAGCATGCAAAATCCAAAGACTTCAGGAATCTCTTAAATCCTATGGCAAATGTTTGCTGTCAAGGAAATAAATCCTGACGGTATCAAAGGCTACAACAAGTGTGATTTGTGGCAGGATGTCCCATATTGAGCCTATAACAGGGGATTGTGTAGAAAGACATAAAGGCAAAAGAGAAACAGGAGGCCCAGAGAAGAGTTTACACAGGTCTAAGACTAGCAGCTTACAAACCAGGGTTACGAAAATGCAGCGTTATAATGGTAAATATTAAAACACTAAACAGGGCTTTTGAAAGAAAATTAGATTTTTCTTGCTCTAATGTCACTAGCGTAACTCTCATGAGTTATGACTATTGGATGTTCTGAAAAAAAGGCAAAAAGAATAATTTCTGGAAAAGAAACTCATTTCTTCTTTTTTGCCAGAAGCTGATTCAGTAAGACCAGGGTTGCCTCTCCCAAGCAGTGGGTTTTCTGTGGTGTCTTGTTCCAAACACAACATAAATTTTTTGTTGGCTATGTGCTATTGAACAGGGTGGGTAGCTAAAGGAATTAGAAAGAATAAATAATCTCCTTTTTTTCCCATCAGGATGATATAAACAATTGTATTTTGTGATATATCCAAATAATACCTAACATTGTGTTCTACACTAGTAAATGTACATAATGTAAAGATGCCTAATCCAGTATCTTGTGACCTAAATCCAACTGTAATAATTTGATGTCTTTTAGGAAGTAGTTTTCCAAATGAACTCTAATTCTAGACCCAAGTCACATTAAGATGTACTGTTTAAAGACAAGTGTAATTCTGCAGGTTAATATTGTGGTATCTTGAGTGTAACAGCCAGTGTTTAAAACCTGCTTTTGCCAAAGAGCATCTAATTGTTGAGAGAAACAGAAATCAATGAAAAGAGCGACCTCCACCTTCCAGAAATGGATTAACATGCAGTGATGAAAACTCCCTCTCCCTGGAATTTGACTTTCTCCAGGTTCCCTTTTCTGTGTGTGCCTTCTGTGTTGTGCAAAAAGCAATAATTAACTTTGACACTATCTTCACCACTTATGTTTCTCTAAAATTACATTCTGGTTCTGGGTGTTTTTTCCCAGACTTTATAAATTAGGTTGTTCTTTTAACCTTTCATTCCTCCTTCCCTTCTGTCCTCTCTGATTCCATTTGGTGTATCACAAAGTCTCTACGGATCATTTCCTAATAAAATACTTCAGTGATTTTTACATTTGTATTGAGAGCACTGCAGACCTCACCCAGACTGTACTATCTGCTAAGTTATAAGGTGCTTGAGGATTATGTATATACACTGAATTCAGAATGTTCAGTTGTAAGATTTTTTTTTTGTTTAATGTGGAAAGGCTTGACCAGAAAGCTTTATTTTTACTTCTATCAATTTTATCTTCCCCAGAAATCACCAAACAATTAAACCAGAAACTTAGGATAAGTAAATATTATTTTATTTACCTGAGGGTAAAAACATCTTTTCCTGTCCTTCATTAGATGCAATGTAGATAAAAATGTTTCTGATTCTGAATGGCAATGATCTCCACAGTGATAGGACAGAACTATTTTATTTATTTCCAGATAGTTCAGTTTTGTAAAAATGTGAGGGAAATGATTTCTGTTTACATAGTAAAAAGATCTTGAAAAGATCTTAACTGCAAAATTGCCATCTTAGAGTTATTGCAATTAGTACTTCTCACACTACATTCGTGACATCCTGTCAGGGCCATTTGACAAATGCTGCTGAATTGGAAGCTTGGATAAGAAATGTGGCTCTAGACTTTTAAAGTAGGAGTTTAGCAGTTGTGTCATCCCACGTTTATTGGGAATCCATGTATAATCTAAGTACATTGTATATGAACCGTGCAAGGCACTGTTTTTACCATTTCTGAGAACGCTTATTCCAAGTAATTTAAATACTCTACGGTGTGATAGGAATCAGCTATTACACCATTGAAAGGTCAGAGAGGTCCAGAAACAACAGTTAATGATCCATTCATGTTGGAAAAGTAGGCAGAGTTGCAAATGATCATTTGTCTCTTGGGACTGACTCGAGGAGCCCGCTGTAGGTACCTGGGCTCTGCTTGGTTTGGTTGCACTGAGCAGCACTCCTGCAGGCGTAGCACTTGCACGCTGAGGGCAAATGCTGTTTCCCACTTGCTCGAGCTCACATTTGCTGGATCTCCCTCCCCCATGCAACAGCAGCCACAGGGTGTCTAATATGTATTTTCAGTCAGGCTGCGGTGCTGAATCAGGGAAGGGCTACTGAGTTCTTGACATTTTAAAAAAACCCAACAAAACACTGAATTTCACATGTAAGGACTGACTAAGAAACTTTTTATTTGTTGACATGTATATTCTCTTTTCTTTGTGTGTGGTGTTGGAAACAGAACAACAAAATGATATTCCTGTTATGAAAAAAATCCCTCACTATAAACAGTTGTGCCTCACTAAGGAAAGATTCCACCAGAGTATGGTGAAAGGAGAGCAAAAGATAAGACTTAGATCCCAGCTGTACTTTTGTATATTTAAGGGCTGTGTATGGGTAGTTCAGAGAAAGAAATGAGGGAATATTTCACTTATGATCATATGAACATGCTTATATACATTATATATACATATAATGTATATATAATCAGGTGTTTATAAACACCTGATTTTTATTTTTTTCATTAGAAAGAACTTAAAAGCCTAGGAGTTGACTCTCTTGGGAGCAATACAGTTTGTTCTCCCTGGATTTCCTTGAAATCAGAAGATATATTTTTAACTGCTGTTTTCTTAGTCCTACAAAGAGACTTAAGTGAACTATCCTTTTAGCTGGTTCATGACTAATTAATTCAGAATATCTTTTGAAGTTTGTTTGTGAGTGAAGTTTTATGGACAGTGATAGAATAAATGAAAAAGGAAAGTTATTCCTTTAAAGGTGGTGTTAAGTGTTTCTTATAAAACAGCAGTATTTGTTATAAATTAATAGAAAGGAATCCTAAATAGGAATAAAGCAGTTTTGATTATTTTCTTAAAGTGGCTATTAGCAGAAATTGATTTGAGATACTGACTCAGCTCTATCTTGCTTGCTGTAAAGTAAATTATTCTGGCCTCAATTGTGTCTTGCCATGTTTGATATTGACATAGTCATGGCTAGATTTAGTTAATAATCACAACTGATTATCATCACTGAAAATAGTTAACTCGTTGAGTATATAAATCCCTGAGAAGTGCTTTGGTGAAACTTTATTAGAGAGTGAATTTCAAATGCACTTAGAAAGAAGAAAAGGTGGTATAAATTATCATAAACTGTGTTATGTCATTGAAAGATGTTTTAGGGAAAGTGGTCAATGTTAGAGTATTGGGCTTGCAACAATAACAACAACAAAACAATAATCACGGTGTTGCTCTTTTTTAAAAAAATCTAAAGGCTTTTTTTTTTCCTTAATGCAGAAATATTCTTCTTGACTTTCCCTAAAATGACACCTCTAACAGCAACCATTGGGCAAGGAAGGTATTAGGATGTAGAGGGTAACAACTTCACAGTAAATGTTTTATTAATTCTGGTAATTAGAACATGTTAATTTTGTATCTCGAGTTCTGTTGGATACAGCCCTATAAATATATATGCATTATAGTCTCTGTAATAGGTTTCTAGTGACTGTTGGAGTTGTTTAGCAAGGCCACAGGTGTATTTCGGTCTCCACTGACGGTTGCATTGTGCTCAGCTGACCCGATTTCAGGTATTTGGAATGCAAATGTATAAATCTGGGCAAGTTACTTAGACCTTGCTTGTGTAAGCGTGGAGAAATATGCTTCTAGAATATTGTCCACTTTGTGCTAGTGCTGTCACCTAAAACAAGGCTTTGAGTCATGTTTTACAAGATGCCATTTCTTGCCACAAGAGGGTATTTAGCAGACTGTGTTACAGGTATTTACATATTTAATGTTGTAAAAATGTAACTCTACTTTCTATATCAAAAAATAAGAGGAATCCTAATACCCTAATATCCTCTGCCTTTAAAAGAACACTTTTCTAATTAAGCAATGTCAATACAGTGAGAAAAGATTCAGGGGGGAAAAATCCTACAATCCAAACTTTAATCAAGCACTGGAAGTTGTTCACATGGTTTGTAAAGTCTCCATTCTTGGAGAAACTCAAAAGCTGTGTAGACATGATCTTGTGAAAATTTAGGTGGCCTTCTTATAGCAGGGGAACTGGTCAAGACAACTTCCAGAGGTTCCTTCTAACCTCAACCATTCCATGATTTTGTGAAATTTTAATTAAAATACTCTTAATGTTATTTGTTTGATCAATTTACTGATAGTTCAAAAAAGTGTGTCTCACCAGTAAGGCTTGTCTCAAATAACTCTGCTACAAGGACTGGCTCACCAGTACATACTCACCTTCATATAAAAACCCACAGCAGCACTTTTTCAAGGAGCAGATGACTCTTAGGGAAGCTCTGATTAACACACCTCAATATCATTAAGCTTGTATATATTCCAGATATTTAATCCAGCAAATTGCTTTGGAAATTAGGTGGGTGAGATTTCTGATGCTTTTTTGCTTTGCACTAGATTGTATTTGTTTCTTTCCCCCTTCGCTCTCCCTGCCTCTTTTTGCTAAATACAGAAGGGATGGAGCAAAAAAAACCCAAACAAACAAGAAAGTTTTAAAAGAGTTTTCTGGGGAAATCAAAGCTCTGTCATATGTTACACTTGGATGCATAACCTTCAATGCTATTTATTGGTGCAGTGTTCAGTCTGAGATAAAGACATTTATGCTTTTATGTAGAGGCAATGAACCTTGAAGTATGAGAATCTGAGCACAAAGAAAGTTTGTTGTGGTTCTTTCATTCCCTATTTAAGTTAATTCTTAAAGAATAAACTGTTCTTTATGATTTGAGCAGCCAGTTTGATCTGAGTTGTCTGAAAGAATTGATAATTTGCGCAGTTTTCCCTCTTCTCTAGACTGATGTTTAATCATCATAAGAGTTATGTTCATGTAAGTCCATGTCTTCATTGCTCAAAAGCAGACCTGTAAAACTCCGAATAGTTGTCCCAATTAGCAAAAAACTGCTGGTGGAATAAAAAGGATCTGAAAGAAATGACAATTGTTTTTAATTTTTTTTTAAATTTTTGCTTTCCACAGCCATCCCTATATATCCAAACTGCAGATGCTCAGTGCACCTCTTCAAGAGCTCACTGCTCAGGTCATTGTTGAGTGATTCCTGTCACCTAGTTACTTCATTAATCCCATTTTTCTTCCTCCCATGCTGTGTTGAGGAATTGGGTGGGGTTCTTTGATTTGTTTCTGTTTTATAGCTTCATATGACATTATTAATTGCAGAATTGCAAAGATAAAACAAACATCAGGTTGAACCAAAAGCCAAACTGTGCCATGCATTGATTTTAACACTCAAAATGACAAACCATCGCTTTCAAGTTATCACAGAGTAGATCTGTAGTATTGCTTGCAATCCATACATCCCCATACACCTCACAGTCATGTCTAGGAATAGATTCTAACACTCCCCAGGTTATTTTAGGCATGTTAGTAGATGGTATGATTTATCATGCCCCAAAAGACCTTTTTCTTTTTTTAATTCCGGCATTTCAGCAAACACTTAGGTCAGGCTTCACTTTAAACTCGTTTGTATTAGGTGGATACATTATTGTATTATTACTTCCCTTTCCTGAATATAATTATTTTCCATAAATGAATCTTGTCTTGAAAGACAAACTGATTTGGGTACTATAGCTTGGGGAGAGAGTCTACTTAGGTTTTCCATGTTGCCATTACTAAAGATATGATATTCATTTAAAAAGAAAAAAATGCCTTCATACCCTGAGGAAGTTCAAGAATCAGATTAAGGGATAATAGATCATTATCAAGACTATATAAACAGCTTTTGTATTGATTAATCCATGTTACAACTCTTTAAAAGAGCTAATAATTTTAGTGCCAAATAAAGAAGAGATTGCAGTTTCCAGTGAGGAAATGGCTGTAATTGCCATTCAGGTAGTGGGTAAGAGATGATTATTAGACATCATCTATTATTATGATCCAGCAGTGAATCTGCTGACCACAGAGGCCATTATTATACAGACAAACACGAAATTGCAGAGCACGTGCTGGTCTCTGATACCCACTCAAAGTGCTAAAATAACAGTAAAAAAGGGGATTGTTATTCCGTGTGCATTTCAGTATGAACCTGCCTATTTCTGAGCATTCACCTTGTCTATTGACCATCTCTAACCACAACACTGATAAACTAAGTAGGGACATTATTTCAGAATGTTCTGTTTATGATGCAACTTTACATCTAATCACATAGAAAAATGTGGTATTTTGTAATAATGTAAGGCTCTTTTCCAAATCAAAATTTATAGAAATAAACACTAAAAATCTTTCCTTGCTGGCAGATCTGACTTCTACAGACACTTGTAAAACAGTTAACTTTGTTATCTTTGTACTTTCATGTTCTCCTTAGACACAGAATGTTCTTGACCTCTGCTCCCGTGAAGAGAGGAACTTGATTAGAATTATTACTCCTCTGTGTTTAAGACCTATGTAAGACTGTCCCCTATAACCAGAAGTTGCTAACAGATAATCTCTATTTTGTCTATAATTAAGGCAAGAGAATCAAAATCTAAAAAAAAAAAGTTAATTTTTCAATAAATTTTCAAGCTGATAGCTCAAATCCTTTTAATTTCATGAATCATCATAACACAATTTGTAGAAGAGTAAAGTCAAAAGAGCATGTATCTACTACAGCTGTTAGCTTTTAACATTTAAATTTTAATAATATCAAACATATTTTCTCATTTCTTTATTCTAACACATTTCTTTATTCTAAATATGTGAAAGGCAGTTTGAAAGGTGTTAGGTGTTAGACATTGAGTCATCCATTTGTAACTGAATTCCTTATGGTAAATGGTGGCATTAGTACAATTATTGGTAATTTACAGTTATCAAGCTAAAAGCATTCTTAAGTGGATCCAGCCAGTTCAGAGGTGATGACTTCTCAAGGCAGAAAAAAGCTACTTGTTTAATCTTTGTCTTTCCTTGTAGTCTTGTTTGCTGGTATCTAGAGAACATTTTAAGAGCCCTATAACTTTGAATTCAATCATTTTTAAATTGTTTTCACAAGTTTCCATAAGGATTCCATCCCAGTTTAACATTAATGAGGACTCATAATAAGCAGTTACCTGTAAAACACTTCCAGCTGAGGCCTCCTTCTGTATAGTGCATCTTGATTGTAAAATTTTTGCCTACGGTTGCTATCATATGTCAGCCCACAGCATCCATTATTCTACTTGTATAAAAGCAGAATTAGAATGCTTAAGATTTTAAGGGGTTATTCTGTAGCTTTCAGAACACCTCAGTGAACTTAAAGTGATTGTCTAGATGGTGTTGATCAGAATAACTATAAATAAGATGTGCTTACACAGTTACTGATAAAAAAATGGCCAACATAGAAGTGGTTAAACTTACTGTTTAATTAAAAAATGCAGTGAATTACTCTTCTCTTCACACAATTTCACCTCCCCTTCCTTTGCAGCTGAAGAATTAGATATTTTGAGAGGGTAAGAAAACTCTTCTGGAGTTGAAACTGAAAAATAACCTTTTCAAAAGCTATACAGTATCTTTTAATAGAGAGGGGTTTTTTTAAAAAAATAGGGTCTATTTATGTTGGATTGCAAAGTGCAAACATTTTGGTTATTAGTGTTCCCAGAAATATTTGTAAAAGGTATGTTTTCAAAAATGTCACCATGAAATAGAGCACTATGGTACACCATTGACTAATGATATTAAAATAACAACAGAGTGAAGTATTCAGCAGTGGAATTTAGGTACGGTTTTTGACTTAGTAGGTAATGTCACTTAGAAGGAATTTTTCATTGTATTTTCTTTTCAGATCTACTTTTAAAAGCTTCATTGATGTGGGTTTTCTATCACTCTTCCTTTCCTTCCACTGGATTACTGCATGAGTGAGACCACACTGGCATTTATTTTTTTTCACAACATTCTCTTTGCATTTCTTTTACTTTAATTTTTCTCATTGCTACTAGATTCAGCTGATTTAAATACTTCATTGACCTCCTTTCTATGTTACACTCTCCAAGGACTGCTATTGAAAAGTTACACTACCATTATAACCCTTAAATTATTGCTCAGTACCTCTCTGTTCACTGGTTCTTTTAATATTGCATTATAAGCAAAAATGTTTGTCACCTTTGTTACTCTCTCTGAACTCAAACATTTCATTGTTTGCTTTCTGAAATGTTAATCCCAGAACTTAGAATTATTTTTAATGCACGTTTCCACCAAACTAGATTAAGAATTCCTTAGTAAAACCACTTGAAATCACTTTAGTTGCAGAAGCACTGGTCTGAGCATTCTCAGCATTCGCTGAAGCCAAAACAAATCCTTGCTATCTTGAAGTCTGCCACATCAAGCCAATGTCCATGATATAAAAGAAGGTTGAGGCACGCAAAAGAGGATTGACTTGAATACTTATGATTTATCGTGTATTTATGGTCTTTTAACTTTTAAATAATTTTAGACATATAAAATTCAGACTGACAACTAATACAGAAACAGAAGGATGGTTTTAAGATGCAGACTTTAGGGGGGTCTGTTGCATTTTCCTTCCAGATAAAGCAGCAATTAAAATGAGTAGCATTCCTATTCCACCAGAAAAAAAATTGCTGGAGACTTTCCTGTTATCACAGAAGCAAGCTGGGTTCTGATTTTGATGTTACTCTGACTTAAACATGACAAATGCTTCATTTGAAAACTGTCAGCCATGTACAACATCCTCCATCTAAAAGTGAAAGGGTAGAAAGACAGCAAGAATGCCACTACTTTTTGTTATGCTATTCTTGCTAAAATAACATGGCAGATAGTCATAAAACTGGAAGAAAACAAGTTGGTGATGTTTGTATGCAGTCAAGCGCAGCTCTCCTTTCATCTGGATAATGAATCATTCACACATGCACAGTCAAGTTTGTACTGTCTCTGACATGTAGGTTTAATCAACAAATTGACGTCGTCTACAGAAAATTGCCTATAATCAGGTCTATCCTAAACTGGCAAAAAGTATATCAGCATGCCACAGCTTCAGAAATGTGTAGGTTTGTGGGATTCCTTAGTAGTTTTGGTGACGAGTAACCTATTCACCTCC
Organism: Sclerurus mexicanus; assembly: GCA_013396755.1. NCBI lineage: Eukaryota > Metazoa > Chordata > Aves > Passeriformes > Furnariidae > Sclerurus > Sclerurus mexicanus. The sequence goes on along the minus strand of VWZF01002261.1, from coordinate 875,805 downwards.
TTTTCCTCCCAGCTCTCATGCAAATTTCATCATAGCAGCATCTTGCCGTAAATGTTAGATATATTTAGTCTACAGATATGGTTGTTTATCACTTGTCTAACAAGTATTGCTAATTTGTTGGTAATCCACGACCTGTATTAAGGGTATAGTTACCTTAATTTTATTGGTCTTGTCAGCACAGAAATTGTTAAGTTGATCTAAAGTCTGCTTTGAAGAATATAATTTTATAAAGATGGTAGAAAACATGAAGCCTTGAAGAAATTAATCCCCAGATCCATAAGCATTAGGAAACATGCACCATGTTTTACTTGGTGAATTCGCTGGTGGGACAGAGGACTAGCCCTACAAAATCATTGTTTCTTTCTTGGACTGCATCTGTATTCACAAATGTGACCCAGTGGGTTCCCGCTTGGAAACATCCTACAGTTGCCACAGGAACTTGACCTCGAGCTGACTTTGACATAATTGCTAGAAAAGAGCCAGGCTTGACACAGTGATTTACTTAACTGTATACATATTTTACTGTGTGTTGTTTAAACTAGCACATTGCACTGTTTACAGCACTTCACTAATATATTTGAAAAAGTAATTGGATAGTTCTAACTATGTAAAATTGCTTATACGAGTGTGACAATGTGGTACACTGCTGCTAAGCAGGCTTTAATCAACTCAACATTGGGTTCATTTGGTTACTAATCTCAGATGTCTATGCTTCATTTTTATATTATAGGGAGGAAGTTTCCATAAATATTGAAGACATACTAAGTAAAAGTAATTATTTAGGGCTTAGCAGGGAGTGTAAGCAATAGAATGAAAAGCCATATGAGCTGAAATAGATTTTTTTTTTCTTTTATAAAGTAATTCTTTGAGTATAAGCTAGGTTTACAGGAAAACTGTGGATCATCAACATCATATGAAAGCAATACAGTAAACTTGTTTACTTGAAGTATCTACGTGCTTCAAGAGTCACCTTGTACAGAAAAAGATGAGCTTTAATTACAATAAAACATCTGTTCCTCTTATACAATGGAAGTCAGCTTCTAAAATATTGTGATCTTCTTCCTCCTGCTCTCTTTCTAAACACTTACAGCTTTAGAAATATGTGTTTTCAGAAAATGGATGAAGAAACTTCTTTACTGGCCCAACCCATACCTTCTGTGGGGTTTAGATGAGGGGTTGGTTTGTGGCAGGGTTTTGCTGGCTGGGACCCTGGGCTGTGGAGAGCCTGGCAGCCCCTGCAATGGAGGGCTGGGACCCTGGCAGTGCTGCTTTAAGTCAGCCTGTCTGTGATTCTTCTCCTCAACTCCTCTTGTCAAAGTTAAAAGCAAAATGAAAAGTGCTGGAAAGGAAGGTAGAAACAGAAACAAAGGTATTTTCTCTACTTTGTGAGCAGAAAATTTTTACACCACTCTGATCAGTAACAGCGAAGGCATTTACAGCACCAGTTTGCTTTAATGCAAGAAGAAAGTTTAATTTAGCATGACCTTATTCTTTGGTTTTGTTTTGTTTATTCCTCAGGGTGCTTTCCTGCAGCCAGTGGGGACGCAGCATTTCGTTCATGTCCCGAGCATCCTGAGGCAGAGGCTGATCTCCCACAGGGTGAGTCATGGCTTGCACAGCCTTTTCTGGAGTTTTTTCTCTTTTCTGGGGGCACTGCTGCCACTTTGACAGTTTTGCTGCCTTTGCCTTTTGCTCTTTTCTTGTCTTGAGGATTTTTTTTCATCTGGCATCATGCTAATTAAAGGCAAGTGCGTCAAGTCTTACCTGGTATGAGAGAAGATGAGAGCATGGGAAAAAGAGGCTCAGATGTAACTCTCTTCTTTGTTCTCATCTATCAAAGAAGAAATTGCCATATGTTTTCTACTCTTTTGCTGCTTTTTACATTGTGAATGTGACATCTATTAATTACACGTTACATTCTAAAAGTTTTTCAGTTTTTTAAAGCGATTCATATTTTCTATGTCCCCTTTGCAATGTTACTTTCTGATTTTGCAATTACAGACTTGGATTTTTTTTTTTAAATGTCTTTACATGAAGTCTGAACTCAATATATTTGCCTGAAAGGTATATAGGAGACATATGATGCATGACAAGTATATTAACTGTATTTGATCCCAGTAATGGAAGTTGAAGTTTCTCCATTAAAGTTAATGGAAATGTAATGGTTTACATCGGCTGTGAAGATCTGTTGGGTTATGTTTGCTATAGGAAATCCATTTTTTTGGTGAAATGACAAGGTTCTTTTTTCTGAATAATTTAAAAATATTTATTAGCCTTGCTATTAATTCTTAATCTGTAAATGCTTGTATTTGGAGGATTATTTGTAGTGATGCTACTTCGTGACTACAGAGCGGCTGCTGTTTCTAGAGGCTTATGATTTGTCTAGGTATACATGGTTTAGGTCTACAATTACTGCAGTGCTGGTCCAGTAGATCAAGAGGTGATAGAGTGTCAGGCTTCAGGTCAATCATCTTCCATGTGCACAGGCAGCGGCAGGGCTGGAAAGGAGCTACAAAATGCTGTGTTTGATTTGGCCACTTTGAGAGGAGGGGTGAGCAAACATGAGCCTGCTTTTCCCTGTGATTTGTTCCAGAACAGCTGTTTGTTATTGATGGAGATTTGACCCTTTACTGGGAATTCTAAAGTGGTGTTGGCGTGCACACCTGTAAAGAACTGCAAGCTCAGCTGAACAAAGCAATCCCTGCCTGTATGGAATGTTGTGCTTTGCATGGCCTTCTCCTCACAGCTGAAAGTGATCCTTAGTTAAGGTTTCCAGGTGAAAGCATTTGCCTTCCTTGTTACTTTTCTTTCATAGTTAAAGCTGTTACTGCTAAAATTTCACAAAACAGCACTTGTGTCCAGGTCTCTGCCCTGTACACAGTATGTGTTTTGCTGTCCATGCTGTCTTAACACTTGATCTTTCATTTCTGCCTTTATAGTGTGACCTCTCTGCTGTGCTATATTGTGTCTGTCCTTGTGGACGCCTTTCCTTTCACTTTGGTGCTATTTCACTTTAATTTCTTCTCAGGCCATATCTAGTCTACTGCTTATTTCCAGTGGAATTCAGGTTTCTTATCTGCAGGCCAAGCACGATTCAAACTATAAATTTCATTTCTCTTAGTATTTTCTGCTAAGCTACCGCATTTTGAGAATTACTTTTTACTCTGACTTCCCACAGTTTTAATTTTTAGCCTTTTGAAGAAATGATCTCAATGTTCAGACAAGCAAATTGCTAAGCTTTTCCAGGCTTCAATTGAATCTATTGTAACTAACCTCATTATTTGATAAAACTGAGTTAGAAAAGTAGATTCCCTCAAGTGTGGAGTATACAAACCCCATCTTTATTTATGTATGGAGCAAAATTACTGGTGGTTCAGAAAATTTAAAGCACTTTAAAACTGCTTCTATAGTTCTTTAACAGTGATTCCCTTAGTGCTCCCATTTCTCCTCAAGTTGTTTTTCTTCTTCAGCACAGAACAGTTTAATGATCAGATATACTTTCCATCTGAGAGAGATGAATACTGGTTTCCTTAGGATTGTGTTGCTTAATTATTTTTGTACACTAATATGAAAAAGCACAACTCAATCTTATCCCTTGGTTCTCTTAAAATTTCAATTACAATCTATGTAAAAAGGGTTGTCTTTTGAAGCTGACTAATCTTAAAGTTTAATAAAATTACACTGTAGATGTTATGAAATAATTTAATAATTGGAAAAAATGTGACACTTTAAAAATAAGAAATCTGGTAAAGCATAGGCTTTATTAATGCATAACTATCAATGGAGGACTCAACACCAGGGTGAATGTGCTTTTTTAATATACATGGAGAGATCTGGTAGTGAGAAAGGGTCATTGAATTCTGTTTACACAGGTATAGATGTTCTTTTCACAACACTCTGAAGAGATTCAAGAGAATATAAGTCAGATACCTTAAACAGGTATTCTGTTAAATGCTTTAAAAAAATAGTTCACTGAAGTCTGGAATTAGAAAATGAAGTTGCAGGACAGCTCTTTATATGTATACGGTAGTATGTTCACACAAGTATACCTGCAAAATCACTCTATATGGAAATTGGAAGGGAAAATTTTATTTTGGCAGTCAGCAGATACTATTCCACTGGTCCTTACTTTTCGTCAAGAAAACACACAGGTTTACATGTGGAGTAAAAAACCTGCACTGCTAAGATGGGAACAATTGTTTGGGTTTATGTTTACCCTCCACCTTAAGTTTCCTCTGATGGTGTCATTTTTGACTTGGTTGAATCATTTATAAGTGGTCTTTCCACATTCCTTTTTTCTCTGCAGAGGTAGGGAATAAATATATTGCTTTGGGATTAAATGAGTACTTGTATCATGGAAGTACAATTAGAAAAACCCTTAAATACTCCATAGCAATTATTACATTTAGACATTTTTGATTATGATTGACTAAATAGACAGGAACAGGAGAGAAATTTACCAATGCCCTTGTATCAGTATTTTCCAGTGAAAATATACAATGCACAGTAAAATGTACTGAAGGCTAAATGTACTAATTTTTTGCTTTTCACTCAGTGACTCCGAGTTTCCTCTTTTATTTCAAGGAAAAACCAAGGGTGGGAAGGTTAAAAATAATGGCTTAGGTGAATCTGTATGAGCAGGATGCTTTGTAGCATAGTCTGTTATGTAATCTGTCTAGTGTGTTTAGCCAAGATGTGGGATTAAACTAAAACAGATGTCATATTTCAGAATACCAATAATATGAATTTTACATAAGATATGTTTTGATTTAACTAATATAGTAATAGCATGGGTTATAAGGCCTTTGAAATAAAACATATTTCTTGAGATTAAACAGCTTACATTTAATTATTAGATGTTGCTCCTTCCAAATAATGGCATTGTAAATTATTTGGTTTTATGTGCCTATGAAAGTGAGATCCCCCAGTGTAAATTCAATTAAAAAGAGAAGTGTCTTTTTTTTCCTCAGTGGATAGCATGTCACTATGTAAAGAGGAGTCATTCATAAATGAGTCTTACTGCAGAACTTTATCTGTGATAGCCTGGTTGAGAAGATACTGAGCGTCTTGGTCCTCAACAAGGCCACAGTGCGTGTTTAAGTCTCAGCAGTGTGACTAGCCTCAAAAGAACAAAAGGTTAAAAATTTTGATGTAAGAGAAGGCTCATCACTCTGCACGATTTAGATCTGCTCAGAGGCTTCATAAGCCCTGACTTAGCATTGCTTATTGAGTCTCTGAATTTGGGGGCAATTCTTAGATCCAGCTGAAGCAGATGAGCTTCTACTCAGAGGCTGCATGGTGCACCACTCTGAGCTAATTGTCAGGAAAAAGCTTAATTTTGTGATCTTCCTAATTCTCTCCCTTTTCCACAAGAAGGCTTAGGAAAGCTTAAAGCTATCAGCACAAACCAGCACAAACTAGATGAGTCACTTAAAACTGATTTTTCCCCCCTTTGATGTTTAGAACTTTGTATGCCTAAAATTAAACCTGAGACCTTTTAAAAAGGCATTTCCTTTCCTCTAGATATGTATGCTAATGATAATAGCTTGTTACCTTTAAAGAAAGGAGTCAGGATCTTAAATGCCTATGAAGCATTGATTAGATTTATTTTAGCTGTGTGTTCAACCATAATACATTATTTCTTTCCCACTAATAACTGAGATTTGCAGTAAGTGAAGTATAGTTCTTGGTTCACAGTGCCAGTTTGTTCACTTTTCATTGCATTTGCAAGATATTGTACATGAAATCATTTTTTTAAATGGATTTACTCAGAACTGATTTCAGGTTCTACTGTTAATCATTGCTCTATTCTTTATTTTTTGTTCTTTTAAAGATTTAAGTATCACACTACAAGGCAGCTTACTTTACAAGAAGCAATGTTAGGTAATGATGAACTATTCAAAACTATTCCAGAATCAATTGGATTAAGAATTGGGTAACTTCACATGTCTTTCTACCAGCAGACACTGCTCCTGAGACCAGTAGACTTAAGGTGCATCAAGATGTAGCTCCTGGAAAGGGAAGGTGATAAGGTTTTTTGGCCATTTCATTTAAATACCATTATTAACAGCAGAAAAACATTAATTTTACAGATGAGTAAACTTTGGGGTAAGGACTGTCAAACTATGTCCTTGGAATCCTCAAACCTGATTCTAGAGACTAGGTATGAAAAGAAATAATTGCAATGGTCAGAGTGGGTGAAAGTGTTCATAGTTTAGAATTTACTAATTAGTTCTTAGGCCTGGGCTTAGCTCTGGTGTGTATTTGTGCATATGTTGCTAGAACACAGCAAATATGATATCAAATATTTTTACGTAAGAGGTTTAAATGAATTCATCTTACATCACATTTTATAATGCATGAGTACATACCAAGCTTGTTACTAGGGCTTAGTTTGTTAAGCTGCAATAACATGACCATATTTCTAATCCTTAGAGTGTCAATATCAAGATTTAATACTGTTTAATGAATGCAGTTTAAACTGATACTCTTGTTAATTTGGATTAACTTTCAAGGTGTCCCTATGACAAATGTGGAAAATATGATAATATTTGTTTTACTGTCCTCTAAAGTAGCAGGAACCATTATACCTTCAACTTACTGTTCCCTAAAAGCATCATTTGCAAGCATTATTTTCATGGTCACATAGTCTCTTATGAGGCATATAAAGCAGTGTTAACTGCTGTGTTTTATATAGGCAAGCATATTTTTGGGAGATCGATGAGTATCATATCTCCTGAATTCCCATCTACGTTTTTATGCAGGCTTTATTTTCCATTTGGCACAGCATTTTTATTAGGTTAGTAATAGCTGTATTTACCAAGTCATTAATGTTTTGTAAGACATAAATGCATAGGACAGAGAGATTATGGCAAAATAATTAAATGCTTAAGTCAATTTTACTATTTTGTTTTGAACTTTTTATCTTAAATTGTTTCTAAGAGGAAATAGTATGAAACTGCAGTAGTTGATAATGGGTGGAAACTATATTTTCTGCTGCAATATATACATATAGAACTGATAGTAAAATAGTACATTTGAAAACGAGTTCTTCAAACCCTGTGTAATACATGTGTTAGTGCAGAGATTTTGGAGTACTTTTTAAACAATATCATATGCTTTTGTGTGGTGGTTTAGCTGGAATTCCATTCTTCCTTTCCTTGTGAGAAATATTGAAATCTGCTCCGGCTAAATTCACAGGGGTTTCTGAAGTTTACAGCAAGGATGTGTCAGTGTGCAAGCAAGTTATTGAATGTGGTGATGTAACCTGCACACAGCTGCTACAAAGAGTCACTGTGAACATTTTCATGTGGATTCATTTCATTTCACAAACTATGGAAGTGCTCAGAGGTCTCATTTATGTACCTAATGCATGGAACCTACTAAGGCTTTAATCAGATCATACTGAAACTTTCTGCCAGAGGAGCCAGTTCTCATTAATAGACCTAGTTTATTCTAAAGAAGGATTTAAGAACAATTTCACAAAACTGTTGCAAAAATACTGCCCCTTCTCCCAAAATTTGCTGTTATTCTGCTGCCATTTATGTGTTTTTCCGCCTAGATCTGTCCCTGTGAAAGTCCCCTTGAAAGACAAGTTTTGAACATTCTAGGTAGTTTCATGCTCTAAAAAAAATATTTACAATGGAGTGTAAACCTTTTTCTTCTTTCCTTTTTCTTTTTTTTCTTTCAAAAGAACCACATTATTATGAGGAAAATTTATTGTTGGAGTTGATCAAAGGGACAAGACTTTTTCAGCTCTTAAGCTTGCTGACGCTTGCCAATGTTACAAGGCAGGTTTGGGGTTTTTTTGTATTTTTTCAGGTCTTAATGAACTCACCAGGCTTGTTCAGAAAAGCAAATAAACACACAAAATGTGTGCTGTAGTCCTGACACTGGGACTTCAGAGAACTATCTGTAGTTAAACTTTCAAAGTCTGTAGCTGGTCAAGGTGCAGTTCAGAATGAAGGCACTTTAGTGTGACTTAATGAGGGACGTATTGAAGACAGGGATCAGCAGAGTAAACACGAGGCCACAACAGAGACTGTCACAGGAGAAAAACAAACACGGACAGGGGAGAAATTGAAGCAGGGGAGCCTGATTGCAAAATGATTTATAAATCTACTTTTGGCAGATGAAGTAGAAGAAAAGAAGATATGGTGATTATTTGATTTCTCTTTTTCAAAGTTCACAATCTCACAGTGTAGACAGTGGGTTTTTTAACAATAATGGTATTGCCAACTATTTCTCTGACTGTTTTTAAAAAGGCAATACCACAATTTAATTTTTTTTTTCACAATTGCCTTAATCTTCTCCTGCTAAGCAAAAGGAAATGCTGGCCGGATTTAATTCACACTAATAGATAAATCATTCCTAATGAAGATGGAGGTGTGAAATTTCCAGCTATGCTGGAAACAAAATTAAATCATCAATAAAAGATTTCCTTATAGGTATTTATTTCATAATGTCTGTGAAGCATTAGGTTTAAAATAGGTTTATTTTACATAATCGCAATAACATTCTTCTCTGCTAGGGAAAAAAAAATCCTGACTGCCACTGTTCTTAGATTTTTATTTATTAATGAGTAGAAGTTCAAGCCTCATGAATTTGTTGAGAAGACTAAAGGGAACATCTAAAACTATAGCAGAGTTTTTGTGCCACTGGGGAAAAGATTGTCTCAGTATTCTCTGATAAACCTATCTTTCAGGGCAATGATGCTCGAAGTAAGAAGGATTTCCAAATAAGACAACGAATGCTTCAAAGGCACTTTTTGTCTATTGTGTCAACAGGCACTTCTGAAATAATGTTGTAGTTTTTAATATGACACATCATATTGAGCTGCATAATTTCTGTGGCAAACCCGACCTCAGTCTGATCTTTTACAAGGGTGGCTTAAGTGATATTTTATTTTCCACTCTGGCTGACCAGCAGCTTCAGCTGCCCAGCTTCAAGTGCAAAAGTGAAGCTCAAAGTTAAATTAGAGAGACTTTTGCAGGATTAATCTATGACTGGAAAGAAAATGAAGGTATTAAAATATTAAACCAAATCTCTACCCAAAATTATTTTGTACTTTTCTCTTTAGTGTGAATAATTGTGTACCTCTGATTTTGACTTGAAAAGAAGTTGTAGTATGAAGTCTGAATTAAAATGTGTGACACTTGTCCAGTGCACTGATGTGTTGTAAAATACATCCTGTGAAAGTAACAGTTCTGTAGGTTGCTTTATCATCTTCCTTCTGTGAGCTGACCAGGGTCGATCTTGTGTATCATGGTGTGACACCACAATCTGAACTTGCAGCAATACTTCGGTATTGGCAAGGCACTGGACAATTTGCTGTTATTGATAAACTTTCACTTTTCTATGTATTTTAAAGTCCCAGACCTGTTGAAAGAAATTAATAAGTCACTATCTTCAGGATCTGTGGGACAATATTCACATTTTTATGCATACTGGCCTTGGGCTTGATCTACCAGGCTACTAAAAAAAGAAAAAAAAAATTTAAAATGCCAACCAACACCCACGCTCAGCCCTCCTCCCACGAATGAAAGCTCAGAGACAGCTATACTATTCCAATTCTCCAGTTCTCCAATGCATTTTTCTAACCAGCAGCAGCTCGTTTGGGAAATGTAACCATGGAAATTAGAAATTACTATCTTAACACCAATTTGAGAGCCATTTATTGAAAAGGGTGCTCTCTTTGAGGAAAAGATAGGAGGGGCAGAGGGAATAGATAATATGAATTCCCATTAATGACTAGGGCTTGAAATACTGAAGAGCTGAACTACCATTTAATGACTCAAAGTGGATGCAAATTGTATCAGTGTTGATGAAGCAAAGAGAAAGTGAAACATATTAGGTAAAAATAGTGTGAACCTCTCAATTTTTAAAACATTTTCTGCCTTCAGAATCCTTGCTATTCATAAAAGCACTTGATGATTCTAATTGTTTAAAATCTCTTCAAGGTTTCCTGTATCAATGGAAATGTTCACTCTTTCTAGATATGATTTAATGATTTAATCACTATGGTTTCTTACCATGAACCCTGCTAATAGGGATCCTACATAGATTATGTGAATTGTATTCACTCAAGGACTGTAAATAGTGAAGCACTTAATTCTATTACTTTTTTTTCCTCCTCAATTTAATTGAAATGGAACAATTTCAATAGATCAATTAGAGCTCTCTGGCAGCCCAGGAATAGCTAAAATTATCTTGTTTTATTAGGTTGTTTTTAGGACAGTAATGTACACAGCTAGTTTGGAGTTCTTTCTTATATCACATTGATGATCAATACCATGTAAAATACATGTATACACACATGAAGCGCATTTCTTCCTAATTCCATCCTGTGGTCTATCTTGTGGCTGATGTTTTCCATGAAAACATCATTACTTGAGGCAGGTTTTCTGTGTGCCTTTAGTACTGTGGGTGCTTGGAATAAGCAGATTTCACTCTACCACCTGGCTTGCCTTTCCTTCTGAAGCTGTTTATGATAATGCCGGATGAGCATTCAGAACATGTGCGTGGTATTGTTGCCTGTCACACAGGCTGTTTGGCATGAAGACTTTCTCTGATCTTCTGCTCCTGTTAATAGGCTATTTAAGGTGCCATTGAGTCACATTTATTAAAGCCTTTGAGGCCAAGCTTACATGAAGAGAGCTTGCTATATTTTCTAACAATTCACTGTAAGGGAAGCACACGAGGCATTGTGGCTGTTAACTTCTACCAGGCTTGCTAGCAAACTGGCTAATGCATGCAGCTTGAAAATGTCTGATTACAAGCTCTGGCTTATCAATATGGGAGAGTTTCCTCGGTAACATGTATGTTTAAATATCCACCATTGCAATAATACATGTTGAGATACAGTTACAGTACGTTTTATTCAGATTTCCATCAGCTGGATTCTCCTCTCGAACCTCCCTAATAGGCATATTTATTTAGACTCTAAGGTTGTGCATCCAGGGTAGCTTGTTAAAGGATTCAGGATTTTGATGGTATTCTGAAGTTCTCAAGGTTCATTCAGCCTAATTTTTAAAATAAATTAAATTTTTTATCAGATGTCTGGTTCTCAAAGGCAGTTTGAGCCTCAGTTGTTGATCCTGCCAATGGGGCTGACAGGAATTGTGGCCAACAGAGATTATATTCCAATTTCATTTCCGTTAACATTTTAAACTAATTTTTAAGATGTCTCCATAGTAAATCTCCACAAACAAGAGAATAGATGGTGACAGCTTGTTCTAGGCAAAAGATTTCTAATGGCTTAGCTTCTGTTTTCCTTGTTCATGCCCCACTCCTGCCATCCCTTTGGACCAGAAGGGCAGTGCTGAAACAAACAGGGCTTTTTATCTTGCCAGCTGGGGCGTTATCTTACCATTCCCTGTACTGTGGGTCACAGAGCAGTCTCAGAGCAGGATGTGACGCAAATCCCTTCAGAAAAGCTGGGAATTGCGCCCCACAAAATGACCAATATAGGTGTGTCCTGCTTACTAGGATGGGGTGCAAGTTGTTTGGGACAATACTGGTATGAGCAGGGTTGATAACTTGGATATCTTTAGACTGGACAGCATCAGACCATTACACTATCTTCGGATCATTAAATAAAAATATAAAAGACTTGAGATATTCTGTCGGCAAAGTATTTTCCTTGCAGAATTTTTATAGTATTCCTATAGTTAAATTTGTGTAAGTTTTCTATTCTTCTTTTTAAACAGGTAATTATAGTTTTGCAAATTATTCCTCATAAAAACTTTAGAGAATGAACAGAGAAGATGAGGATTCTAATTTTAATTGCCACAGGTTTCCTGTTCATGGGTTTTGGGTTATTTTTGGTTTGGTTTTGTTTGTTTATTTTGGTGGGGGGAGAGGAGAAAAAAGCAACCTTCTACAAATATCTAGAGGTATTTCATGAACAGCATTTCCTCTAAGCCCTTGGTAAATAAAAAATCTTTGTGTTTAAACAGATTTGAAATTAATAATATTCTTTTTAATTTTTGAGAAAATCTGTCCATTAATACATCTTACATTCATTTCTGAGATAAAAGTTACATCAGAAACTAGTTTTCTGTGCAAAATAATAGCTGAGATTTAGAGTTAATATATCCATTCTCCTTGAAGTTTTATAGGTGGTTTGAGTCTTATAATGAAGATGATTGCCACATTGCAGAACTGTAAGAAGTTTTAGTAGCTTCTACAAAAGCCAGAGTGTGTTAAACTTCGGTACTGTATTCTCATATGCCATATATTGAGCACATTTACTCTGATTTGTATACTGAAGTTTGCAATTTTACAAATGTGTATTTCACAACTTAATTGATATTTTCTGTTATTTCTGTGTAAAAGTATCCATCTTTTTTTGACAACCCTAAAAAGACTAAGTTGAATCCATAAGATAGAGAAATTATAGATTTAACTTTTTGTTTGGTCATTGTGATCTAAAGTCGAAAGGCCAGGACAAAGGAAAACCTGTATTACACCACGTAGTTGATACCTTGGTGCATCCTGTTAACAACTGTCCTCTTGGACTGCTATCAGAGAGCAGACCATTAAAATCAGAATCCTGACAGACACAAAGAGCAGTTTGCACCTTAAAGTAAAGCTGGAAAAAAAAGAAAAAGAACATCTATTTATCATAGTTGAAATAGCAAGTAAATACTTGTTGAACTGAAAATAATATTGCCATAATATTGCCATATAAACCCAATAACTAAAATGAAATCCATGTAAGATGTCTTAAGTCATCAAGGAAAAAAACGAAGTGGGACTTGAACTGTGCATTCTGTCTTACTTCTTGAACAGTTGTGTGAATTCTGTGAGCATTTCTGAGGCCCCAATCCCTCAGGGAGAGGTTGGTACAAAGGCTCCTTACTGACCTGACAATAACTTTTGCCTGTGTGCTGTAGCAGGTTGTGTTTTCCACCTTCCCTTCATTCCTTTTGTTTCATTTTTTCTGTCAGATTCCCTGACTGCACCTTTGCCTCTCATGCCTGACATGCTAAATGGGGAAAGTTTTCCTTTTAACTTTTGGTTCATGAGGACCCTGGTGAGGATCAGATTCTCAAGTGGACTAAATGAACTGTTGTATCACAATTTTTTTTTTTTTTTGCTCCCATTTTTAACATGTGCCTGTAGTTCACTGCTGCTGGTTGGTTACATCAGTGGGAATATTTTTGAAAGAATTCCTGAATGTTTTAGAGTAGATATCTCTCCACTTCCCAGTTCTTGCAATTTGTCAGAAAGGTGTAAGATCCTCTAGTTTAAAACTCCTCACCCCGCTCTGAAAGTGTGGTGTCCCTTGTCCTCGGTGCTTTCTTTGGGATGTCAGCATACTGATTCCCCTTGCACTGTCAAGGGGAAATCAAAGAAATACAAGCCCAAATGCTTCCTTACTGTTCTTTCACAGTAAGGTCCCCATCCCCACAGGGTGTTCTCCAATTCCTTCCCTGATCTTTTGAATACAGAAAATCTGCAAACTCATCCTTAGCAGAATTCTTATATACAAACTATTGACAGAAGAATGCATTTTTTCATTCTTTTCTCTGTGATATATCCAGGCTGTATCCATGCTGAAGCACCTTATATCAGAATTCAAATAAGCAACAGCAGGACAATCCTTATTAGCTCCTTTCATGTCCATCACTGTAGCAATGATGGCAGATAACTACTGCTGATGACTGAAATATGACTAAAAGATGAGGGCATTTTCTTTTGAGTTGTTTTTCATTGCTAAAGCTGAAAGAAAAAAAGGGTTCTTTCCACATCAGAAAGTGAAAAATGTGATTTGGAAAGAGGTTAGGTTTAAAAATAGACACGAGACCTTAAGGAAAGGGGAAGTGCTCATTCTGTAACCTAGAAACTGAAATCCCTAAAGAAGTATCCACTACAGCAAGACCTAAAAAGAAAGAGAATTTTAAAAATCCAGTGAAATAAGCAGAATGAAATCTCCTAAAACAAACTAACAAAAAAAAGTGGTAATCACATATAGTGACTATGGTCTATTGCACTTATTCATGTAAGTGCATTAGTTTGTAGTGAGGCATTCTGCTTGGAGCTAGTTTTTTTCCTAACTGAAAAAACTGTCTCTGAAAAGTGTGGGGAAAAGGATTTACAAATGCTTAACATATGACTAAATTACTTGTGTACCTGGATTTTGTGGTAAGAATTCTGACTGAATGGTTCTGGGGCTTTCTGTATGTTAGAAAATAGGTTATCTTGCTACCATTCTTTATTTAGAAATGTTACAGAGGGCATGGGATTTTAGTTAGGAATGTAAAAATCAGTGCTTCGAGTAAAGCCAAAGGGAGGTTGGTATGTACAATTTGTCAGTGAAACTTGGCTGGAATACCGGGCACTTTCAAGGATGTAGAGCAGTGCAACGAAGTGAAGAAACCCTCCTTTCCCTTGCACAGCGTGTGTAGTGGCCAACTCGACTTGCAATCTGTGCACTCGCCGCTGAGCGAATGAAGGCTGTTGACAGATGATGATAAGAAAGTAAAAGTGTTTGGTGCCTCATTTTTTTTGTATCATCCTTTACAAAAAAAAGTAAAACTGAGCAGAGGAAAGTAGTGGGGAAAAAAACAACCACCAGAAAACCTTTGAATCTTGATCAAGGAAAGAACAGAAAGCAGAGTACTCAAACTGCTCTTAAACCAGGTGAGCCTGATAAACTTCATCTGGGGATACTTCAGATTTGCAGTTGTTATTTTTGAGAACACGTGGAGGATTGGCAAGGGATTAGAAAAACTGAAAAATATATCTGCAATGTCTGCCTCTGAATAGGAGAAAAAGGATGGAGTGGTTGTGTACTGCTCAGTTTAATTTCAGACCGTATAGTTCAGGAAAGGTCTGGGTTGTTGGATTAAAAGCAAACCTGAAGGGAGAGACCTACCCTGTAAAGACACGAAGGACTTAGGAGAGATTTGATTTAAACCTCTTCTTTTAAGTTTTTTCCTTCTCAAGGGTTATGTTGTTCTAGGCAATAATAGTAACAACAAAAACTCCTTAGAGTAGAAATTGGAAATAATTTTCCAGATGATAGGCTCTCTTTAATGAAAAGCAAGATAGCCTGACCTGAAGACTCTAATTTTGCCTTGGGGCCATTTCACATCAACACTAGAGGTCTTTACAGGCAGGTAGGATAAGCACCTACCTGCAAAAATATAAATATATTTAATTCTGTGCTGGGGCAGGGAAAGGGTCAACAAGACTTTTCCATTATCTTTCAGTCACTGTCTTTTCAGTGGTGCTGTGCTAAAGTAGGCCTTGTGTTCCTTCAAAAGTATATTGATTTAGTATAAATTTCAGATACTGAACGTATACTGTAAGTTGAATAATAACAACTCACAAAGGATAAATTGTTCATATTTGCTAGCAAATAATGTTCTATTAAATGGACTTGAAATTATTGATGAATGCATGGATTGTCATTAGATCAGTGTAACAAAATGTGCATACATGTGCTGAGTATGCAATTTCATGATGAATAAATGTTCTAAGGAACCCTGTTGTGCTGTTAAAACAAGAAGTTATTAGGTATCTTTGTTTACAGGTAAACAGTATTCCAGCTGACTTGCATTCAGCAACCAAATTACAGGGAGGAGGTAACAGTTGAACTTGTATGGGTAGTCTTTAACAGGAAGTGAAGAAATTGCTTAGATAAAAAATTAATCTTACAATATTTGGTATCGCTGTTGACAATAAGGTTTTCTGTCATGTCTTATAGAGTTAGTTGCTTTTCTGTATTAGTCCAATATATAGAGTTAATTTGAAATTAAGATGAAATAGTCTTTTGTTTATACTTATTTTCTCTAAGTTTCTTTATATTTTCTACAAGTTTCCAGTAGTCATGCTGGCAATCTGTTAGCATCCAGCAAAATAGCTCCAGAGCCAGTCAATAATTCATATGGTTCATTCTATAACTAGAATGGTCTATAAATGCATAACTATTTCTAAAAATTCTCTTGATGTTTTGATTTTTAAATGATAAGCAAGAATTTTTCAACAACACATAGTATTTGTGGTAAGTCTTGTTTCCATTGAGAAAATATATCTCTATTCTGCTTATTGAAATCAGTGTTCTGATTGGAAGAATATCATTATATTACCTTGACTTTCACCAAAAAAAAACCAAAAACCAAACCTGAAGATTTAATTGTAACCAAAAGGCTTTTTTGTTTGTTCTTTTCCAAATACATTCCTTAGTATCTTTTTACCTCTGATAGATTCTGTAAGTTCTATAATGGTTAAGAGTTGGGAAACTACTTGGACTTCAAAGTTAATGTACTGAACAGAAGGAAGAGTATGATGCAGTTGAGTTTTAGCCATTCAACTTTTATTCCCTTACATTTTCATTCCTTCCTGCATGAAAATATGCTGCCTCAAAGTTTCTGCATTTAATGTTCTTTACTACTATACCTTTTCCCAAAAACGTCAATATAGACTTCATGTTGTGCACAATTTCTAAATTGTTCAACTTCCCTTTCCTATGTTTAGCTTTTTATTGACAGTTCAAACGTACAAAACCAGGTCATACCTTTATGTAACTTTACCTGTTCTAGCAAAGTGGGCTCTAGGTATTGTAACAATATACAAAGGCTTTTGTTTTCGTGGGGTTTTGCTGGACTGTTTTTGTTTAGCTTTGTTTCCAGCAACAAATATTCAGTGAGATGAAAATCGTGCTGTTTACGTGAGATAAATGCACAACCCTGTGCCACAGTCCAGATCTTCCTGGTAGAGGATAAGAAAATTTTGGACTTTGCCAAACTTCACAGACTGAAAAGTGCACTTAAAAAAAAGGCGAAAACCTCAAAGCAAACAAAAAACCAAACCAAAAATAAATGCCAAACAAACTAACCAACCAACACCCTCCTTCAAAAAAACCCCCAAACAACCCAGTGAAAACCATTCTGGTTGTTTGTCAGAATTGTACTAGTTCAAACTTGCACATTGGTTATCCTTAATTTCCATAAAACACAACTGCAGGACACCAAAAATAGATATAGATATTAAAAGAAGTACTGCTTGCCAGCAATTTTTCCTGAACTTCAGCACACTTTCGTTTGCTTTCATTGTGGCGTAAGTGTAGAACCTTTGTCAAACATAACGTACCTCTGTAGGTCAATGGAAATAAATAAATAAATGTAGGCAAACAGGAGATCCTGATTTTTATGTCAAGGTAGCAGAAGTCTGGATACAGGTTCTGTTTAAATGACGTTTATCCAATAATGAAGACAAGGCAGAATGATGAATGTGCTTCAGTGTGTCTGTGCTGAAATAGGTTTATAAACAAGCACCTGCCATAAATCACAAAACCAGCTTTGTCAGAAGTAACTAGGGACCAGATGCATCTTTATAATTACCTGTGACACCCATTGTCCTGCTTTCATATCCTCTGTTTCTCACTTAGATAATCTGTTCTATTTTACTTGTGGTTTCAGTGATTTGCATTCTATTTTGAAATGTGGACTTATGTCTGGGGAGCTTCTCAAGGAGGTCTCTCACAATTGCATTAGGGACAGTGAAGTGTGTGATGTCAGTGTCTAAATGCTACAAATCATTTATTCAGGAGAGAAGATGAAACTATTCACTAGTACTTCCACAAGAACTTTGACATGTTTTCCCAGTTTTTTTTTTTTTTAATTTGCTCTGTTTCCTGGGTTTGTTCATCAGGTAGGGGAGACTTCATAGCTGTTTTCCTT
This sequence comes from Sclerurus mexicanus, assembly GCA_013396755.1. Lineage (NCBI taxonomy): Eukaryota > Metazoa > Chordata > Aves > Passeriformes > Furnariidae > Sclerurus > Sclerurus mexicanus. The sequence continues at coordinate 858,115 of VWZF01002261.1, read as the reverse complement.
GGCAACATCTCATATTCAGGTTATGATGGTGATCTCAACTCATAAAGCTATTTTTCATCTGTAACCAGAAAAAAAATGTAGTACTCTTGAAGGTTTTTGTTCCTTGCATTTCCTTTAATGTTGCAGTTTGAGACTAGTTGGCTGTTCCAGAAAAATGGTTATTTCTGGGTTAGTTTAGAGGGGGGAAGAGTGAGAGTTCTGCCTCCCTCTTAGTATTTGCTAGTTTTTCTACTGTGTTATCAGGCATCCAGAAATAGCATTAATGCAAACAAATTTAGGGTTAAAGCAGGCATCATGCAGGAAAGGAGATTAAAAGAACAGGGAATATAAAAGCTTAGAGGCAAAACCTGATTGAATTTGACTTTTAAAAATGTTTTTGTATTTCCTACTGTGGCTACCATGCTTAGCTGATGCACAGTCACAGTAAAGTGTTCCTTCATATTGGTTTACAAAAGAGCTTGGCAGTAATCATGGAATAGAAAGTACAGAGCTAGACAATAAATGCCTCTGCTCTTAGGTCAGCTCGTTTAATTTCCCTTTCAAATCCAATTGTTCACCTGCCGTGCTTATTAAATATAAGCACAGTGTCTGTATTTGAATACCCTCTCTGTGCCACTTCAGCACTCTGTACCTGTTGCTTTGCCATTACTGATGCAAGTTGCCTCCAAGGATCTGTGTAAGAATGTGAATGTGGTACTTACAGTACTGCCCACAGTTATTCTTTTGGTTTTGTTTCTCTCTTTTATTTTTTTAGTGCCATTATCTGCACCAGGCCATTTAATTTGGTGGGTTTATATTTAAATATAGGATGAACCTCATGGAGCCCACCACCCATCATATACTAAAACATATTTTTAATAATGCTGTAAATTCTGGTCACCTTAAGAGTCTACCTTCACACAGAGTAATTCATGATCCTCTCTGAGCCCTGTTGAGTGATTACATATTATATGCTGATGGGATTATGGTTATTTGAGTCTTCCTCTTTAGGAACAGAAGGATCTTGAGTCCTGATAAACATGATCAGGACTAACAGTGTTGCTGCCATGAAAGAGGCTGACCAAATCCTGTATCTCCTCTGTGCTGAAGGGAGCCCTCCCACAGACAGGCACTTCACACAGCAGCACAAACAGGCACAGTTAGCAGCAAAGTAGCCATGGCCATGGGCTGACCAGGGAAGAATAATTCATCCCAGCTGTGACTGTGACCCTACCTTTCCAATCCAGTACTAGGAAAGAACTCCTCAGTTCCCTGCCTTTTGTGCAAGTTCCTCTCAGACACCTGCCTACTAATAACAAAGTAAAGTCTTTTTAATTTCCCTCTAATGAAATCATATTTAAGTACAGAAGATAAGACATGTTAGGAGTTAATCCACTCAACAACCAGGATTAATTCACTTTCAGGATGGTCCTCTTGCTGATGCAGTAAACCCACAAGGACTAGCAGCCCCTTTGTTTTCATCCTTCCTGAATTAATGTTCATTTTGAATTGACCTCAATTGAGTGTCTATCACAGAGACACATCCAAAGCTGAAAGTTATATTGCATTGTCTTCTCCTTGATTCAATATTTCAATTAGAAAATTCAGGATACAAATATATTAGTAAAATGAATGCTGCCTGACCATTAGCTACCACTCATTCTTGAGTGCATCTGAGAAAATTACTATTAGCATGTAATTTTAAAGGTTGAACACTGAGTAGCATTCCTTTTTGATTTTGGCTTATTCAGATGCAGGTTCCTTTTAAAATTTCCATATGCTCTTATTGAAGGTGCTAAATCTGATGATAACTATCCAGTTCAATATTTACTGGGTTACCTCCCCAGGCTTGTTTCTCCTAGAAGCAGATCTCTTCAATTTATGAAAAAAAAATGCTTGAATTTCCCTTACAGGACTTTACCCCCCCAAAGTTTTATGTATTCATGCATGTGTATGTACATATGTATAGAGGCATGTATATATACATATGTGTATACACTGTATCTGCAAAGTCCTTGTTAGTTTTTATGCCAAATATTCAGATTCTGTTGTGTCCATAGAAGCACTTCTGATCAGTAAAATTTTATCACATTTGTGACACTATAACTGAACACAGAATATGGCCATGTTTCTTCATGTGGTTTCTTTAGACTCTGTATGGCTCTTTTGTTAAAAGGAATTATTTCTTCTTTCTTGGAGATGAAGAACTAATGATTAGTATATTTAAAATATAAACCCATTAGGGACATGAAATAGCAATATTGATGAAGTCATTCAAATGCAACTCTCTGTGCATAGAAAATTGTTTTCTCCAGTCTAATTTTATAAAATAACACTAAAGAAAATAATTAATCTATGAACATATTCTTAACTTTGCCTTTGCTATTCTGTGATTATCTGCATTATGTATTTGTTAACATTCACTGAAGTTTATTCCTGAAAGTTTATCTGATCTATTTTTCAATAGGCACTTAACAGAAACACAAATAATTTTGCATTACCTGGCTTATGTGAGTGTGCAGAAATAACATGCTTATGTAGATTTGGAGTACTTGCAAGCAATTTCTATAATGTTGCCAGGTGAACTCCATACAAAAGCTTCTGAAAAAAGAAAAATATTTATCTGGTCTTTATCTGTTTTTTATCTGATTCTTTGTTGGTTGGTCTTAAAAAAACCCTGTTCTTGCAAAACAGGTGACAAACTATTCCTGACCAAAGACACTGTTAAAATGAAACCTTTAATGGGCAGTAGTAATGAGACTTCCCTTTTAATTGGCCCTTGGCTAGGAAAAAAATAATTGCGCTTAATCTTGTATATTAGCTAATGTACTGATTTTTGAACCATATTTAGCAAATTCCTCTCAAATTTCAGCATCACACCTATACTAATAATTTGTTTGACTCTCCATCCATGTTGGTGTTCTCATGGCATTGGGGATATATGTATAACTCCTATACCAAGGGTGGCATCTTGGCACAGATGGTATTTCTGTCAATTGCTCATGGAAAAATGGGGACAGTATTCAAATTTGGTACCTCAGAACTGTGCATGTGCCATACCTGTATAGATTCATGGAGACATGTGATGTAAAACTCAACTCGTACACATGGAATGAATAAAATCATGTAATTTGCAGAAGAGAGGAAATATCAAATCAAAGAGTCCCAGACAACTTCTGGTATTCTTAGAGGTCATATTACATAGTGAAGTTTTTGAACACGTAGGTTTTTCTTCATGTTTATACTGCTGTTTAGTAACCACGTTCACCTGAAAAATTTTTTGTTAGTTAATACATAGACCAAACATTTATAAGGATTGGCAGAGATTTGGTAAGCTGAATTCTGTAAGCTGAGTTATGAATTTAATACACTGTGTGCAAACACACAGGAGCCACGGGAGCCTTGCAGCAACTATGCAAAAGGATGATGATATTTGCAGTATTTTCACGGCGTATGAAGAATAAAATTAAAAAAGCATATTTCTAGGATTATTATCTTTAATGTCATCTCTTGTATATGCTGCATATTACTGGGAGTAGTCACTAGGATAATTCATAGTTTAGAATCCTCCTTTGTGTACTGGTAGCCAACGGCATCAAAATTCTCTGGAGCAGAGAGCCTGTGAGTGCAAATGAAAAATTAGGGCAGTTTTGCAAGTAATTTTAGTTTTACTGTTGAAGCTGGAGTTTACAAAGGAATGTTAATGATCACTCTGACAGTTTTAAATAGTCGTAAGTCTGAAAACAAGTAATCCACCTACAGTTAATAAGAGATATTTCAGCCTCATTAAATGTGCAAAGTAGTGTGGAAAGTATATCAACATAAACAAATCTAACAGGGACCTCTAATCAACACAATCCCATGAACTTCCTGCCTTTTTTGGAAAGGGAATACAGAGGACATGTTGTTCTCATTCTCAATAAGGTGAGACCCCTATTGGTCTTACAAATAATCTTTCTTAGGGTACAAGCCTTTAAAGGAAGAGCATGTTTGTGCTGAGAGGGTACAATTTGTGAAATCAGGCATAAATATTCTCTACCTAGTGAAACAGGTTTACTCTTTAAACTCTATTTTTCTGACAAGAAAATAGAATGGTTTTGATTCATTTTTCTATATGCACTGCAAAGTCAAAATGTCATGATAGGACAGAGACTTTCCTTTGAGTGACAGCTCTGTCAGTACAGATCTCTGCATAACACTACCTACGTTCCAAGACCTTTCACTTACAACTCTCTGTAATAAGGGTATATGATATGTTTGTATATTTATATACATATATTTATATAGGGCATCATCAAATCTATTGATTTTCTTTAGAAAAGCTTAAACTGCTCTTTGTGCTCCAATGCTTGCACATACACAGGGTCTGCTAATAAGTGATATTGTCATTTTCTTTAACCTTGTTCTATCTTACTTGAGGCAAATAACTGGTGCAATTTTTTCTTGAATTTTGTCTGTGCTGGCATTACCTCAATCGCCTGACCCTAACAGAGCTCAGAACAAGAGAGACCAATGCAGAAGAGATCTGCAGAAAGCTGACATATTTTTGCAAATTGTTGGGCTGGGCTTTGTTCTTTCTAACATTATGTTCTTGTGACAAGCTTAGCAAAGGCAAATTTTATATTAAAAATGTTTCAAATATTCAAATTGAAAAATTTTGTTTTGTCTTTCAATGGACAGGCAGAACTCAGGACAATAATTTCTCCCGCAAAAAAGTTATTCTGAATCCTGCTCTACGTAAGCTCCACTTTGGCTTTAGTGAATCTTTTCTCTACAGAGTGCTCTTAGACCGCAAGAAAATATCTCTGGAATTTAGCATAGGCTATAAATATTAATTTAAATTAAATATTACTCTATTATGAGCAGAAGGTTTGACTATAGCCCCAGCTTTTTTCCCCCTTCAGTCTTTCATATTTTAAACAAACACAGATTGGATTTTGTTACCATTTGCATATTTTTAACTTCTCTTTCACCTGTGTTTCAAAGCCTATTTTGAAGTGGGAAGGACTGCCAATTAAGAATTTTCTTATTTATCATAAAAGAAATAAAGACTGTTTCTTTCCTAACTCAGTGGCAAGCATTCCACCAGAATTTTCAAGTAGTCTTTAAGCAACTGTCAGCCGTTCACCTGTGAAGAAAGACTTCAAGTTTTGTCATGCAATTAGTAAGTGTTCAAAAGGCCACAGCACTCAGAGGCTGCGCTCTGGCATGGAAGTCTCTGCACAGACAATTCTCTTTCTTCTAAGCATACCTGCAAACAGTCTACCTAAGAGAGAAGGTCTCAATTAAATTGGAGAGGAGATACAGTATGCTACTTCAAGGGGAATAGTCAATGCTTTGAATTAGAAACTCATGTAAATACCTGAATAATGGGCTTAGTTTTAAAATACAGACATTTAGGGGAATGTTCCTGAGCATATATACAACACAAATGCACACACAAACATTAATTTTAGTATGATACTTTAAGCCTTGTCTAAATAAACATTTGATTTAACTCAGTTAATAAGAAAATCTTCCCTCATTGTAGATTGCTGTGGAAAGTCTTGATACTAGTCTTGTCTCATTCAAACTTCATTGTTTAAGTATTTGCCCAACAGAACTCCATTCTGGAAGCACTCTAAGTGACTGCCATTTAACAGGTACATACCCATGTGCTAATCTAGCCCTTATGTGTTGCCCTAAAATTATTCTTCAAAATTAAAGATTCTTGTTTAGTAATGGTAACATCAACGCCTGCTAACTTACTGGTCCTTGAAAAATGAGTCTAAATGGAAGAAAATCTGGTGAAAGTTTTTGTGGCTGTTAAATTTCTGAGCTTTGGTGCTCTGGTAAAATACTGTTCCTAGTCGTAAGCAAAGAAGTTGCAGCAGAAGCATTCTAGGAAATGCATAAAAGGAAGGCAAAATTATTGTTTGCTCAAGCATGAACGTTGTCATGTTTTCAGACATGAAAGCAGTAGATGGCTGAAGTTTCAAGCCTGTGTTCTATATCAATATCTTTTAAAAATACTCCTATCTATTTCATTGTTATTTTTTCATGCTTTAAGACTTTTTTTTCATTAACATATGCTTATCTAAAACTGGCCTATATATTTGATATTGTATTATTTGATTCATAAATTGAGGTAATTTTTCCTCCTTTCTGAGATCTTTAAATATAGTATATTACCTTCCTGATAGTCATCAGAACTCTGTGGTTTATGATAAATTGGTCTCCTCTAGGAATTTCTTAATTAAGCCATTCAATTATCTTACATAATAGAGATAAATATTAGAGAATTTGGTACCAGTTTCCAGGCTGGTGTATCTTTCAGGCATGTTCTAGACATAACTTCCCTATCCTCTGTCTATTCTTGAGAGCCAGGCATAGTCATACACACACAGATATGTATCCATGTCCCCATGGCATGATACATAAATAACACTTTTCTCTGACTTTTTAAGAACTGAAGGCATTTTATTTTCATAATTTTTAGATTTAGGGCGTTGATTATAATAAGGGAAAAACAACATAGATAGACTGTGACTTCTATTATGTCAAATAAATGAATGAGGGGATTTATATGAATAATTCTTGTTATCACTAATGACCATTTTAATTACTATATGCTGTGAAGAGATAAAATGCAAATATGAAACTGAAGTATCTGTGATCTTCTAGTGAGTTACCTATATGCAAATTGCTAAATGGTTTTTAATTGGTGCATCTCATCGTTCAGTTATTTTTACAAGCCTGGTAGCTAATTTTCCTAAAGTCCTGCTGCTGATGTTTATCTCTCCCTTCAGTAAGGAGCAGTTTATTGACACCAGCATCCTGAATCCTATTTATCATAAATAGCTGCAAATCAAGATTAATTCCACTGGTAACCTGCAGTTTAATTTTACTGTTTGACTATGAATGCATTCATTTTGCATCTGTGAAGAACCTGATTCTGATTAGGAACTCTTCATTGCACTTCATCTGTATCATGCTCAGAACTGAGATCATTTAGTTGCATTGTGGAGTCCATGTTATACTGAATAACAATAATGACAACAGATGCTATAAATTCCACACAATCTTTTTAACAGCGAAAGATTAGATTAAAAATCCTCAGATCTCAAGACAATTGCATATATTGTCACTAAGCACTGTCTAGACTGATATTTCTTTATTTTATGCTATAAACAGTAGAAATCTAAGAAGTAATCACAGTAGACAGAAAAAAGCGAAGCCACATTGTTCTTAACTTAAAATTGCCACAAATTATTACAACTTCTGTCCCAGCTCTCTACTTACAGGACAGAGAGCATATTCCCTACAGAAACTGCCTTGTGAGTTTGAGTGGCAAGATTATATGGGCTTCACCTGGCTATTTTAGGTAGGTTTGGGCTATGAATCCATATCAGTATCCAGTGAGCTGCTCTGATCTGGGGAGGTGCAAAGGAAGCATTCCCAAGCACCACTATTTACACTTGCGAATGGCATGGCTCTGAATTTCCTCTGCAGCTGTTCATCTCCTGTTAGGAAGATTTGCTTGATAACTAAGAGAAACACTTCCTGTATTTGAATTTGTAATGCATAGTGCACAGGGCTTTACGCAGATTTGGACTCTTTTGTTGTTTGCAGTTCAGAAATGAAGCTTCACATCCTGTAAGGGCAAAGGGCTTTAGTTGTGTTAATCATTATCAAACAAAGCAGGATAACAACTAATAATTGTAAAAGATTTCCAAGATGTATATTTATTTTGCAAGTTAAGATTTTTGCCTTTACAATAGTTGCTCCTTAAATACTTTTTGAAACCTGGAAGCATTTTTTTTTTTTTTTTGGTCTTAGTTTCCTCTAAAGGCCTTGAAGACTCCATGGGCTAAAAGCCTAGGATCAGAATTTCAAGGCAATAATGAGCCATCACCTATTGTCAAACTTGACCTCATTCAGCTGCAGGCTCTTTTAAGCACCTTTGTTCATATTCAGAAAAAAAATCAGTTTGTCTTTTTCAAAAGAGCCTTTTCTGAATAAATATATATATAGTATTTAAAGTAATAGAAAGTTGAGAAAGATGATCTAGATCACAAAATTATTTTAAGTTTTTTTCCCCTTTAAGTAATCAAACATGAAGATTTGATGTTTCTAACATATTCATTATATGTTATGGTTCTCAGCCTAAAAAAAAACACCCAACAAACAAACTCAACCAACCAAAAAAAATCAAACTCCCAATCCAACAACTGAAATAAATAAGGCAGTTCATAACTTGGGCTTCTGTCTGCAAAGTACATGAAACATTACAAGATGTATACGTGGATCACCTGAGGACAAGGCATATAATTACAAAGTATGTAAATTGAGAAAAATATGACCTCAATAAATTATCATATTTTCATACATAGTTGTACAGTTCAAATCTAAAACAACTATTTAGATTATGTTGGTTCTGCCCTTTAAACTATTCTTCATTCCTTCCAGGCCATTGTTAAGCAATTAAAGTTTTTGTGTTACATTCCAATTGGACATTAAAATGAGAGCCTGGCTCTAGAAGGCCTAATATTGCTTAAGTATGGCCATAGTTATTTAACCTTTCTTTCAATTCTCAAAGATGTCATAATATCACGAAAAATGACCTGCTTTCTGCCAAATGCAGATAGCTTTATTAGTGTACTTGCTCGTCAGGGAACTTGAGCATCAGAAGGTTTCGAATAAGGTAGCATCAGTCTGTTGCTTGAATGTAAGCCTGTGTCAGGCCTGCCTGGTGGCACAATGCAACGTGTGGTTTGGTGAGTTCAGAATGGATATGGATAAATGAACGGCATAGTTCCAGGCTGCAGAGCATGTTACTATGGAATTACAGGAAACGGAGATGCAGTAGTTGCATCCATTGGGCAGCATTGGGCCAAACTGGGCAAAAGAGTGTTATTGTTTAGTAAGAAAGTAGAATGTCATTCATTAGGGAGGACTCCCCTCTACTGAGTCAGACTGTTTTGCAGGACTTCTGCCATGGAGGTCCTAAACCAAAAGGAGCACATCTACGATTGAGCCTAACAAGAAGGGATTTTGAAATTGATGGATTACACAGCTGCTTAGCATCCCGCCTTTGGTTCTGGAATCTCACATCTTCCTCTGCCTTTCTTTCTGACAGCAACACAACAGGAAGACTTATAAGTAAAGTGTTCTGTGTAAAACTGCTTTACATTGAACCAAACCCCCTTGCTCCTGATTCATGCTCCTAGGGTGAGTTAAGGAGCTAAGCTACCAAGTAAGTCACTGTTCATTTAATTGCATATAGAGATGCAGACACACAACTTGGAACATTCAGATTTGTGTTCTGCTGCTGACAATGGTAATCTAGGACTAGATTAGATAAGAAGATGTGCTAGAAATCACAACTGAATACAAATGTAGATGATGCCTATCTCTGTTCTGTTGGTTTCCCTACACATCTTGCAGATATGATTTTGTTTTTCTTCTTGTGTATACTCACATCTGTGAATGCATAGAGAGCTGGCAATGGTGTATGACTTTGAGAAGCTCTAACTTCAAACTACTATGTCAAATTGTTCTTCTTCCTTCATCTTTAAAACTTTTGACATATCTTATGCTTTTAAAGTCTTTTGCTAAAACATTAACAGAAGTAACACCTTTTTAATTTTTATTAGTTTTGCTTTTATTTGGATTTTGACAGTGGCTACAGGTCCTGCGTGGTAACCACGGTATCATTAGGCAAGGTATACTACAAACTCAAAAGAGAAGACAAAATTCAAATCTAATCTAAAGAAAAAACTTTTTGTTTCTGGAAAATAATCACTAATTATTCCTGTCATATAATCTAACATGTCTTCTGATCCTTGCTGAAGCTTGAGCGATGTTGAGACAATGTATTTCATAAATTCCCCCTGGCACTGCTCAAGGTCAGGTTGGACAGGGCTCTGAGCATTCTGGTCTAGTGGAACGTATCCCTGCCCATGGCAGCGGGAATAGAACAAGAGGATCTTTAGGTCTTTAGATCCCTTCCAAGCCAAACCATTCTATGATACAGGTTTGTTTATCTTCTCTAGCAAGTCAAATGCACAGTTCTCAATAATAGGTCTTGAAGCAACATGAAGTATCTCAGAAAAGTACATAGAAATAGATCTGTAAGAAATTTTGGGCTTTAGATACTTTAAATTTTTCCTCTTCTAGTACCTCCCTTTCTGATCTAATTAATTAATCCTAAACAAATCCACTGTTATTTAGCTATTTCCTAGTACAGATGTATCCACATCATCTCTCTGACACAAGGTGCAATTATCCATAAATGATATTATATGTAAAGGCTCTTTTGAATTCCTAAGTGGTAGCTCTCTGAAATTGTCAGAAATTGTCTCACTTTGTACCAGTACTACTGCTATTGCTGTGGGAGTGCACAAATCAAGCTGTAAGGATCTCTGTTTCAAATAGTTGTTGCATATTGCCAACAGGGAACTAAAAATAGAGTCTTTTTGTGGAGATGCAATGCAAAGGGGAGGTGAGAAAAAGGGGTTTAAACCAAAAAAAGAACTAAATACATAAAAAAAGGTTTCTATAGTATTAACACAGCATTGTGATTGAAAGCCTTGAACCAAATGAATGAACTCCCTTGAATTGTTTTAACCTAAGACTAGATTAATATCTTACTGACACTATTGCTGAATTAGGCAAAACACTCCTAGCATAGATTATTTTAGCAGAATTCTGCTTTATAGTGTATAATTAATTGCAGCTATTCCCTTCAGCCTTCCAAGAGGTAAAAGAAGCAAGAAATGTAGCTTCAGGGTGCTTCTGCCTGCAGAATGATATCACTGAGAGCATACCCTTTTGTAGCTCTGACTTGGAGATCTAGGCTAACAGAAGTTTGTATTGTAGACATCATGTAAGAAAGAGCTTCCCAGCAATTCTACCTCTCCAGACACATAGGACCTTTTAACTCTTTCTTGAGAAAATATTGGTTTCTTTTTAAAGTAGCTTCAAAGGGATAGGTAATTTGTAGCATTCAAATGGAAAAACCCCTCCTTTGAAGAGTATACAAGAGCTTCCTATTGACTTTTCTTTCGATTCCACAAAAAGGGTCAGTCTTTTCTTCTTCTTTTTCTTTGTAAGAGACTCTCACAGGCTGCAGGAGAATCATACTGCTTACAATTTGCCTGATGGGATCACAACAAATAATAGGTTGTTGCACCAAGCCCAGCTTAGCATTCTTAAACAAGCTTTTTCACAGTGTTAAAGCCTCTGGATCCATTTTTTTTTCTGCTCAAAGCATAGCTCTTAAGAAGCTACTCCTTGTTCTGTGTGCTAGGGGCTACGTGCATGGTATGAGAGAAAAATATTCATGAGATGTTATGCTACAAAGGAATGTAGGGAACTCTCTCATGCTGTTATTTTGGTTTGTCTCTTCCCAGTACACAGAAAATTAATATTCATAGATAATATTAGGGATGGAGTTAACAATGTTTTTAAATAGAAGAAACTCAATACATGCAGAAGTATTTTGTTCTGCTGCAAAGCCCATGTTTTTTGCATATAGCTCAGGAATTATTTGATGTGAGATATAGGGAGCAAAAGATAAGAGCCCCAAATGACTCTTTTTCAGGGTTAGAGTTCTATCCAACAGAAATGACTACACAGTCATACTCTTTTTCTTATTATTCCTCTTTTTCTTGAAGTATCTTTCACTCCAACTTGCATAACTACTAATGCCCAGCAACATGAGTGAAAAGAAAATAAATTTCTTTTGTGCTACCTTAGCAAACTTTAGTACTGTAAAAAACTTTGGTGCATATTTCTTTGGACTTGAAATACATGTATGGATTTAGACCTTCCAAGTAATTAAAGTAATATATTCTCCTCAAGATAATGTCTAAACTACTCTACACAAAGCATATAGAAATGCATATATTCTTGTGCATTTGACTAAATATATACATGTGATAAAATAAATAGTGGCATGCTTCTAACCAGAATAGATATATATATATATTAAAATATATGGATTTATTTTTTAATTAGACTACTGTAATAACCTGAAGCCATACAGAAAACAACTTCAGTTACTAATGCAATGTCTTATTCTTTCTGTTCACTAGTCATTAATAAAAAATAGTAAACAATAATCTACTTTTTAAATTACCTAACTAGTAGGTATCTGCTTAGTAGATAACTAAACACAAGCTTGTACAGTAAAACCACTTTAAGTAATGGATTTTGAAAATGTCTACAAGTGACCAAAAGTTAGTTTTCAAACCCAGAAGTATTTAGATTCAACCTACCTATAAATGACTAGAAATGCCTGCATTTAGAGGTTTTCTAATGACACACATTTTCTTTTCCAGTAAGGTAAAACGAGATTCAATTAATACTTAGAATCTCAGAACTATGAATAATATGCTTTCAAGTAGAAGGAGAGAACATTTATTTGGCTTTTTTTCAGCTAGAAAATGGTGGATACTTAAAGGTTTGTAAAACTGAGATGGACTAGTTACTAGGATCTACTCGATGTATAGTAAATGACTTTTCAAGGTAGATGGTATCTTCCAGACTGAGCTGCTTTACAAGATCATTGGTACAAATATATTCTGCAGAAGAAATTATGTTCGTGCCTTGCTACACTTGATTTGCATCAGAGAAATTGCTCTAAATGCTTAAAACCATAGCAAGAATAAAAAAAAAAAATCTTTATTCCTTTAAACCTCTTGTTAAGGAACACAGATGGTGTTGTGAGGGAAAAACTTGAAGCACCCTCACAGCATTTGGTGCTGTAGTTTCTAATGGTCATCTTGATAGTCCAAATAATCACTCAGATGAAAAAGATTATAGCAACAGTAACCAATGTATAACAGGTAATGTACATAATGGAATAATTAGGGATTAGCAGACAATCCCTTAATATTTGCAGCCTATTCCTGTGCATGCCAAGCTCACGCTTGATCTCCTTTTTCCTATATCACTCCATTTTTACCCTTAGGCCTTCATCTTCATTTCCTATTGTTCTACTCCATTAAGTTGATCACTCTGAAATAGCCAGTTTCATTTGTCAATCTTTTTTTCTGGTCCAAGGGTAATGTTTCTCATGCCTTTCTTCCTTTTGTGTCTTCAGTGAAGTTTATCATTCTATATCATATGTTGGTCCATAATCAGATGTGTGATTAAATAGCAAAATGTAACTAGTTCTGAGCACTAAATAAGGCTTGTTCCATCTTCCTTTCTGGACTAGGTTGGGAGTTATACTTAGCCCAGTCAGAATTTTGCTTACAAAAGGTTCTCATTTATCTTTCGTAGCATATTGCATAGTATTTTTATTTTTTTCACAGTCTGGTATGTGAAGGATTAGACCTAAGGGACCTAAGCACTGTATTGTTTAGTGTAAAACTTTGAGGATCCAAAAAAAATTTAATCCAGGAATTTTAGGTCTCTTGGAACACTTGGATTAGATTTTGTTTTGAGAACAAAGCAGGGAAGAGCACTGGAGAAGGGGGAAGTTGCTGCTTTTCCTCTTCTGAAATGCAGCCAGAGGAAGCATTGCTGCTGCGGGGGTTTTGTACAATAACTCTTTGGCTGAGAACTTCCCCAGGATGTGTGGAACACAATAACCACTTGTCTTTGAGAAGAATCACAGCCAGTTCTTCATCTGTAGCAGGACTTTTAACTTCCAGCTAACTTCAGGTTCTGGGGAAAGGAGCTGTGTTCACTGGGCATTCTGGTGTCTCAGGAAAAGTTCATGGAGGCCTTGTGAGAGACCTTCCATTTATTGCCTAGTGATCTCTGAGCAAGACAAAATCCCAGGTTCTGCTCCCAACTCTCTGGGCAGTTTTATGTGTTTTGGACACACGCAGTCACTAGATAAAAATATCTAAATAAACATCCCAGGTGACAGGAATCCATGGAGGGAGTTTCCAAATCTCTAATCTTCAGCTACCCTTTGGTAACATGCATTGTTTTATTTAGAATATAGATACTGGTCTTTTAGGAGACAAATTTTGACTTTCTTGTTGCTGTTTAATTTGTCCTTTAGCCAACCTGCTGAGGAGATATGTACTGCTAATGAAACACTTATGTGGAACTATCTTTTCAAAACCAGCTCCCTCGGCATCTTTGAGCTGTAGGCTGAGGAGTAGTCTGGTATGACAGCAATAAATTTGTGCTGTACTGCTTCAGTGAATCTACCCTTTGTAGAACACTTCTCTAGGGCTCTCTTAAAAGCCATCACACATGTTTCTGCATCCCCATTACATTCTGAATGGTGTGCTGCAAATCAGCTGTGCCGTAGCACATCCGATTAAAGAAGTAATTCGAAATGTGGAGCATAAATGAGAACTCATTGTCTGAGTTTCTGGGAAGACTCTGACACACCTCAAATGTATCATTCAATTACAATTACTTTATTAGTCACATTATCTTTCATTTGAATTAGTTCTGGAAAAGGAAAGGGAAAATAATTAGTTGTTAATGGAGGTTGTTTTTGTTTGTGTTTTTTTTTCCTCAAGAATGGAGAGATTTCTATGAGTAGATTTTTTTTTTTAATTTGATTTTACATGCACCTATAATGACACTATAGGAGTTATTCAATGCAAGTATTAAAGAATAATAAAAATATACATTCTTCAACTCTGTCAGTATTAGCAATGTAAAAATAATGTTAACTACTGTAAATTCCTAGATAATTTATTGTGAATCGGAACTAATTTGGTGCATGTTCCAGTGGTCTTCATGTGATTTTTTTTCAAAGTCACGCTGGCTGCTGAGTGTTAAACTCCCAAGGAAACCTCTTAGACCAAGCATTATTCTCAAAGAATATTTTTTTACAGAGTTCCTTTTTCAAAGAGACATGAGTGCAAAAGCAGAGTAGTTGCCAGGGAATGAGGTGCTGCTTCTGTGAGTGCTGTCAGTGTCATTCCACTGGTCCAACTTCTCCTGCGGTCCCCACTGTGGGAAGGACCCTCCCTGCCCCAGGGCAGAGCTTGGGCCAAACCTCTGGCACACCCTGTCAATTTGGCAGGCTCTGCATGTTCTTTTCCAACAAAACACGTTCGTTCAATCCAGTAGTTATTTCCACAATTAAACAATGGTTGCCTGCTTAGAAGGTAATAATAAAGAAAAAATTAAAAATCCATGGTACAGTTTGAAAACTATTTCCAAATTAAGGGCACATAGTCCCTTGGCACCTCTGTAAAATACATTATATGATCTTAAAGTAAGTTAAGGATCATGGGCATTTTCAGGCTCCTGAACTGAAACTGGTGATACAAATAGTATGTTTATCAGATGTTTATCAGAACACTTTAAATCTCTCCTTGAGGCCAGGATACAGATGCACAATTGATGTAGCACTAGGGCAGAACACAAAGAAGAAACAGTCCCACAGATGGTTATGTGCTTTAATATAGGTCTGCCCTCCTAAGCTCCTCGTCTTCAGTGTCATTTGCTAGGACTGCATTAGATGAACGAGCTGTTGCTCCCTTTACCCCAACCGCTGTTGCTGCTGTTTTGTAGCCAGATTTTGCCAGTATCAGTTTAGAAACTGATGTATTGATTAAGCAATGTTGTACAAAACACGTAATTTACACTAGTTGTGCTCTTTTCTAGTCTACTATGCAAAAGCATAAAATGCTAAAGGACTGTTTTCATTGCTTTGGTTTCACAGCAGTGAAAGATGTCAATCCTGCAACAATGATGAATGGTGCAGTCAATTCGGTTCATTCTAATTTAGACCAATTTAGTTAGGATGAGAATTTGAAATATATTTTATAGTTATTAGTATACTATTTGCAAGAAGTAAATGGTTTACAGGTGTATTTATTCAGATGAGTATGGAATGCTGATGGCTGTAATATAGATCATAGACTAAGTCTGGCCAAGATAGTATTCTAGTCTCAGATTTAAACATGAGAAAAGATTGATGAGGTTTTTTGTTTCTAAAGGACAAAATGGCATCTTGTACCACTCACTGGAAAGAGAAGCTCTTAAAAATTGTGAAGGACTAGAAAAAGAATAGTGATGTGCAGACATAAGGAAGAAATATTGTCCATTTCATAAGGCGTGAGATCTCTCTTATTTATTTACCAAGAGTCTGCAGTAGTTAAAATGCAGATGAAAAATTGAAGCCAGATGTGAAGTGACAGATATATGTGAATGCCACATGTACACTTAAGACTGTCAGCTTTGGAATCAGGGCTTACAGGGAACATTTAGAAATATTTCAAAAATCTTGAAAGTTTTAAAAAAGATATTAAAAATTATCAGATTCCTACCAAAATTCTGGCCATAATGCACAAAATAATAACTAAGCCAGTAACTCCACAAAAAAAACCTGATAGCATTGCTACAGCAAAATCATCTTTGTCTAGGAGGTCACTTTTATGTCAGCTGAGGCAGAGAGGTTAAATGTGTCAGAATGTTTATATGTGTGTTTTTATTGGAAAGTTTTCTTTTCTTCATCTCATTGGTAGCTAATAGATTATTCAAGCTATGACCAAACTGGAGCTTCTTGATTTCAGAGTTAAGAAAACCCAGAGGTTGTGTTTTAAACTTACTGTGTGTTACAAGAAAAGCTATTTCTGGCATGATGTCTTAGACTTACTTGTAAATATGTCCTTGTAAAAAATAGGGCTGCTGTTCATGTTTCCATTTTTCTTTGTGCAATCTGGCCACGTAAATCTCCTGAAACAGAATGCTTTTCTGGATTGGATCCCAGAGCATAAAAGACACTAAGGGAACAGTAATAATCACAGTGACGCCTCACAGCAGTAACAGAAACACTTCTATCAGCGGCAACAGGATAAGTTGGGAAAAAATGAGACATTATTAGTGCAATTGAGAGTATATATCATCAGAGCCATCTTTTATTCCTCTCAGCCACATCACTGCAGAAGAGGACATATTTTTCATGCTCTAATAAAACTGGATTCACATCCTGGAGAGGGGATAAGAGGAGGATACTTTTATAATGGAAAACCCAAATGCATCAGTGAAACATTGCTGATGTATTAAAAATAGTTAATGGTCCAGATTACAGTTCTCCTGAATTTCTTCATTCAGCTAAGCTGGCTGCTTTCTCGTGCCCTTGAGAAACCTTGCAGTTTCCCAGAGCACAGCATTCTCTTAAAGAGGAAAAGATCACAGCTGAAATACGTGAGCAAAGCTTGGGTTATATCTAGCAGCAACACGCTATTACAGGTTTTCTGAATTCTCAGTATCAGCTCTTGTGGCCACGAATGCACTTACCAGCCCCTCCTTGGGCCTCCCCCACCCTGTGCCCAGCACACCCATTTCAGCTTAGCCTGGGGTGGTCCATCCCTGCCTGAGGAGCACTGTGACAATGCCAGTGTAACATGGTCATTAATTAGTCTCTGTCTTGCCATGTCTGCTGCTGTCCCTGACTAGGCTGGGGGGACACGGGACCTGTTTCATCACTTGCTGTGCCTGTGCCAGCTTGTCAACCCTAACCTGTCCCCTCTCTGCTCGCTGTGTTCAGACCCAGCAGGCGAGAGCAGAGCCAGTGCTGGTGGCAGGCTTGGCTCCTGGCTTGTCCCCTGCTCACAGAACAGCCCCACTCTTGCTGTGCCTGGAGATTGCAGAACCCCAAAGAGCATTGTAGGCAAAGTGATTTGCTTTTGAAAGACAGTATTATCAGAAGACTTTCCCTTTTTCCTCCTCCAGTGGTGGCTTCAGTCGGTGGAAAGTAAAGCCTTCTGAACGTTCTTGAAAATCCCATCTTAAATAACTGCCTTGTTTCTAGTTTGGGAGGAGGACAACTAATAGGCTCTGAGAACTAAAGGATAATAAAAATCAGTTACCTATTGTCAATAGTTTGCCTTTTTTTGCCTTTCAGCATGACATCCTGTAGTCTTTGAGGTTTTTACTGTGGCACGCCATAAAACACACGTAGATTGCGGAAACTGATACTCACTTAAGGGAAGTGATCTAATAAAGTCATTGAAAAGAGCAGATTCAAAACTGGGAATAGAAATGCCCTAATTCTGTCTTCTGAAAAGAAATTTTCAGGAAAGAAATTACATTAGTTCTTGGAAATTTCATCATTACAAATTTTATTAAGACTTTCCTTAGCAGGAAATACACTGCTGCTGTTGCTAAAGCTTGCACTAGGCTAAAGAAACCAACAATACCTAAGCAAAATGTTAGATAATTTTATTATTAATTCTATCTTTCTGTTTCTCTCTTTGGTTCAGCTCCTGTTTTCACTCTGCTTTTCCACTGAATGATAGGGGCAAAGAAGTAACACAACATGCTAGTCTATATCTTAAGTTTTCAGTGCAGTGCAAGACTACCTCTGCTGCTTTGCTAAAGAATTACAAATTTCCGTGGTCTCCACCTTCTCCGTCTTGCTCTCAGAACAAACTAGGAAATAAGGGCATTCTCTTCCTTGAAGTCCTTAACCTGAGTTGGAATGATGCAGTACCATACTGCAAATATTATCAGAAATAAGGTTTGAGAGGCTCAGGAAATCAGGGATGTAATCCTTCTCAAATTAATTCAAGCAATAGCAATACTGACAGGTTTAACTTGTAATTTGAAATTTCCTGTGATTAAAGTTTCTGTCTCTTTCTGCTGCTCAGATATCCTTACAAGAGAAAGCAGACGCCTAAAATGCAGTCTATACTTTTCTTTCTTGCATGACATATCATGAAGAGATTATTCCACTTTTTCTTAGCAGTATATATATATGTATATTCCTTTTTTATTATTAGTTTCAATATTAATCATTCTCATGGCTTTTAATCTCCATAAGCAAAAATTTCTAGGCTGATGATCACTTCTCATGACTGTCTTTTGAACGTTCTTTTTGATCCATGTCTCTAAATTACAGTATCCCAATTCAACCAGTATTACAACTGGGGTCTTTTTGGTACTGTCTGATGCACTTCATACACTGTTTTCATGGGATCCTCCTCTCCATGACCCTGCTGAAATCACACTGAGACATTCTTTCCGGATAAGATAAAGGCAGTGACAGCTTATAGGACAGCATCTTTGAATGTATTACCAAATATTATGCCAAATCCTTGAAAAAAATGAAAGTTACCTGCTTGAGGCATGGTTCTCAAGGTTATCCCATTCCTGTAATAAATAGTTACTGTGGTACAGCAATGAAATAAGGGTCTCTGTAATGTTCTTAACAGTGCTAATCTCATCCCTCCCAAACCTCTGCAGTCAAGCCCATTCAAATCCAATCCTATTATATCGATTGCAAGTCTCAGTATTGTCCCTTTTCATGGAGTTCTTTCAGTGCTCAGGGGCTTTGTTCATGTTTGCTGAAAAAGTCTACTAAAAATCTGTATGTTTCTGGTGAAAAATTATTATGTTTATAAACATAAAACCTCCCAATGCTCAAAGAGCATGAGAACAAATGCCACACAGCTCCTTGGTAAGTCTCTGTTGTGATAAAATAAAGGAGTTGATCTTATTTCACTTTTAATAAAAACTTGTCATCTAATGTGACAGCACAAGCAGCTATCGGTGAATGGTCAAAGAGAACAGCTCCCACATGGCCCACAGTGTTTAGTCAGACAGCTTGGCTGATTCTATATGTAGAAAGCAAAACTACAGTTAAGTCACAGTTTTTTAGAAAAATAGCTAGCAGAATTTAAAAAGAATCTAAACTGATTGTTCAACCTTTTCTACTCAGTGGGATCCACTGTATCGAAGAAAGGGATAGCTGCCTTCAGCTTTCAGAAATCAGTGGATATAGCAAAAAAAGAAGTATCTTTTAAAAATGTTCAAGTAGAGGGCTCACCACATCAATTAGGAGAATTTTGGAAGGAGGAATTCAGAAAATGAAGAATCACTAAGATTGGGACATCTGGAGCTTGAGAGAGTGTCTGGACCTATATGATACTATCAGCCCTACTGCAAAGGCATACATAAAGCCTACTGGACTTAGAGTTCCCCTGAACAGTAAATAGGATTGGAAGGGAACCTGTTAAACTGAGGAACAAACTCTTCCCAGTTAAGAAGCAGAGGTCTTTTTCTCTTTTGATTTGACCCTTTGGCAAGGGAAATTCACAAGTTGTTCTAGTGGAAAAAGTCTGATAGTTTTATATTCCCTTGTATCTCAAGACCTAAAAATTAGGCTGAAGTAATTGATGTTACTCAAATTATTACAAAGCTGTTAATTTAATAATCTAATTTTACTTTTTTCCTTATGATTGATCTGACTCACAGAGTTTTTCTATGTACAGCTCTGTCCTGTCCCATGAAAGTCCTTGCTGCACTTTACTAACTAGCGTGTCCAACTCTGTAAGCAGAGTTTGTACAGTTTCACATGATGGTTGAGCAATTAATAAAACCAGGAACAAAAAAAAAAATTAAAACAAGATACTGACTTCAGGCACAGCCTTTAACAGGAGCTAATGATAAAGTTGTTTCATCCTAAGAAAGTAAAAAAGTCAGATTATAGAAAGGGTTAAATCACAACTTTAATATTGCTTTTGGGGGAATTTACCAGCTTATACTCAAGTTCCCTCCCTCCCTCTTCCCCCCCCTCTCTCTCTTCCTCTCTCTCTCTCAATATCTTTAACCTTACCTGTATCAGCATAATGATGTGATGGTCTTTTAAAGTTTTTACGTGACTGTTTTGCATGGGTAGTTTCTTCAGCATCAGCTGGATCCAAGTTTTTCCATCCCTCGTGTAGTCTTTAGGACTATGTTAGGTTTGATATGTAAAGAAGTGAAGCTGTGAGGGAGAGTGTAGACAAGATAAATCCATCAAGCATTATGCCTGTTCTTAGATGCTCTGTCTCTTTTTGAGGAATTATACAGATAACTGATTTATCATATAGATAAATGAAATGGCCACGTTATTTATATCTGTGTGAACTGTCCAGAGATCACCCAGTAGTTTAACTGTTCAATGTATGTGCTATATTCCTTAGAACCAAATTAATGTGCTTTGCTATAACTGTTTTGTTGCAAACAAAGTCACGTACAATTGCAAAAATCTGTCAATGCCAGCATAGAGGATGCTGGCACATTCTTTGTGACATTTCTGTAAAGGACATGCAATTCAGCATCAAACATTTTGTAATTTTTTCTACATTTATGTTTCCCAAACATAACTAGCATACTAAGATGCAGAATACTGACATGAGAGTTACAGGTCTACATTTCTTTCTCACATACTCAAAGAGATGAAGTACTCAAAGAGTCTTGGTGAGTTTAAATCAACAGAGCTCTGCAGGTGTTAATGAAGTTATGCTAAGTTACACTAGCGGAGGATGTACTAAATCTCTGAAAAGCAAATGTTCCCTTTGATTACATTTTGCTGTTAGGACTGTTCCATTCCAACACAATCACTACCTATTGTTCTTTCTAATACATATATTCACTTTAAAGAAAGCACTCATTACGTGGTTTTGAATGTTCCTTGCCTGAATAAGTACTTATAAAGGCACTTCTGAAATCACAGTTAATAGGGCATGAAAATACACAAAGGATCTAAAAAAATTCCAAATTATTTTAGATTTTTCAAATTGTACAGTTGTGCTAAGTTTCTATGAGCACATGTTAAGCTTGATAAGACCATGAAAACATGCTCCAGTCATATTGGGACCAAAAGCTGGATCTGAATGTTAAACACCAGAGTGCAATTTTTTGGTGCTGGTTAAAAATGTCTCAGTTAATAACACTGACAATAAAAAAAGCTACAGAAAATTTCTCAGCAGAATTACGAGTCTTTAGAAGCTCACATTTCTGTTCATTAGGTATGTTTTGCATCAATCAGGGCAGTAAACCCATTTAGCTGCATTGCATGAAATGAGGTAAACATCATGATTAATATTAAATTAAAAACACAAGTAGGGAAATAGTTGAGCCAAAACCCATCAAAATTTAAGATAATATCAAAGAGTAATTACCCATATATTAATTTCTTTATTAAAATACCATGTGGGGCAAGGTCAGATTGAGGAATGTTGAGAAATATTGACTTTACTTACGTAAGTTTTACATTCTAAACTGACAATACAGAAGAGCCAAGTATTAAAGGAGAGGCAGCAGAAACACACTGCTTCCACCAACTTTTTAACAGGGAGAATGTGAAGCAGGAGAGTGATGTGCTGAAACAGGACATTTGCAGAAGAGAAAACTCAACCAAATTTCAGTGCCAGACCCTCAGCAGAAAGTTGTACTTTTCTTTCTGATGTTATAATCAAGTCAGTCTCTGTTGTCCTTGAGGGTAACCTGAATTAATCTTTATTCTTCATTGATCCTAAAGCATCTGAAACCTGGTCATTGATATAATTTGCAATAGCCTCAGGTTTGTGTCCCATTGACTGAGAACAATATTTGGGGTATGTCCCCTTCCTCTATTTTTTGCCCTGGTACACTCTCTAACAAAGGGTTTAAATATTAGTTGTTAACAGGAGAATTCTGTGTCCTTATTTCAAAGATTTTATGCAAGGAAACTTCAGTCTTGTTTGCCTATTTTCTGAGAAATGTATATAGAAGAAAAGGAAAGAGTGTTCAACATATTCAAGGTATTAAAATCATGTTCAAAAAGTGTCTGCAAGGAAGGGAGAAAAGAAAAAAAAGCTGGAGTGAAGCTATTGAATGGTACTTGTATGGCATATGTTTTTAGAGGATGAAGGAGTAAGAACCTGAAAAGCAGAATAGAAATTTTTCTGAAATATGAAAAGGTGTAATCCTAACATTTTCCAATTCTATAGCTGGATGTAGAAGCTTATTTAGAATTATCCTCCTCCCAGAGTTAATACTGCAGACCCAGTTAGCTTCAGCAGCTTTTTGGCTGTATTCTGGTGTGCAATAAAAAAGAAACCTGACAAGAAATTAAGGTGAAATAACCTGCTAATACACTCAATAAATAAATAGAACAACCTAATAAACCCCACTTTCACAGATGTCTCCAACATCTGCAGGGTTTTCACCACTGGAAGGGACTGAAAGTGAGTGAAACCACACCAAATTGAAATCCCAAGGATTTTTGCACAATGAAGAGGTAATCTTCTTCACTGGAATTTGGCCAGAACAGAGGCTATTAGACCATTATTTCACAACTGCTATGGGATTGTCAGTGGCAAAAGAAACTCTTTTTTTGCATCATCCAAAGGATGACGCTGTTAGTAGAACAGTGACTCAAATCTGTCTTGTTCTCTTATTTAAGTAGTGACCTGACTTGACCTCTTTTAACACAGGAGACTCTTAACAGGCTCGCAGCCTCAGGTGAACTAGTATGGCTGTAGGCTTGCTGCCAGACAAGAGATACTGAACCTTGTAAAGAAATCTATCTGGGATAATTGGAAGTCAAACTTTTCACGGAGAATTATTATGGTGTTTTTTGGTCTGCTTTTAAGTAGTTTGGTCAGATAAGCATTCCTGAAAGTGAAAAACAATAAAGAAACACAGTTAGGTATATAATAGTTTTTATAGCAAAATCAAAAATAAACCCTTCAGAAATCTGGCTTTGTCTAAAAAAGAGTCAATATTTTACATGCAGCCTTTCATGTACGGCCTATTGTGTAGTTATCTAGGTGACTAGTGGAATATTTTAATATATGCAGAACATGATGAAATTTTCACTGAAGAGTCCTATCTTCCCATAGTATCTCTCCCTGTGTTTCAGTGTTTGAGAGCATGAGAAAATGCAAACTAACTCATTCTGAACCACTGAAACTGAAGGCTATTGATCGTAGTGGCTCTCCTTCTGCCAGCATGCCACTGCATCTTACATTAGAACCCAAATCTTGTTTTGTATTCCTCCTTTTCATATCTGAAAAGTTTTCTGTGGCAACATACTTACAAAACAATGGATTGGACTGTCATGAAACTTTCCCAATAGCCTTCTTTATTTTTCATTTTTTCTTTCAAGAGTTTGTTCCGTAGTCACAACCCCTTAGGCAATCCTAAACAATGCTGGTCTTTTCATTTGCCTTTTTTTCAATCACAGAACATTTGTAAATGATAATCAAATTCCCTTTGCAGTTTTCTGTGTTGTATCTGGTAATATCAGTTTAGAAGCTGAACCTCTGAATGGATTTTGTTGGTCTTAGGATATATATGGATGTATTATCACTTCCTGAAATTGCAGAGATCAGATTGAATTCTTTCACATCAGAGATGGCCATCTTCCTTGTTTTTGGAAGCTGGTCTATGACCTTGGCACCACTTACCTTCAGACAGTTGTAATTAGCAGAATTTGTAGTCGATCATTAATTGGATCTTATGTCAATGAGGAACCATTAGAAAGTGGCAGAACTGCAGTGTGTCCCATCTTCCCTTTCTTTACTGATGTGCTCTGAAATTTTTGGTGACAGTTTGCACAGAAAAATCTGAAGATTTCAACAAGCTGCGTTGGTTTCATTAACATACTTGTGGTCCTCCCCATATCTGCCATGCCCAGCCTTCCTACTTGCATGGCTCAGATAAGCAGCATGCTTTTCTCAGCGTAACACCATGCTGTGAACAGCAGGGAAAATGAAAGGGGAGGAAGCACGTGAGCCTGAGGAGAGCATTGCAGGAAGCTGCAGGTGTGCACAGGTAATCAGTTTTGCCCAGTTAAAACTCAGTAGACCCTGATGAAGGGAATTAGAAAGTGTGTCACATCTATGAGTTACTCTACAAAAAAATGCAAAAGGGAACAAAAGCAACTTTAAAGTATCCAAATCCAGAACAAAATGGAGAATGCCATGCAAAAAGGAAAGCGTTTCCCTCTTAGCAATGTACTTGGAGAAGAACATTTAAGATAATAAAAATGTGAAATTTATAAATAAATATGAAATGAGAAAAATATGGTAAGGTTTCTTCTTCAAAATAACTTCTAATCATTCTCTGTTTTTTACTTTAGTTAGTTGATTTCACTAATAAAATTGTCCAACTTCAAATATATTACCCTTCTTAAAACTGTATTGAGCACTGTAGTAAGCATACCAACAAGCTAGGTCTGTAGCAGTTGACTTCCAAACAGATAAAGATTTAAGCATGTGGTTAATTTTTAGCATGTTAGAAATCCTACTGAAGCTGAGGGGGATTAGTCACTTACTTGAATTTTGTACTTTATGTATTCTGCTGAATTAGAGCCAGCAAGATATTAAAATCATTCCGAAACAGCCCAAAGTGCTTTCAGGAAACATAAAGTATATGCATTCGACCCAATGTAACAATGAACTCTTGAAATGCAGCAGTTCATTTCTATATTGCTAATCTAGCTAGCATGACTGATGGATTTATAGCTTTTTGTGTGATCCAGCACAACTCAAGACAGAATTTTTCTTGATAGCAATTTTAAGCAAGGCTTTAGCTGAAACCACATATTACTGCATTCAATAAATACAAGTAGTTATTTAACAGTCTTTGAAGCAAGGACTTTCTTTTATTATATATATGTCTGTATAGCGACTAACATCATGAAACTCTATTTTTAGTACAGCTTCTATTAATATTGTTAACGAAACACAAGTTATCAACATGAAATTATAATTTGTATGAGCAGTTGAATAGCAGTGCTGTCAGGTTTACGGCCCTCTCTAGGAAAACATTAGGAATTTTGTTTAGCATCAGCTCTATAGAGAAATGTGCTTTATTAAAAGCATTTTTCCATAATTTTGTGTCCTCTTCTAAGCAATGTTAACTATGTCTTAGGCTGCCAAGCTTAAGCCCAGTAGGCTGCAAATGATGTGGTGCCAGTAGGTCTGTACAATAAAAATGAGGCAATAGTGACCATTTCAATGTGCAGTGCAGCATGGCCTGCTAGAATGTCTTTCAAAGAGAAAAATGTACAGTAACATAAAAGAAATATCATATTCAATCATTTATGAAGAATAAACAGGGCAACATTTCCTCTTTGCTCTCCAGTGTGTACTCAGCATGCTGTTGTGAGTTGTAGTATGGCATTTCATTTACAAAAAATGAAGTGAAATATCAATAATTGTTCATCTTCTTTCTATGGCCTCAAAGTATGCTGGCTATGTTTTCAGAACCCTGTACTTCCCAGGAGAAGGGAGCAATTGAGTAAGAGATTTCAAAAGGACATAAAGCAGAAAAAGGATTTGTATATTTGCAATGTGATACCTCATTGCACTGCATGTAATGATAATGCATCAGTGTGTTGGCAGCCATCCCCTGCTCCACCATGACTCCATGGTTTGCATATTTGATGAAGTCAATGGTCTGGTTTGATTCTGGTGAACTCCTATGGCTCTGAGGTGCAGTGTGCTTGAGTGATTTTCTTATGGGAAAAATCAGGGAAATCAAATAAAGGCGTGTTCCCAGATTTATAGGAAAAAAGTAAGGATCTTAGCTTGCCCTCACAATGAATCCCAACTAATATTTGCTGATGTCTGAGGCAGTCAGATAAAATAAATTCTCTTCTCCTTTCTCACTCACTACTCACCTCGTTCTTCAAATTCCCCACTTCAAGCTCAGCTGAGGAATGAGGAGGAGCAGTTCTTATGATTTCCCAACTTCTACAGAAACAGTCTAAATGGGAAATTTGCCTCTCCTTCAAGAACATGTCATGCTGATGAATCTTGTATATAAATGTAACGTGCAAAAAAAGTCATGGAAATATTTCCTTAACAACAAGAAATTATGTAAATTATACACATCAAATGATTACTGCACAACATGATAACATTGATCTGCAGATTTTTAAACCTACTTTGTGGTAACCAAATACAGAACGTGTTGCACTGGAATATGAGTATCCCTTTTTGCAGGCTTACAGTCATTACCCTGATAGATTTAAAGGCTGCAGTCATCCCTGTATGTCTTAATCCTGACAAAAAGAGGGCGTATGTTCCAGATTCTTCCAGCATGAAGGGGTTGTGACTTAGTTTAACCATCAATCTCTCTTTGAAAAGAGAGGAGTTTGTGTGAATTCTTAAATTTTCCTAAGCCCTGCTGCCCAGCCTTTCACTGGAAAGGGAGTACTTCCCTTGACAAGACAACTAGGTCTGAAGTCTGAAGCTGTACAGTGACTTTCCAACAGATTTTGTCTTGTTTATTAACCGGCAGGTCAGGCAAGTAAGAGGAGGCATGAATTTGTGGAGCTGTGTCTTGCCAACACATATATTGTAGATATGTCAAAAAGCTGACCAATTTTCAAAAATTCAGCTAACTCTTAGTACAAAGTACTTTTATAAAAACAGAAATAGGTGAATATTTCAGGTGAAAGGTAATACTACAGAATAATGAGATCATATTCTAATGAGATCATATTCTAATATTTAATTTTCTTTCAGTCAAATAACATCTCAACTCTCAGCCTTTCTAACTTGAGAAAATCTCCATACACAGAGAGCTTTCATATGCAAGAGGATAAACCTCAGTTTGTATTAATGTTACTGCTGCTTTAGGACAACCTTTCCTTTTTGCAATACTTCCATATTGCTATTGAGTATTTCTGAACTGTTACACGAAAGCTATAATGTAGTTAACAGTTATTATCATGCAGATAAGCCTTTGTTGGACAACTGAGTCTTCAGATCTGAGAAAGGCTGAGCTACTTAACTTCTGGAAGGATTGTAATATATATAACTTAACATTGCAACAGGGAACTTCCAGTGATTTTCAGATTAATTTGTGACAAAATAATTTCATATTTTTTTCCTTCTGCTCTTAGGATAAGAGGAAAAATTATTCTTGACTGAAACAGTTATGACAGAAGAAAGCCATAGTAATGTCACACAATGACTTAACAGTTCAGTTCCCTTTGCTCCTGGGAAGCCATTCTATTATATTCACTTTGTATGGCTACTTCCAAACAAATATCATTCTTACCATAGGAATAAGGGATAGGGAATCCTGTGTGTTACCATACCAAATTTTAATTAAACTTACTTATCAGCTGGTGGCAGAAATGTATGTAATGTGTAAAATTGGTTCAGATTCAATAC
Organism: Sclerurus mexicanus; assembly: GCA_013396755.1. NCBI lineage: Eukaryota > Metazoa > Chordata > Aves > Passeriformes > Furnariidae > Sclerurus > Sclerurus mexicanus. Next base: position 830,282 of record VWZF01002261.1, on the reverse strand, counting down.
AAGGAAAAGAACAGTTTAAACTATTTTTTTAAATTAATGTTCAGTTCAGCTCCTTATAGAAAATAAATACAATGTGGAGGGATTTAAACTGATTTTGAAAATTGGATTTTTAAAATTTTTTATTATAATTTTAGTATCAATTTTTTCTCTTAAATTGAAATAAACTTAAGGGCTTATATACAGACCATGGGGTCCTGGTCTAAAGAATCACACAAGCCTTAGAAAACTTAAAAGACTTCAAAGTTTTATGTGAGCCTATAAACCCAAAAGGTTTGGGCTTATGATTCTTTCTGTTGTTATACGTACTGATTTTGCATGAAAAACATTTGGTTGATGCCATAATTTAAAAGAATAAAAGTTTGGTTCGGCAGTGGAAAATGGTTTATCCACAGGAATGTAGCAGGTCAGTAGCAAAAACAGTATTAGATGAAAGAGTTGTGAGCTTTTTATACTGGAAAATTCAATCTCAAATGAAATCAAGATGCAACATCCAACATCTCAGCCCTTTGATTTCAATTAGACCATTAATTCTTGTTTCAGTGAACCCAGATTTAATTTCAAACTCCTAAGGCAGTGTATGTTTCTTTCAGTACAGTGATTTGTTCAGCTATTTGGATCACTAGCCTATGGATTGAATCTCTAGGTATGGAATTTGGTGTCAATATTTCTAAGCACCTAAAGAGACTGTTGATGAAGTTTCAAATTAATAGCCACTATTTATCTCTAGTAGAGGAACTTTCATGGCAGCCTCAGTTTAAATTTCCTTGAGCCTTTAGTATTAATCTTGCTAAATTACTTTGTATTAGAGGGGTGAAAGCAGTTCCATTGCTCTGCCTTTGGTCTTAGGTATCCTTCAAAAACCTGTCCAGAGAGGTCACTAATATGAACTGATATTTTGGCTGTTGGTGTTTGGTGGGAGGTATCCTGTAGCTACTGGTCCCAGGATGGTCAACTTGTTTCAGGGATGGGATTTCTAAAAAAAATGAGGATTTAAAGGTGATGAAATTATATAGATTTCAATCTGTGCAAAAGGTTAATCACAAACTCTGATCAGGACCAGAGGTGGCTCTTACATTTGTGAAATTAAACTATGCTGGGATTTAATTGACTAATAGTTGTGAAAATTTATGGTAAACAGAACCTCTGAAAAATTGTTTTGAACTGACTGTCAGGGAGCTCCAGCTGTCACAAATACAAATTTACATTGCTCATTCTGAAACAGTGTGTTTCTTTTTCCTCTTCTCATCAGATTTGTACAAAGCGGTTGCCTCTTTACAGGAGATAAATGGATATAGATTTGTAGGGGAATCCACTTTAGTAATGCCAAGGCGCAACAGTTGAAAGAGAGGGTAAATCTGATGAAAATTAGTGGAAGAAAGACTGTAGTCTTCACACACTGTTAAATTCCACCTGATGTAGTCACATTGTAGCCGAGTCGTTTCTTCTTTAGTAAACAGGGTATGGTGGGGAGTCTTTTTCAGGGCCTTTGAGCCGTCTGTTCAAAAGCTGTCTCCAACTGTATTTCATAATGATGAAGAATAACTTACCAGATTGATCGTGGCTTATTTAATAATCCTTCTCGATTAAGACTTTGGTTATATAACTTACTCAAAAGTTTGATTATAATATAATTAATGTAATATAAAACATGTCACTTTGTTGTGTCTTTGCTGTCTTATGAACTGGGCCTCCTGGAGTTACATTCACCAAGAATTCTTAGAAAAGATAACTCCTGAAAAGGAGTGATCTCACGTGCTTTCTCTCCATTATTTTATTTACTCCTTATTTGTACACAGACTTCAAAATGTTACTTCATTACCATACTTCTGACTTTTCCAGACTAGCTCATGCACGGAGATACACACTCTGGAAAGAAAGCATTTTATCACATTTTTTAACAGGAAATTACCTTCCAGTTATGCAAATTACCCAAATCAAGGAGACAAATGCAAGTGTGAGCAACAAGGAAGAATTATTTGAAACTCATTTGTATTCAGGTTATCACATTCATCATCCTCACTGTTAGTCTGTGGTCCGTTGGAGCTCCTAATAGTGTTTGTACTTTTTCCTTCATTTTCTGTTTCCTGTTATTTATCTTTTCTTTGTTTTTTTTATCTTTGTTACTGTCAGTCAGCCTGACAATAATGTATACAAAATCATTAAACAAACAAATAGTTTTTAGGGCATCTCTTGGCTGATAACTAGCAAAGGAGTGGTTGTATCTCTCTACAACAATTTATGGTTTTACTGACAGCATAATTCACTGTGACTTTGCGGTTCTCAGCTAGGAGAGAGAGAAAGAGACCAAAATATTTAGGAAAAATCAGATAAGGTATAAGAAATGCAAATTTAATATGGTTGCACATGGTTTGAGGTAGATCCTTAGTATATAAACTAGAAGTATGCTGATTGATATTTGGAAGAAGGTGTCCCTTCAACACAGCACCAACCAATTATGAAAAAAAAACCTGAGTGAGCTCATCATAACTACTAAGTCATACAAATATTTTTATTCATAATTTTGTCTCAGTTGTCTGGAGTTTTAGCTATTCAACTCCTTTGTAAGGTCTAATACTTGGATGGTGAGCTCTTGAAACAACAGCTGTCTCTCTCCATTTCATGTGTGTCCAAAAGCTGTCTCATCTCTGTCTTGGCTTTTCATTATGCTCCTTAGCCAGGACCAAGGCAGGACAAAAGTTATTCATGTATCAGCTGCTCCCAAGTTATTTAGGTGGGCTATAGCTTCCCTTTCCTTCAGCATAAGTTTCCCATGTCTAAAACCATACATCTAGAGATACCTTCCAGCTTACATTCATTTGTAAAATAATGTACACAATTAAAAAAAAACAAACACAACAACATAATTTTGTAGGTTTAATCTACCTTTCTGTTCAACGTTGACAGTGTTTGCTTCACTAAGTTTATTACTAGAAGTTTCTGGTAAGCAAGCACTTCATTGGAAATTTTACATCTGTGGATAGATCTGGAATTGTAAATACCAAGCTGACATATATGCCAGATCATAAACTGTCACATACCTGGTTTGTGGTTTCCCTCTCTGCATTAATTTTTTGCATATGTGAAGTTTCAAAAAGACATCTTTTTCTTGAATTCTTTTGCAACTGAAAAGGAAAGCACAAAAACATCCCTAGAGATGAAAAATGAAGTTGGTTGATAGGATGTTAGTCTACAATATTCAGACTGTATTCCTAGAGAGCATGTCTGAACAAATGGCAATGCCAGTTCAGAGTCACTGCTCTGCATGTCAAGTACTTCATACATAAGAATAGAAAGTATCAATTCTTGGACAGATCTTTTAACCATGCCCACCACAGGAAAACACTAATAAGCAATCAATCCTGCTGCTGTCCAAGGGACCCTTTCAAGAGCATGACAATCCATTTTAAAATGAGAGCAGACCTATCAAGCAGCCATACCAATGCTTTGCATTACCCATTTTCTCAGACTGCAAATTCATGTGCAGAAGGCTGAGCATCAGTAAGGCATCAGGAATGAGTGTCAGAAGATCCCTTTTCCACAAATCTTAGTGCCAGTGTTCTTAGTGGTCCTCTTGAGACTCTCACTGGAGGCCCCTGAGGGACAGAGGACATGGCTGAACCAGGAGAGGTTTGTTTATATGACAGACTAATGGGAGGCTCTGTGTTTTACTTTTTCTGACATGTATCAAGGCTATAGTATGTCAGCAAGTCTCAGGATTCAGGTACCCCCAGTGCAGACATGGGACTGTGTTGCGAGCAAACAACCAGTAGGAACCCAGGATATCACAGTTCTTCATTTTGAAAATTAAAAGTAAGCAGTTTTTAATGAAAAAGTGCCAGCAGTATCATAGCAGAAGTTGAAATTAGCTCCCCAGTATGACCTTCTGTTTGTGTACACGTTTTTAAGAAACTGAGAACAAAATCTATCGGATATTCTTGTAGCTGCCACAGTAAAGATGCATATTCCCATTCAGACATATGCAGCCACTCCGAGGCCCATATGTGCTTAATACTGACAAAGAGAGTGACAAGATTCCTTGGAAAAAGCCACATTGGCACTGTCACCTTTGTAACAATGTGCAGTGGCTCCATAAACTGAGTTATGTTAGAGAGTTCCTGAAATATCTGTAGAAATGTTTGCTTTAGATCTTTGCATTTGTCAAAGATTCTAAGGTATGAGTTGTGTTTAGAAACTCCAAAGAGCTCTTAAAACAAAAGTGGTAATAACTTTGCCCAAGGCAGCCTCTTATTGCATTATCATTTGGAGTTGCAAGGGCCAGGCTTGAAAACAGAAAGCAAATTGTTGCAGTTTGTGCAACTAGTTTTGAATGGACATGGCAAGAAACTGAATAGTCACAATCACAAGGACCCTCAGTCTCTGCAACATAATGCACTGTGGCTTCACGTGTCCACACTTCAATGTGTGGGGCTTGCAGAATATGCATGCATTCATTTGCTGCTGTTGAATATATCACTGATTTCCATGAAAGTATCAGAATACTTTCCGCTAAAAAAAATATTTCCCAGCAGCAGAAGTCATCCAGACATCCCAGAAGAGAAGGCTCTAAGAGACAGTGCATCCAAGTTTTAGCTCATCAAGTTCTCTTCTAACAGCAGCAAAACCACTTCAGAGTTGGGGAGGAAATAACAAGCTTCCTGCAATTGTGTTACCTGTCTGCAGCCCCTGGGTTTGAGAGTCTGCAGTGTGGAAACCAGGGCACAGGGGAAGGGAGCTGATACACAGATGTGTGGGCAGAAATGTGTCTGAACTTGAGAGCTTAGAAGTCATCTCAGGTCACCTGAGCCTTCTTGTAACTGGAGATCCTCTGAGTGAAAACTGAACAAGAGGGTCAGTGTAGTTACTCAACCTTTTGTGGAAACTAGTGTATTCACTTAAAATTCCCATCTTTTCCCTCTAGAATGTATAAATGAAAAAGGGCAAATTTAATCTCATATTTTAGCAGTTCTGCAAGACTTATAAATTGAATAGACATCTGTGCCCAGGAACATTCCATGAAAGATCTTTTTAGCTTTCAAAAATGCCTTTTTAGAAGCCAGAGTTGGAAAAAGTGCTTAAAACTGCTGCGTCCCCAGTTTTCTCCAGATCGCAACCATGACATCTGATTTCTCTCTACTTACAGAAGCAGAAAAGATAACTTATGTTTGTTTTTAGCAAATTAATTGTTCCATACTTTTTTTAAAGGTTGACTTAAGCAAAGAAGGAATAATTTATCAGATGTAGAGGGGACATGATGTTTAAAGGGAATTGAAGAACACAGCTGCACAGCAGTGACACAGGGAGGTTTGTTGGTGTTGTCTTTTTTCACATAGAAATAAGTCCTTCAGTTTGTAAGGGTTTGCCTTAGTGGACACTGACTGTAATGGACCATAGTTACTGGTGGATGATAAGCCTTGTGGGTTTGGTTACCATAGAGACCAGTTTGCTCTAGTGCATTAACATTTCCTAAGACCAGAATGCATCACAGATTGTATTAAGACTAGTCCTGGTATTATAATTTCTTAGAGTAATGAATAAGTTGACAGTCAAAGTTCAAGGTTCACGGGAGAGCTGAACAGCTATATCAAGTTACTATATTAATTACCAGTCTTCTCTTCAGCAACACTTTCCCACGAGCACTGTGGTACTTTAGCCTTTCATTTCATTTTAGCCTTTAATTCATACCTCAGGTGATCTTAGTACTGGGGTTTTGTCACTGCGAGGTAAGCACACAATAAAAACCTGCAAAAAGAAACTTGTAAACTGAATTTTTGATATAACAGTGCAGGCTACTTCAACAGAATCAGTAATTCAGTCTGAAGGAAATCCCTATGAGCAATACATTCACATATTTCCACAAAAATATTTGAGTCAGATTCATTACATTGGTCTGAGGTATGGCTTTGGTCTGTAAATTCACCCTGCAAATCCTTAGTTGCACTTGGTATTGTATATGGAGTGAAAAACTCTTGTGCAGGTTTTGCACACAACTGAGCTACAGCATGAAAGGAATATGGATAAAGCCCACATGAGCTTATAATTTTTATGGAAAGGAGAAATCAGTTTACTATCCAGGTTGCCAGAAGACCCCAACACCTCCCCATCTCAAAGGAAAAAAGCTCAAACCAAAAAAAAACCCACAAAAACACACAGAAAACAAAGTCAGAAGCGACCTATTCTCTTTTGGGCCCACAGGTGTGAGGAACTGGTGATATTATTATGTCAGGACACATACAAAAAGTATTTCAGACAGTGTTAACAGAAGTGCAGATACACTACAATTACTGGTATGTTTCTGCATTGTGTGATATTAAAAGGTGAAATGCACCACTCAGGAGACAAATGTGATAAGTGTTATGGTTTTCCCAACATGCAGAGCTGGGAAAATATGTNGCCTTAGTGGACACTGACTGTAATGGACCATAGTTACTGGTGGATGATAAGCCTTGTGGGTTTGGTTACCATAGAGACCAGTTTGCTCTAGTGCATTAACATTTCCTAAGACCAGAATGCATCACAGATTGTATTAAGACTAGTCCTGGTATTATAATTTCTTAGAGTAATGAATAAGTTGACAGTCAAAGTTCAAGGTTCACGGGAGAGCTGAACAGCTATATCAAGTTACTATATTAATTACCAGTCTTCTCTTCAGCAACACTTTCCCACGAGCACTGTGGTACTTTAGCCTTTCATTTCATTTTAGCCTTTAATTCATACCTCAGGTGATCTTAGTACTGGGGTTTTGTCACTGCGAGGTAAGCACACAATAAAAACCTGCAAAAAGAAACTTGTAAACTGAATTTTTGATATAACAGTGCAGGCTACTTCAACAGAATCAGTAATTCAGTCTGAAGGAAATCCCTATGAGCAATACATTCACATATTTCCACAAAAATATTTGAGTCAGATTCATTACATTGGTCTGAGGTATGGCTTTGGTCTGTAAATTCACCCTGCAAATCCTTAGTTGCACTTGGTATTGTATATGGAGTGAAAAACTCTTGTGCAGGTTTTGCACACAACTGAGCTACAGCATGAAAGGAATATGGATAAAGCCCACATGAGCTTATAATTTTTATGGAAAGGAGAAATCAGTTTACTATCCAGGTTGCCAGAAGACCCCAACACCTCCCCATCTCAAAGGAAAAAAGCTCAAACCAAAAAAAAAAACACAAAAACACACAGAAAACAAAGTCAGAAGCGACCTATTCTCTTTTGGGCCCACAGGTGTGAGGAACTGGTGATATTATTATGTCAGGACACATACAAAAAGTATTTCAGACAGTGTTAACAGAAGTGCAGATACACTACAATTACTGGTATGTTTCTGCATTGTGTGATATTAAAAGGTGAAATGCACCACTCAGGAGACAAATGTGATAAGTGTTATGGTTTTCCCAACATGCAGAGCTGGGAAAATATGTCGGGCTTTGCTAAATTCTGCACATTGTACTTGACTTTGGTGGTTTTACAATGCCACCTTCCACTGGCTGGAACTCTGGCTTTGGATAATTAATACAGCATATTAGACACTATAAAATATTTATTTTAGGGAGTTTTTTTCTACTCATTTTCTTGCAGATGCATGTATTCATGGGTACAAGTACATTTGTGTTCCTCTTATTCCTGTGAACCCACAGTGAACCCCCTGGTAACAGACATAGACTAGAGCTGACATTGAATGTAGAAAGTTACTGCCTGCATCAAAAGATCCTCACCTTTAGCACTGTTTGCCACTTACATCACACACCTGTAAATAGCTGCAAAATACACTGGAACAGCTCAGACCACGGATTTATCATTTCTTTCTCCTTATTTCCTAGCAAAATCACTAGCAAGGGTATTTACTTCACACTACTCTAGGCAGAGATTGGCATGCAGCTTTTCAGTTTGTCACATATATGATGACAAATGAGATGATTCAAACGCCAAAATTGAGTATTCTGGTCAATACTTATGTTTCCGTGAGGTTTCCAAGGAATATCACCAACTAGTAGTTTGGCTCTAAACCATAAAAATTATCACCATAGGGTAATTTTAAGTGCTTTAGCCATGCTTATGCTGCTTCTCAAAGGCTGCTGTGAGGTTGGTCTCACTGTTCTTGTAGGATGGCACTGCCTGGGAACACATGGCAACTCCACTTCCTCTCAGCACTGTGCTGAGAGCTGTTGGGGTCCTCTCTGCCTGCTCCTGAGTTGTGGAAGGCATTTCCACCTGCCCCTGCTAGAAACCTCTGTGCAGAGGTCCCTGGGAACAAGCGCTGCAGCTTAACCTTCGGCTCTCGCAGGTTTAGAAACTTCCTGCACTCCGGTAGCTTAAACCAAGCTTTGGCAGAAGGCAGCAAGATGCAGAGGGGTAGCACCTCAGAGCACCAGGGGTAAATCCAGCCTGGGCCACTTGTGATGCTGCAGCAGACTGTGAGCCTGGCTAGGGATGTGCCACGGCTCATACAGACCAGGGTATCCACCCACTGCGGCTCTTATAGCGGGAGACCACGCGCCTCTGGGAAGCTGAGAGCGTAAATGGAAATCAATGGTTGCTGCCAGAGAAATTCAGATCAAAGTGGAGATTAGGAACTGCTTTGTTTTGTAAACTCCAACAGAAATGAAAGAGAAGAATGGAGAGATTTCTAGAGATACTTTGAGAAAAAAAGGACATGCAGGGTATTGAAAGTTGGTGAGCAGATTTCGCTGTGACACTGCACTGTCCTCTGATCGCAAGGAGCCATCTTTCCGAGGATTAAGAGTATTTCGCTTGAGCCAGGCTTGTTTCCTGAGCTGTAGTGACACCCTATCACTTGGCTACTCTGTTACACTTTGTGTTCTGGAGATAGTGGATGTGTACAGCTGCCAGGATTAAGTTGCAGTAGTGGTTTTTAACAAAAAAGTACAACAGAGATGTAGAAAACTAGAAATAACAAGTCACCCTGAAAAGTATGGTCAGGCTGTGTGCCAGCCCACTTGGTCACCGGGCAAGCAGGGAGGATGGGTGGGCAGTGGGACCCTCATGAGTAGGTGCAAGTAGGGACATAGTTTTACAATCCATGTTTTGAACCTCAAGCAGTTCCTGGACTGCTATTTTCCTTTTTTT